>SWKJ01000223.1:0-153752 GCA_019425465.1 Colletotrichum falcatum | reverse complement strand
ACTATTTGGCAAGAGTATGACCATTGACGAAATCTCGCCCCCCCGGCCAGATATTTTCGGAATCGGCATGAGCTGCTGGGAGGTTTATGCGAATCGGTTGGCACACAAAGTAAAGTACGTCAATACTTACTACCACCAAGAGCCATTCCTGGATATTACCAATATCGACGAGAAAATGGTAGCCACCCTGGACTTCATCGTGTCGACTGATGTTTTCGAGCACGTCGCTCCTCCAATATCGAAGGCCTTTGTCAATGCTAGGCGTCTACTGAAGCAAAACGGAGTATTCATTATTTCCGTTCCATTCGACCGTCCCGGCGAGCCACAGGCGGAAACCAAGGAATGGTTTCCCAATCTGCACGACTGGAGACTCGAAGAGGTGGAAGGGCGTTGGATCCTGCATAACACCACACGCGACGGTCAACAAGAGCGATTCGACGACCTTTGTTTCCATGGGGGCCCTGGCACCACTCTGGAAATGCGATTATTCTCTGAGGCGTCATTGATCCGCGAACTCGTAGCGGCGGGCTTCAATGACATCACGGTATATAGCGAGCCCCACCTTGACCTGGGAATTCAATGGCCTAACGGACGTTCCATACCGATCGCGGCGCGCGTGACACGGCACCGATTTCCTTTTTTCAAATGGAAAAAGCCCGTCGTGGTGCGTACCGCCTAAAGTGCCTGCAAGGAGTGGAATTGAGCTCACGGCTTACTCCACGACGGAATTGCGCAAATATCCGCCTGCCCCCTTGCGAAAAACACACTTTTTATGATTGAAAAAATCCAGCCGCTCAAGAATCAGAAAGAGCTCTTGAACTTAGTATTTCCAGGGAGCGCATTTTCGTATGAATATCTGTAGTGGCTATATCATTTAGGTCCGGATGACCACCATATACCTAGCGACTATTCAGAAACGGAAGAGCTGCTTGGCACTGCAGGTCATGCCGCAAACGTGGAGCGCCGGGCAAGCGACTAGGCAACGGGCCTTAATCACTCAATACCGCCGTACATGAAAATGCCCGTGGCAAAGGACTTTTCACCAAGCTTGACGAGAAGTCCTATGCCAAAGCGGCGGAACAAGGCATTCAGGCGATCATCGGCGGCGTAGCAAATGCCAACTCGACGCCCGGACTCCTGGGACGGTTGGGTTTCAAACTAGTTTGCCCGCTGCCAGTGGCTGCAGGCATTGCCTTTCCTGCAGCTTGGGGCAGGGTCGCAAGCCATCGCGTTACGCCGCAATTTCTTAAATCTTCCGAGTCCGATGCAATCCGCGTCGCCATCCTAGCGGGACAGCCGACGACGGGCCTTGTTCAGAATTTGACCACCGAGAAGCTGCACTGGAGGCTATCGAGCCCCCGTGTCAAATACGCTCTGCATACCCATTCCACGGGTACGTTTATCACTACCGCAGCTCCGCTTGCCACAGGGATTCGGGCGGTCATCGCACTGAAGTTCTTCCCTGGCTCATCTCACCAGATAGATTGCCAAGCTCTGCTACGCAAGGCCGCCGCTTTTCAACGCAGCCCATTCTTCATTTATTCAGGCTTCAATGATCTGACCAAATTACGTGGGCTACCTCTGCCACGCCGCCTCCTGCCCTCGCCGCTGAATCTCATATACCGGCGTATGGATGACTCCATGCCCTCTCCGGATCAAATCCGTTTCAGCACGTTCGAATTTCTGGATTTTAGATGCATATTGAAGCATGGCGGCGTTTGACCGCCCAACCGACTTTGGTTGCAAGATGAGCCCCGTCCTTTTCACGCTAGACCTGGAAGACCATCTGGGCCGCGATGACAGTGCGAGCAGGTATCCTGACGTCACGCGCCGTAATGAGTGCCCTGGCGGAACGCGACATTACGGGTACAGTTTCACCGTTGCCCGTTTCGCCGAGCGATAGCCAGCCCTGCTACGTGAAATTGCGACATTGGGTCATGAAATAGCCTGCCATAGCCTCGACCACACCCCATTGGACAAGCAACCGCCCAGACAGTTGCGGCAAGACACCGCGCGCGCCAAAGGTATGCTGGAAGACTGCATAGGCAAAGCGGTCACGGGATTCCGTGCCCCTATTTTTTCCTTGATCGAGCGCACAGCCTGGTTCGTTGATGATTTGCGCGAACTCGGGTTTACCTATTCATCCAGCGTCATGCCGACGCGAACACCGCTTTACGGCTTTCCTGGCGCCCCTGAGCAGGCATTCAAATGGCGCAACGGCCTGGTCGAGCTACCGCGCCCGGTGGGCAAGCTCGCGGGCACGACGCTGCCCTATCTCGGAGGGTTCTACCTCAGATATGTACCCCAACCGATAATCAACAGGTTGTTGCGCCAAGCGTCGCACACGTCATGCCTCTGGACATTCTGCCACCCCTACGATTTCGACGCTGATGAGCCATTCGCGCGAATATCCGGTGCGGCACTATGGACCAGTGTGTTGTTGTGATTCAACAGGCGCAATACCATGCGAAAAATTCTAAACGTTTTAGCTGGGGAATCCTCGACCACCCTTGACGGATGGGTCGACAGGTTTTCGTATTCGCTACCGACGTTTGACTATGCGCCGAAGGCAGCCCAGGAACTCTAGGCACTGCGTGCAGCTTTGAGGTCATCGGCCAAGTGCCGGCTGATTCGGTCCGCGTTAGCCATGATCGTAAGGGTATGCGGCTTGGCCGGTAAACTGGAAAGGCTCGCACCGTCCACAATATGCAGGCCCGGCACGCCGCATACCTGGCCCAACGAGTCAGTCTGCCCCGGCGCAGGGTGATGGTGCATGGGAAATGATGCGGCGTAATGGATATCTGCGCCAGGAAGGCCCGTAGTGAAGCTTCTCGGCAATACCCATGCTCCAAGCTGACGGAAGGCTGCCCGCAAACGCTTCCCCGCCTCCGCCATCAATCTCGGCACTTCGTCGTCATACTGCCCCGTTACGTGCAGCAGGTCACGCTGCCTCAAGGAAAGTGCCGCGTGCGTGAGGCGCCCCGGCAAAAACAGGTTTCCGACCGCACAGGAACTCAGCAGCGACGACAGAAGATCAACTCCGAACCGCTTGCCGAGCGGCATGTACTTCGAGAACTCCGTCATCGGAATTCCCGTGGTGTCGAAGAGTCCGCCGTAGCCGTTGTACTGTCCTGCCCCAAGATCGAGCGAATACGCAAGTTGTCCCATGCCGAAGGCCGCCGAACGGCTACGCCCCCATACCCGCGGCACCCACACCATGAACGCCGCGGTAGGGCTGGATTGCATGCGCACCGACAAAGGACTATCCAAGGCCATCAGTGCCAAGCGCGTGGACGCCAGCGTTCCCGCCGCGAGCAATACCCGATGTGCCCGCAAGGTTTGTCCGCCACTACCGTCATCGCCCTGCACAGCCATGCAACCCGAGTCCCGCACTACTCGGTGGACGATGAACCCTGGTCGATAGGAGAAGCCGCCAAACTGCTGTAGCAGGCGCAAATCCTCGAGCGCGGAGTACAACGACCGCCTTGAACAGCCCCACATGCACAGACCTGACTGGTCGCAGCCCTGCCTGCCATCTTTCGGCTTGGTCAATACTGCAGATCGCGCGCGCCCCAGGCGGAATCCGGCAATTGCATGTGACTGGCGGCGCGTTTCGTACCGATCAAGAAGTCGACTTTGCAGGGAATCCAACGGCACCGGAGGCTGTGCGCAATGATCCAAGCCAAAGTAGGAAGACAGATCGTCCTGAGTCGCGCCGCTAATCCCCATACGAAGAGCGACTGCGTCATAAGAAGCATCAAGCGCTTGCGGTGTAAAGGGAAAATCAGAAAGCTCAGCCGGCGACAGCTTGGCCACACCGCATCCCCACGCATTGGACAAGCCACCTCTGGCAAGCGAGCCAACAGCAACAAAAGACTCGGCTTCGATTCGATTTATACGGGCGTAGTCCTCGAACACATAGGCGTGGGTAGGGGTTCTCAGCTTAGGGGAGAATGCGCCGTCGTGCCGTAACGCATGGAAGTCTGAACCGACCATCCAATCCAGCTGATCGCGTTGCTGCCGGCGTAAATCCAGGAGTTGCCCGGTGGGCGGCGCCACTTGAGGAGTCTTTCCACCGTCAACCATCAGGACGCGCAACCCGGCATCGAGCAATGGGAAGGCCGCGGAAACGCCCGCAGGACCGCTTCCAACGATGACGACGTCAAAATCCTGATTCACTTTCGTTCACCTCTTTTTCCCCTGAACCCGACGACTACGGGAATAACAAGCAATCGTGCCAACCGGCTAGATACCTCGCTTGCCAGAGCTCGAACAACATATAGTGCCTTGATCAGGCCACCCTGCCTTCGGTCACCTAACCACAGAAAACGACGAGCCCCCTGGGGCGTGGCCTCGGCCAACGTCACAGCAGCATTGAACCTCCAAGCCAACTCCGATCGTAAGTCGGCATGCACCAAAGCCCCTCCCTCCAGCATTGCGAACAGCGACGGATTTCGCAGCGCCCATGCCGGCAGGTCAAGCGCACCTACGGGACGCAGCTGTTCCACACTGCGTGCGTAGCGGCGCACCAACTCGCCTGTGGGCGCCTCGCGCAGAACGTAATGCAGCATTGCTTGCCCCTCCTCTATCAACCAACGGCGTCGTGAGGACCCGGAACAGGCCATGCCACTGCTCAATGGCCTCAGATTGACGCCAAGCTGGCCCAGGTCCGCTGCCGTCTGCATTGACGGCAACGCGAACAAGGAAAGCAAACGATCCAGCCCCGTCCTGCGGCTTCGCTCGCGGCCAAGCATCGCAATTGCGGCTTTCACCAAAAGAATGGGGACCGGAACGAACATGCGCCGCTTTCTGACGCGGCCAACCGCGATAGCGCGCAGGAAAGCGGTGAAGCTGACAGGGTCAGGTTCAGCGATTTGAAATACGCTCGATTTCGGTCCACGGTCAAGACAAGCCAACAATGCAGACACCAGATCATCGACATGCACCGGCTGGACCTGCGGGGCGGGTAAAAAAGCGGGGAGAAGGGGCAACCGGCTCACAACGCGCACGAGAAGGCCAAACAGTCCCGCTTCTGGACCACCATATACCAGGCCAGGTCGCACCACCCATCCATTTCGTGCCACCACCGCTTGCTCAATCTGCCATTTGCTGCGGCCATAGGCGGTTGGCGCATTCGCTTGGGCGGTCTGGCTGGAGACGAACAACACAGGAGCCCCCACGCGGGTCGCGGCATCCAGCAATACCTGTGCCGCCACAACGTCTGCGCCTTCGGAATCTAAGCGCGCCGAGGTCATCAAGGCAAGGTGAACTACCGCGTCCACGGCCGCCGGCAACTCGAACCCATGAGGATTCGCCAAATCGAAAGCCTGCCACTTCACATCCGAGCGCAGCGGCCGCTTTCTACCCGCAACCACCACTTCGTGTCCACCCGCCAATGCGGCTGTGACCAAGCGCTGTCCGATATAGCCGGTGGCTCCGGTAATTAACAACTTCATTCATTTTTCCCCACGGGGCCGGTCGCAATGTCAGATAAAAAAGCAATCGCGTTTTACCGGAAAACGAAACGTTTGCTCAGCCAATAATTAAAAAGCACGCATATCACATCGGAGATGAACTTAGCGGCCACCGGCCAAGCCACCACCTGCAACATTGCGTGCAGAATCAAGGCGGATAGAGGCAAATTCAAGGCCAACAATGCGAAGTAAATCGCCGCTTGCCTCAAGGCGGCATCCGAACCCTGCAAGCGAAACGTAAAAGCGCGATGGACGAGGAAGGCGAATATTCCAGCGGCAAGCTTGCTTATGACATTCGCCGCTAGAAGCGGTACATGCAGATATTTGCTTAGAAGCACAAAGCCGCCCATGTCTATGGCGTAGGCAGCAACCTGAACTGAAAGATAACGAATAAACCGCATCAAGCCTCTTTACGCAGAACAACGACATGATGCAGGCCAAGCAGACGTGAAAACGGTTTCAATGCACCTTGAATGCCGGAAAGCACCGGCAGCGCATTGTTAGGCCACAACTGACGAAAATTAAGCCCACCCGAGAGAAGATAGGGCAAATAATTATTGCAAACTTCTTGGTGAACAATATGAAGCTGCGGGTACTTTTTCTCGAATAGCTCTCTGTCCCGTTTAAAGATGATATAGCTCAAAGCTTGGTTGGCGCCATTCATCGGTCCCGTGCTTGGTGTATCCCAACTGGGATATTTCTTGTCGTATCCTTCCGTGCTGAATAATCGTTTGAAAATAAACGACGCCGCAGGCCCGTAGTACGGTTCGAGCAAAATACATCCGCCGCCGTTAGGAAGCACGCGATTCAGTTCGTTGAAGAAACGATCAGGATGAGGAAAATGGTGGAAACAATTCTGGCCGAAAATTACTCGGACGGATTGATCGGCAAAGTCCATTTCCTCCGCATTGACGACCCGATCAAGGTGGGAACCCGCAACGATGTCGGTGGCCAGCACATCCGGATAGCTATCCCGAATGGGCGCCACCCCAGCCCCCAGCTCGACACGCAGGCCCGCCGCAGTCAAATAGCGCCGGTCCAATCGATCAAATGTGTGGTGGAAGCTCTTGAACACCTCTTGCAGCATGGGCTTCCGCGCCAAGATCTCGCCATGTACCAGCAAACGATCGCTGCCATCAGCATTCAGATCTTTTACGCTGGAATCACGCAGGTAATTCGCGATCCAGTTCATTTTTTTCCTTATCCAGGTTGGACAGCAAGATTAGGTCTTTACTACTGGCATTTTTGAACCAAGCAACGGGACATATACACGTGAAATGCCTGATTCGATATCTGCAGTGCCATGGACCGGCAGGATGGTCGTTGGTAGTGGATAGGCCTTCCGCAGCGCCACTTTGGCCCATTTGTAGCCTGCCCCTTCGATACTGTACAGAAACGCCCGTTCAATCGCATGTGCGAGCGTGCCATCTATCTGGCCCTGCTCCTCAGGGAAATCTTCGAACGTCAAACGCAACCGCAGCAAAGGCTTGAGCGCATCAGTCCGGCACCAGAACATGGAGCCGGATGGACATTCCAGGTACACGTCGGGCTCGATCGCAACACCTTGCTTCTTCAGTAGAGCCTGTGTCGGTTCAAAATTCGGCCCCCACGCCAAGTGATTGCGCAAAGGGAAAAAATGCTGCGGGAAGACCATGCCAATGCGGTCCTGCTGCAGAAGTTCAAAAATGGATGCGACGATCTGTGGGGCCCCCAGGAGGTGGTCGTACAGATAGTCGCGCCAAGGAGCCAGCATTTCACCGCCATGCGGTGATTTTTTTGTGTGCAGGCTCAGCGCGACGTCGTACTTGCCGTAGATATCCGCAAAGCCGACCAACTTGGGTGCGATGTCCCTGCCCCGATTCTCAAACACCCGTACCTCGACCGTACCGGACGCAAAGCCTTGCATGGCAGCCTCAATGAGATGACGCTTCTCATCGGATGTGGTCGAGATATAGACGTCGAGTTGGCCCGGCACCCGCTCGAGGTAGTTCCGGATCTGCGGTACCAGTTCGGGATAGAAAGCATGGACAACCGCACAGGCGCGCAACGCCGGGGCGCGAGTGATCGGATAGTTGAACGGAACCTCGAACGCATAGTCGTCCCGATCGCGGGGACGGTTCGGGCCCGCCTGCGACAAGGCGTGACCGCCCGCGGCGGCGGAAAACAACCGCCTGAATCCGCGCAAGCCCTCGGTCCGGTACATGCGGATGCTCTTTTGGACCAGGCCCTTCAGGCCGCCTTCCGATACGCCCAGGGCGCCCATGGTCCGCAATGCGCGATAGTACTTCTTCATTTTCAGTTGAGGTCGGTCGCCGGATTCAAGGCAAGCTGCGGATCCAGTCCCAGGTCAACCGCATCCCGGACAGGAAATCGTATTGTGGTTGCCAGCCCAACTCTCGCTTGGCCAGCGTGATGTCGAGAATGCTGCGGGGCACGTCGATCGGACGCGCGGCGCCATAACGAGAGGGAATCGTCAACCCCGAGACCGCTTCTATCGCCTCGACGATCTCGGCCAGGCTGCGTCCCTCTCCCCGACCAACGTTAAAGACGCGTGAAGGCCCCTCGTGCGTCGCCGCTGCGAGCATAGCCGAGATCACATCGTCAATGTAGATGTAATCCCTTACCACTGATCCGTCACCCCAGACATCGATGGGCTCGCCCAGCAGCGCCTGGCGCATGAAAGCGGCGATCACGCCCTGATTCTTGACGGCGGTCTGGTAGGGTCCAAAGGGGTTGGCCACCCGCAGCACGCGGTACTCCAATCCGTAGAGATGATGATAAAGGTGCAGGTACTTCTCTACGGCGAGCTTGGTGACTCCATAGGCCGTGATGGGTGACGTCGCGGCGCTTTCGGGGGTGGGGACATGTTCGGGGATGCCGTAGATCGTCCCGCCCGAGGAAACATAAACTACCCGGCGCACTCCTTGCGCGCGGCACGCATCAAGCAGCCGCAGCGTGCCCGCTACGTTCGCATTGAGATCGCCGACCATGTCGAGATTTGCGCTGGCCGGGGTGGTCGCCGTCAGCAGGTGAAACACGGTGTCGCAACCAGCCACCACCTCTTGTACCCTGGCGATCTGCTCGAAGTCCCCGGCAATCCACTCGACCCCGGAGACCGCATCAGGAAACGACAAGCGCCGGCTGAATACCCGCAACGCAGCAACTCGACCGTTCAATGCCCTGCACAGATTGGTGCCGATGAAGCCACCACCGCCGAGGATAGCGCAACGGGATTGGGATAGGTCCATCATGCCTGCGCCGCCGGCGATGATGCAGTCGTCGCGCTGTCCAGTTCATTGCTGATCTGGCGCAAGATTCCCGCCATTCGGCGCCCCTCCGCTTCCCAATCCGTCGTCGCGGCAAGCTGCAAGCCACCTTGTCGCAGTCGCTCGGCTTCTGTGGGGTTCTCCAGAATGGCGCAGATCGCATCGGCCAACGCATCGATGGTGGGGGCTTCGAGCCGGGCGTTGGCCTCCGTCAACAGCCACTGGGTGCAAGGGGCTCGATTGCTCACCACGGGGACACCGCAAGCCATCAGTTCCAACGGCAGCAGCGACAGGTTGGTGAACGACAGCACCAATGCGGCATCACAGCTGTTGTAGAGCTCGCTCAGTTTGTTGAGATCGACGATGTCGCTGTCAACATGCTTGAAAGGAATCTCCCACTGCCCAAGGCGCCCCCCCGCCAGCACCGCGACCGTATCCGGGTGACGCCGCGCAACTTCATTCAGTACGGCAAGTCCCAATTCGAAGCCCCGGCGCGGCGTCGCCGGCCTCGTATAGAAGAAGACACGACGCCCCTCGTGGGCGATCGGATTGGCGCGATACAAATCCCGGTCATAGGAAAACCCGACAGCATGCGTGCTCATGCCATATTCCGTGGCCAATTTCGCAGCGAGCCACCCACCCGCCGTTATGCCCGTAAAGCCGAATCGGTAGGTTTCTTCGGCCAGCGCGTAGTCGGTGCCGACAGGATAGAAAAGGGGCTCGAAATCCTGCACGAAATAGCATTTGTGCAGCGTAGATTGAAAATTGCGTACGTCATAGGCGGTATGCCAGCCTGTCGCGATAGATATCGCGGCAGGAGGCGCGTTTTCCGCACCAATGTATACCCTGGCCTTGAGCGGAAAAAACCAGTTCGCGATGTCAGCCTCCATCTGCTGCGGCGTCATGCCAGGCAGATTCGTGACCGTGGAGACGATGCGGCACTCGAAGCCCTGAGCTTCGAGATTGCGTACAAAGCGGAAGATGTTCAGATGGCCACCCGAGCCGCGACCCGGGCGCGGAATGAACCAGTTGACCGTATTGGAAGCCACTCCTTGCGCTTCGGACCGGGAGCCGAACGGCTGGTATCGAGTGAACGCGAGGGAGTCGACCACCTTATGCTTCTTGAACGCGTCGGGATTCAGCATGGCGTTCAAGCCCCGCCGGATCGCAGCCTTGGTGCCGTGATCACGACGAAAGCGCCAGGCACCACCAGCACGCTTCCAGAAAGTACCCAAATTCATGATTTCTCTTCCGCTCTAACGGATACAGTCAGCCCAGCCATCATGCGCCGGTCTCGCGACAGCCGGTGGCGCAATCCCGCCGGCAACCTGTCGGCGCGCGACCCTAGATAATGCCCCACCGAACGCATGAAATTGCGCCAAGGCATGCCCAGCACCGCCAAGGGTTGACGCCAGATCAACCCCGCTTGCAGGGCGTAGCGCACATCCCGCCAGGTCGCTCCGGCCCAGGCGCGAATCAGGCGGAACAACGAAGGAACCAACGTATAGCCAAACAGCCGAAACAGGGCGTAAGCTTCGTCAAAACTGCGCTGCATGGACTCGAAAGGCGGAAAGTCATGGGAGTGAAACACAACGCCATCATGCGCGTACGCTTTCTTCCAGCCCTGTTTGATGACCGTCTCCGCCCACATCTGGTCTTCCGCGAAATCCACGTCTGGGTACGGAAACTGCCGCCAGACGCTGCGGCGAAGCAACGCATTGTTATCAGAAAAAAAGTGCAGGAATTGCCGATAACCCGGATCCCTGTCATAACGCGCGCGGTCATCCAGCCGCACCACAGGCATCGGCTCGAAATGGGAAAAGTGACGTTCCAGGTCTCGCTTGGTGAAGGGGCTGGCATCGGGATAGGCCAAGTGCCTGCCGAACACGCCGGCAATCTCAGGATCCTCCTCTGCAGGCCTGACCATAGCCGCCAGCCAGCCTTCGTTGGCGGGCAGCGCGTCATGGGTGATCAGGACGGCGAACTCGCCGTCGGTCAGGGACACCCCCAAGTTGCGGGTTTTTCCGTGACCAAATTCCGCCGGCGCAATCTCATGCAGGCGGACGCGTGGGTCGTCGAACTGGCGAACAAACTCAACCGTCCCATCCGTTGAGCCCGAATCAATGACCAACACATCGAAATCGAAGTCTGTCTTCTGATTACAGACAGCAGTAAGCACGGAGCGCAGGATGCCCCCCGGGTTCTTGGTCGGGATGATGACGGAAGCCTTTTTCAACATGAGGCGTTGTCCCAAAGACTGCGTTCGCGGGTCGCGGGCGCACTCGGACTGGCGAAATCAGGCAAAAGCATCCGCGTCCAGGAACTTCGCACCAAGCTCGTCCTTTTGCGACAGGCGCGGCATGATATCGGCGGGCCAATCAATGGCCAGAGTAGGATCGTTCCATATCACACAGCGCTCATGTTGCGGCGCATAGAAGTCGGTGGTCTTGTACAGAAAATCAGCCGTCTCCGAAAGTACCTGGAATCCGTGCGCGAAACCTTCCGGCACCCACAACATGCGCTTGTTCTCGGCGCTCAGCACTTCGCCTACCCACTGGCCATACGTGGGGGAGCCTTTGCGCATGTCCACGGCCACGTCGAACACCGAGCCGATCACCGCGCGTACCAACTTGCCCTGCGGCTGGATGATCTGATAGTGCAAGCCTCGCAGCACACCTTGTACCGAACGCGAGTGATTGTCTTGCACGAAAGTGACTTCGCGACCAACCGCCTCATTGAACAGCCGACTATTGAAGCTCTCGAAGAAAAAGCCACGGTCGTCGCCGAACACGCGAGGTTCGATGAGCAGGACTTCCGGAATTGCGGTAGGAATGATGTTCATGTTGGTACCTCGTTCTTCAACAGGCGCAATATATGTTTACGATGACCGTCTTGGCGGACGGCGCAGGCTGAAAATAACGAACAACGCGGGTCACGCACCGAGCAGCCGTTTGATCTTACGTCCCACGGCCCGCATCAGCGATCCGGCGGCGGGCATGATACCGGGGTCCGATGTGGCCGCAATACCCGACCTGCGCTCTTGCTCGTGCAGCGCCAGCGACAGCCTCTCGTTCTCGACTTTGAGCGAGGTCGCCCAATTCGAGAGTTCCATCAATTCGGCATGCTTCTTGGCGGCAATGCGATTCGACAGCTCGGAGGACGAGGATTGCATGGCCGCCTCTTCCTGCCTTCTCGCCTGGCTCAAGGTATCGCCCATCAGGGACGCCCTGGCGCGAACCCTGGCCGCCGCGGCCCGATCTCCCTCCAGTGCTCGCTGTGTGTCCTGTTTCAGGCGCTTCCACGCGGCAATGGATATATCCGTGTAGGTCCATGCCGTGTTGTGCTTCTCGAAGAAATAGGCGAGATTCTTGAAGAACAATCCTTGGTACTTCTCGGTACCCAACTGGCTGAATGAAACGCTGCCCTTGTGGTAAACAAAAGCGCCCTCTGCGATCAGCAACCGATAGCCCGCATTGATGGCGCGTACGCACAGGTCGTCATCTTCGAACATGCCGATGCCGAAAGCTTCGTCCAGCATGCCTATCTTGTCGATGACATCACGACGGATGGCCACGCAGAAAAATCCCAGCTTGGCCGTTTCTGAATAAATTCCTTGCTGCTGCGCCAGATAGGAAGTGGTCACAGAGATGAAAGTGTCCGGCGTGACATCCGCAAGAACGATACGCTGTTCGTTGCCAGCGGAGTTGGTTACCGGCCCTACCATGCCGACACCAGGGTCCTGCTCAAGCGCATTCACCAACGGTGCAAGCCAGCCTGGCCCAACGAGCGTATCGTTATTCAATAGAATGACAACACGCCCGCTGGCCAGACGCATCCCGTCGTTGTTGCCACCGGCATATCCCTTGTTCACGTCATTCAAGCACAACTGCACCTTGGGGTGCTGTCGCTGAAATTCGCGCAAGTACTCCGCAGTACTATCGCTGGACGCGTTGTCAACAACGATGAGCTCGTTGCGACTCAAGTCGGTATGCTCGAGTATGGAATCGAGGCAAGGCGCCGTGGTCTCGTCCAGATGGTTATAGGCGAGAACGATGATGGAGGCGTCCATGTCACTCGTCGGGTAGCTGTTCATAACGTTGGACGCCTGCTTTTAACGCTTGGCAAAAGCTTCGGTCTGCAAAAGTTCGGCGACGCGTGCGTCCCAGGAGTTCTCCTTCGCGAGCGCAATGCGCCGGGCGATTTTCTCCTCATCGTCTTTTTGCGCCATGGCCTTTTCCAGCTGCGCAACGAACTCCTTGCCGTTGTGGGCCAGGTAGCAGTCGTCAGCATACGGCGCAAGCTCGGGCAATTCGATCGAAACCACAGGTTTGCCCGCGCTCAGGTACTCATAGAACTTGACCGGGTTGGTTGCCAAGGTCAGCGGCATCAATTTGAACGGGATCGTGCACACGTCAAAGTATGCAAAGTATCCGGGCAATTCCGCGTAGGGCTTTTCGCCGAGCAGATGGACGTTCGACAGCCCCTGCACGGGCGCCAGGTCCGCACCCATCGTGGAGCCGATCAACACGAAATGCCACTCGGGCTTGGCGCGAGCGCAATGGGCCACGAGTTCCATATCGAACCAGTCTGAAATGGCGCCGTAATACCCGACGATCGGCCGATCGGCATAGGCATCCAACAGACCGTTGCGCTTGGGTTCAGCGAAATGCTCGAATTCCGTGCCGTTCTTGATCTGGACGGTGCGCGGATTCAATATGCGGCAACGATCTTCCAGCAGTAGCGAAGAAGCCACCACCAGATCGGCCTCTTCGATCAGCTTCTGCTCCATCTTGAGCGCGTCGGAGGTATTGGTACAAAAGCCGGCGTGATCGTCCATGCAGTCAAACACGACGGTTCCGCCAAATGCCTCTTTCAGTCGCTGGGCCACCGGCCACCACCCCGGAAACTGAACCAGGTAGTGAATCGATGCCGGCTTGGTTTGCCGAACCAACTCCGACAGCGACGTAACCAGATTTTCAAGGTCTTCGCCCGCGATCGTATTGACATACACATTGATGGGGTCGCGGGACTGCAATCGGACCTGGAAGATATCCTGGTCCAATTCGTCCACGCCGAGGGCGACCACCGCTTCGGTCGCCGACACGAACTTGCGGCCCAGTGGCTGCAGATTCATTGACAGATAGCACGCGGCATAGCCATGATCGCGCAGCCGCGAAACAAGGTGCTGCGGCCGCTGCCAGCGAAAGTCCCAATTGATGATGGGGAACGCCAAGACCAGGCGCTGATTTTTGCGCATCACAGCCTGGGCAACGGCATCCAATTTCACTTGAGCCTGCTGTTTGGCCTTGTGGCTGCGAGCCAACCGCACCACATCACCCACGGGGGTGGCAGCCAGCCGGCGCCGCGCCGCAGCCTTCAACAAACGCACCCCGAGGCGAACGCTGCCGCGTTGGTGCATCTGGGAAAGCTCGTTGAGTTCGCCATGAAGGCGCTGAATCTCGGCATCACTCTGATCCACGCGAGCAAGTGCGAGAGGCAGCTCTTGTTGCAGACGATGGATTTCGGTGTCGCGTTCTTTAACCGCCTCCGCGGCGGATTGAGCCCACACTGAAGTCAGATGGACTTCACCGCTCAGCTTGGCGACCTCCGCTTCCTTGCGCTTTAGTTCGCGCACGGCTTTGGTCAAGACACTTTCGTCGAGATGGCGGGCAATTTCGTCGAACTTTTGGTCAAGAATTGCTTGCACGTCGGACGTGGGCTCATACCGTTGTGCGGACGCCGACAACGGCGTCTTGGAGGCTGAAACGAACACGCGATAATGCGGCGAAGCGAAATCCTGCTCGGCGAGTTCACGATTGAATGCCGCGGATGCGGCTAACACCTCGGGCTTGAGCGCCTGAACGTCCCAATAGCAGATCACCTTGGACAACAGACGATTCAGCCAAGGCGTATGGCCATGCCCAACCACGGAGGGGCTGTACCCACGCGCGCGGAAATCTTCTTCCACTTTGCGCGCTGAAGGCAGTCCATATTCGGTATGTTCATGGAGCCAGCTGTAAGTCTCCCCATGGACGCGGCGATATTCGTCATTCACGCGATTGTCGGTGTCGAGCGCGTGCCCGCCTTCTGCCGGCGGGAAACCGAGAAGCACCGTCGTTTCCGCCAGATCCATCAAGCGCGCGAGGAAAGCATCCCGATATTGCGGCGGCACGTGCTCAAGAACATCCACGGCGCAGACAAAGTCATATTTCTTGCCGTTCAAAGTGTCGACGAATACATTACCGCTGACCTTGTTAGGCCCTTCGTTGCCCGCAAGCAACGGGTCGACGTAGGTCACGTCGGCCTCTTCGATGAATCCGCCAAGCAAGCACTCAGGCCCGCTCCCCACATCCAGAACCGTTGAGCCGGGCTTCAAACCAGCATCGCGCAAGAGTCGAGCACAAGCCAGATAGCGACTGTATTGATCGAAGATCATTTCGTTATAACCAGGGTAACCTGCCGCTTTGTTCAAACCGCCTCTCACAGCTTTGATGTCGGCCTCCTCGGCCACAGAATTAAGGCAGAAGGCGCGCAGACCTTCTGCCCAAGCCTCCAAGGCCTGGGTCGAACACATGCGCCGAACGACAACGCCCACACGACAAGCCTCTCCCTGCGTCACCTCGTCACCAACCGAGATCACATCGCCCAGTGGGGAGAAAATATTCACAAAATCCTCGCGAGAGAAGCGCCAATGGCCGGCCACAGCGTCATGCGAGACATCTCCCACGGAGCGCGCAGTCAACACCATCACGCCACCGATTCGCAAGGCCGCCGCCGCCTGATACAACGCATCTTGCCAATCGTAGCAATGCTCCAGCATGCCGAAAAAGACGACCGCGTCAAACGACTGACTGCCAAACTGACTGGCGATGCGCGAGGGGTCCAGGACAAGATCGACATCGGAACCGACACTATCCCCTATACCAACGTACTCGCCTTCCGGGTCGGAGAAGATCGCTCGAAGCGTCGCATGACTATCGTTGGAACCGACGGCCAATAACCGGGCACGCCGTTTTACGTGCGGCTGAGCCTGCTTTACCCAAGCGATAGACCAAGCATTACACATCACTTTTCCTCGATAAATTCTGATATCCAACCACTATTAATCGACCATTTCGATCGAATTTCAGCTTCATCACACAAACGGCAATAGAGCTCATCCGGTCGTATTTGTTACCGACACAGTGGTCGGCAGGTTCAACATCGCATGGATCTGCTTAACCGATGACACCATGAACACGATGGCATTTTCTACACGATCGGCCATCTGGATATCGCCAGACTCGGAAAAATATGCGACTGTGGGGCTGAAAGCATAGGAGCCGGGGTGCAAGAGTGGCAAATCGACAGTAAATGTGACAGTCGTAATGCTACCGACGTCTCCGCCTGTGATAGGGAACTTCTCCACATCGCTGTGCGTACTGGCCAGTTCTATACCTTTCTGAGTACGAAAAATATAGCCTGCGAGGATTTTTGCGCCTGATTCCGTAGACTGATTGCGGATGCTGAATCGGAGATTGATTCGCGAACCGTGCGTGATCGCCTGGATCGGGCTCATATTTTCGTCGTAGAGGCTTACACCGATGATCGAGTATTTTCCATCACCGATCCGCTGATCGATATTCGGAATCTTAAATTCGATACCATCACGTGGCAGGACTTGTGCTTTGCCGTCTTCCAGAGCCAGCACTGCCTCCTCATTAGCGGTGTCAGCTTGGTCGTAACCGAAGAGCGCCGTGAGGTAGCGATCGACGACTTTCGACGCCGTATCGAAGGCAATCATCCGGCCATTTTCCAGCCAAATGCATTTTTCGCACAACGCCCGCACCGCGCTGGCGTCGTGTGATACGAATAGAATTGTAGTACCGCGCTCGCGCAACTGTTCGAAGCGCAGCATGCATCGATGCGTGAAGTAGGCATCACCAACCGCCAGTGCCTCATCGACAATGAGAATGTCCGGATCGATGTTGGCTTGAATGGCGAACGCCAACCGCACGTACATACCGCTGGAATACGTCTTGACCGGCTGGTCGATGAAATCGCCAATCTCGGCGAAGGCAAGAATGCGGTCCATCTTGGACGCAATCTCCTGGCGACTCAGGCCAAGGATCGCGCCATTGAGGAAGACGTTCTCGCGACCCGTGAATTCCGGGTTGAATCCGGATCCAAGTTCCAGCAGAGCGGCAACCCGCCCCACCGTACTCACGTTGCCCGCACTCTGATTCAAGGTGCCACAGATCAGCTGCAGCAAAGTGGATTTTCCAGAGCCGTTACGCCCCACGATGCCAATGACTTCCCCTTTTTTGATTTCAAAGGAGATATCGCGTAATGCCCAGAATTCCTTAAAGAATTGCTTGCGGCCACGCGTGAGCATTTGCAAGAGCCGATCACGCGGTCGTTCGTAGACGTGATAGCACTTGCTGACGCCGGATACCGAAATAGAGGTCTCAGAGGACATCCGCAAACCCCTTTCTGGTCTTCTGAAACCAAGCAAATGCCAGGCATGCGAATACCCCCGCGACACCGGCGTAGATCAACAAACCCGCCACATTCGGCTGAGCACCAAAGAAGGCCACGGCGCGCACTTGCTCAACAATGAAAGTCAACGGATTCAAGTACAGCAGATGCCGGTAAGGCTCCGGCAGGTTCTCGGGCGGATAGAAAATAGGCGACATGAACATCACCACGGTCGTCACGATTCCTATGAACTGGGACACGTCTCGCAGATATACCCCCAAAGAGGCCAATATCCAGCACAAGCCCAGAATAAAAAGGCAGAATGGCAACAGCACCAGGGGGACGTACAGCACGGTCGCGGGCGGCAGGCCAAACAGGACGAGATATGCCGCCAGCCACACCACAAGGCTTACCAGGGTATGGAACAATGCGGCACCAAGAGTAATCCAAGGCAATATCTCGAGCGGGAAGACGACCTTCTTGACGAAATTGGGATTGCCAACGATAAGTCCGGATGCTTTGTTGAAACACTCCGCGAACAAATTGAAAACGATCAAACCCAAAAACAGCACCAGGGCAAACTCGGTGCGCGAGGCGCTACCCGTATTCCAGCGCGCCTTGAAGACGACGCTGAATACAAAGGTATAGATCGCCAGCATGATGATGGGATTGATGAAGGTCCACATCAAACCCATGATGGAACCTTTATAACGCCCAATGACTTCACGCTTGATTGATGCGCTGATCAGACCACCGTTGCGCAACCCACTCAGGACAAGTGCACGCGGGCTGCTCGGAAACTGCCTCATTATGGAAAAACCTCCATTGATACCGTGACGCCGTAGCCACTTATCGCTCCGATGGACGACAGGCGCTGCGCGGGACACAAGGGCGGGACTCGTGAGTCCAACGCCGGATACAGGCAATACCTGGGATCGGCAGCCTTCTGGCTACCTATGTATTTCTGTCGGGGAGTCATGCGGTATTTCTCAAGAATATTCGCAAGCATACGGGAATTGCCATTTTTTCAAGGCGGTGCGGCCACGCTAGAAGCGCAAACCTGCCTCTAGAATGGCCTATGTTTTCTCATCCCGGCTCGACCTGGGGATTCTCTGATACCGCAGACACGGTCAGGATATCTGGCAAGGAGGCTGGCGGCTACACCGGATGCAGCGCCAACGCCCCTTGCCATCAATTCACGCCAGCCGCATGCGCCTGCTCATCGGCGTGGTACGACGAACGCACCATCGCGCCGACCGCGGCATGCGAGAAGCCCATCGCATAGGCTTCGCGCTCGAACATCGCGAAGGTGTCGGGATGCACGTAGCGCAGCACCGGCAGGTGGTGTTCCGACGGCTGCAGGTACTGGCCGATGGTGAGCATGTCGACGTTGTGTTCGCGCATGTCGCGCATCACCTGCAGGATTTCCTCGTCGGTCTCGCCCAGGCCGAGCATCAGGCCCGACTTGGTCGGCACGTTCGGATGCAGCTTCTTGAACTCGGCCAGCAGCTTGAGCGAGTGCATGTAGTCCGAACCCGGGCGGGCCTGCTTGTACAGGCGCGGCACGGTTTCCAGGTTGTGGTTCATGACGTCCGGGGGACCGGCGTTCAGGATGGTCAGGGCGCGGTCCAGGCGGCCGCGGAAGTCCGGCACCAGCACCTCGATGCGGGTGGTGGGCGACAGTTCGCGGATGTGGGTGATGCAGTCGACGAAGTGGCCGGCGCCGCCGTCGCGCAGGTCGTCGCGGTCGACCGAAGTGATCACCACATACGACAGCTTCATCGCGGCGATGGTGCGCGCGAGGTTTTCCGGTTCCTTGGTGTCGAGGGGGTCGGGGCGGCCATGGCCCACATCACAGAACGGGCAGCGGCGGGTGCACTTGTCGCCCATGATCATGAACGTGGCCGTGCCCTTGCCGAAGCACTCGCCGATGTTCGGGCAGGACGCTTCCTCGCACACCGTGTGCAGGTTGTGCTCGCGCAGGATGCGCTTGATGTCGTAGAAGCGCGAACCCGGCTGGGCCGCCTTGACGCGGATCCATTCCGGCTTCTTCAGGCGTTCGGCCGGGATGATCTTGATCGGGATGCGCGCCGTCTTGGCCTGGGATTTCTGTTTCTGCGTCGGATCGTACGCCGTTTCCGCGGGCGCGGCGGCGGCTTCGTTCGAGGGCACAGACGACTCGGCAAGCGTGGACATGGAACACCTTCACGACCGGCGCGCGCGGCGTTGCGGTCTGAGACAAAAGAGGACATTTTACCCCCTGCGCCCAAATCCGCCCCGAATGGCCCGGCGCCGGGCCGCGCCGGGTTATCGTCACGCCTGATGAATCCGTGCCGCCTGCCCCCCATGTCGACCCAGCCGCTCCCCCGCCCCATCGCCCTGATCGCCCCCCGGCTGGACGCCGGGCCGGCCGCCCGCGCCGTGCAAGCCTGCGCCGAACGGCTGGCGCCTGCCGGCTACTACCTGGCCGCCGCTCCGTGGCGTGACGCGGCCCTGCTACCGCTGCTGACCCCGTTGGCGCCGGCCGCCGCACTGGTGATAGGCCCGCTGGACGATCCGCAGCTACGCGCCGCCGTGGCGGCGCTGGAAATCCCGGTGGTGGAAACCTGGAGTCCGCCGGCCGCCCCGCTGGACAGCCTGATCACGGTCGACAATGCCGAAGCCGGCCGGCAGGCGGCCCGCCATTTCGCCGAAAAGGGCCACGCGCGCATCGCCTGCGTCAGCGCCGACACCCCGTGGGAGCGCGCCCGCCGCGAGGGCTTCATCGGCAGCGCGGCCGCGCTCGGGCTGGATCTGGTCGCCGACATCGTGCAACCCGAGGCGCAGCAACTGAACGATGGCCGCATGGCGTTTCTGCGCCTGCTGGCCACCAATACGATCTTCGATGCGGTGTTCTGCACGTCGGACGTGCTGGCCGCCGCCACGGTGTCGGAGGCCCACAACCGCGACTTGCAGGTGCCACAGGACCTGGCGGTGCTGGGATTCACCGAGGACGGCAGCGCACCGCAATGGGTACAGGGCCTGACGACGCTGGGACTGGACGCGGCCGAGCTGGGCCGCCGCGCGGGCCAGTTGCTGCTGGACCGGCTCGATGGCGAACAACCGGCCGGCACGCGCCTGACGCTGGACATCGTGTTCGATGCGCGCCTGAGCACATAGCGCGAGCAGACCGGGTGACGGGCGAAGACGCGCTGACGCCAGCGGGAGCGCCTCGCGCGGGCCCTGGCGCCGAGGGCGGGGCATCGCCCGCCTTTCAGGCGCCGGTTTCGTACAGTGCGGGAAAGCCGCAGTCGCGCAACATCGCGTCGGCTTCACGCAGGAAGGCCGGCGTGGAGGTCTCGGGCACGCGCGCCAGCCACTGCACCGCCTCTTCCTTGCGGCCGCGCAACAGCAGCATGCGGCCCAGGTGGAACGTGCCGCGGAAGTCGCCGCCCTCGGCGCAGCGCTGGTAGCAGTCGAACGCGCGCTCCAGGTCCTGCTCGACTACGTCGCCCGCTTCGTAGAAGCGGCCCACCACGCCGATGGATTTGACGTGTCCGGCCTGCGCGGCCTGCTGGTACAGCGCCAGCGCCGCGGCGCGGTTTTGCGCCACGCCGCCGCGACCGCTCTTGAGCATGTGCGCGTAGTTGTACATGCCCCAGTCCAGTCCGCGATCGGCGGCCAGCCGGAACCAGTACGCCGCCACGGTATCGTCCGGCGCGACGCCCCAGCCGTTTTCGTAGCAGCGGCCGATCATGTTGATGGCCATCACGTGATCGGCGTTGGCGGCGCGCTTGAACCAGGCCAATCCTTCGGCCTGGTCCTGGGGCACCCCCACGCCATCGAGCAGCATCTGGCCGAAAATGGTCTGGGCCTCGACCAGGCCCATTTCGGCCGCCGCGCGGATCCAGGCGGCGTACTGCGGCGCCGGCCCGGCGCGCAGGCCGGCAAGCGCTTCAGGGGTGGTCGCGGCCACCTCGGCAGGGGTAAAGCTAGTCTTCATGCGGGCGTCCTTGCCTGGCGCCACAAGCGGGCCAGATTGCGCGCCAGCGCGTCGCCCACTTCCGTGGGCTCGCGCCGCACGCTACAGGAGGCCATGTCGACCGTGCGCAGGCCGGCGTAACCGCAAGGGTTGATGCCCAGGAACGGCGCCAGGTCCATCGCCACGTTCAGCGACACGCCGTGATAGGCGCGGCCGTTGCGGATCTTGATGCCCAGCGCGGCGATCTTGGCCAGATCGCCGCCCTCGGGATGCGCCACGTACACGCCCGGCGCGCCGGGCTTGCGGCACGCGCCGGGCAGGCCCATTTCATCGAGGGTGTCGATCACCGCCGATTCCAGCAGCGCCACGTACTCCTTCACGTACATGTCGACGCGGCGCAGGTCGAACAAGGCGTAGGCCATCACCTGGCCGGGGCCATGGTAGGTGACCTGGCCGCCGCGGTCGCAATGGACGATTGGGATGGCGCCGGGGTTGAGCACGTGCTCGGGCAGGCCCGCCTGGCCCAGCGTGTAGACCGGGGCGTGCTCGCACAGCCAGATCTCATCGGGCGTTTCGGCCGACCGCTGGTCGGTGTACGCCTGCATGTCCCGCCACACGGACAGATAGTCCGCGGGCCGCGCGAGCCACTTGATCACAACCGCCGGCCCTACAGGACGATCGACACCATCGGGTGGCCGTGCAAGGCCTGGTACAGGCTGTCGAGTTGCTCGCGCGAGGTGGCGCGCACCGTGAAGGTCAGGCCCATGTAGTTGCCGCCCTTGCTGGGCCGCATCTCGACCGTGGCGGCATCGAAGCCCGGGTCGAAGCGCAGCACGACCTCGGTCAGCGTCTGCGCGAAGTCGGGATGGTGCTTGCCCATGACCTTGATGGGAAAGTCACTGGGGTACTCGATGAGGGATTCTTCGGGCGGAATATGCATGATGGATGGCCTGGGGCGTCAATCTGTCTATATGGGGGCAGGCATCGTGCAGGCAAGGCCCGCCGCCGGCGCGGGGGGCCGCCGGGGCCGCCCCGCGTGGCCGTTCTAGAGCGCGGCGATGCGGGCATCATAACCCGCGCGCAATTGCGCAAAAACGGGGCCAGGCTTGCCCGAACCCACCAGCCGGCCGTCCAGCGACACGATAGCCAGCACTTCCTTGGTGGCCGAAGACAGCATCAGTTCATCGGCCTGGGCGACCTCGTCCTGGGTGATGCGGCGCGCCTCGAACGGGATACCGGCTTCGGCGGCCAGCTCGCCCATCAGGCCGTAGCGGATGCCTTCCAGGATCAGGTTGTTCTTGGGCGGGGCCAACAGCTTGCCGCCGGAGACCACCCAGATGTTGGTGGACGACCCCTCCGTGAGGAAACCGTCGCGGAACTGCAGCACCTCGTCGACGTGGGCGTCGACCGCCTGCTGCTTGGCCAGCACGTTGCCAAGCAGCGACACCGACTTGATCTCGCAGTGCAGCCAGCGCTCGTCGGGGATGGTGATGGCGGACAGCCCCTGCGCGCGGGCCGCGGCCGACGGCGGCGCCCAGGCCGAGACCATGCCGAACACCGTCGGCTTGACCGGCTCGGCCGGGAACTGGTGGTCGCGCTTGGCCACGCCGCGCGTGACCTGCAGGTAGACGATGCAGGTCTCCAGGTTCGAGCGCGCCAGCAACTGCTCGATCAGGTCGATCCAGCCCGCGCGGTCGAACGGCTGGGCGATGCGCAGGGCCGCCAGGCTGCGGTCCAGGCGGTCCAGGTGCTCGGCCATGCGGAACGCATTGCCGCGGTAGACGGGCACCACTTCGTAGATGCCGTCGCCGAAAATGAAGCCGCGATCGAGCACGGAGACCTTGGCCTCGTCGATACGCACAAACTCGCCATTGAGAAACACCTGGCTTTCGCCCGGCACGCCCGGAATCATGAGCCGCTCCTGAGAATCAAATGGATAGGGACGGGCCACCCGGCCCGCCCCTTCTAGGTAAAGCTTACACCCGCGACCGCGCCCGCGGCGCGTCCGCTTACTGGAACCAGCGCTTGACGGTGTCGACCATGCGACCGAAGAAGCCTGCGCGTTCGACGGCGTCCTGCACCACCAGCGGCTCGGTGCGCAGCACCTTGCCGTCCAGCGTGAACTGCAGCGTGCCGACCTGCTGGCCCTTGGTCAGCGGCGCGATCAGGGGATCGGTGCGCTGCGCCACGGGCTTGAGGTCGCCGGCCTTGCCGCGCGGGACCGCGATCGAGACCGGGTTGGGCGGGCCGAGCTTGACGTTCTCGGCCGTGCCTTCCCAAACGCGGGCGTCAATGCCGGGCTGGCTCTTGTCGAACAGCTTGACCGTGTCGAAGTTCTGGAAGCTCCAGTTCAGCAGCTTCAGGCTTTCCTCGGCGCGCGTGGCTTCGCTGTCGGTGCCCACCACCACCACCAGGATGCGGCGGTCGCCGCGCACCGCGGTCGACACCAGGCAGTAGCCGGCCGAATCGGTGTGGCCGGTCTTCATGCCGTCGACCGACGGGTCGGCCCACAGCAGGCGGTTGCGGTTGGGCTGGGTGATCTTGTTGTAGGTGAAGCTCTTCTGCTTGTAGTAGTGGAAGAACTGCGGGTGATCGGTGATCAGGTGCGCCGACAGCGTGGCCAGGTCGCGCGTGGACGTCATGTGCTGCGGATCGGGCAGCCCGGTGGCATTCATGAAGTGGGTGTTGCGCATGCCCAGGCGCTCGGCCTCCTGGTTCATGAGCGTGGCGAACGCGGCTTCGCTGCCGCCGACCGCTTCGGCCAGCGCCACCGAGGCGTCGTTGCCGGACTGCACGATCATGCCCTGGTTCAGTTCATCGACAGTAACGGGCTTGCGCGGCTCGATGAACATGCGCGAACCGCCGGTGCGCCAGGCGTGCTCGGACACGGGCACGGTCTGCTCCAGCGTCAGGCGCTTTTCCTCGAGCGCGTTGAACACGACGTAGGCCGTCATGATCTTGGTGAGCGAGGCCGGCTCGACCTTCATGTCGGGGTTCGACGCCGCCAGGGTCTGGCCGCTGTTCACGTCGATCACGATCCAGGCCTTGGCCGCGATGGTGGGCGCGGGCACCGCCGACACGTCGCCCACCGGCACCACGCCCGTCGCCGTCGGCGCGGGGGCCGTGGCGCCCGCGGCCGCCGGCGTCGCGGCGGGCGCCTGCTGGGCCCACGCCGGCAGCGACGTCGCGAGCATCGCCGACAACACCGCGCCGGCCAGGGCACGACGCGCAAAGACAACGGGGGAAGGGGTGGAGTGAGACAAATTCTTCATCGGCAACGTGGGTCCAGGAAAGACGCCCGCCGGCGCGGGGCAAGTGGCTGACAATTATAGGCAGTCGATGAGACCCGTCCGGCCCGGGATGGGTTCCTTGGCCATTTAAAACATGCAACTTGATGCAACGCGCCGCCTTGCGCGGCGCGCCGTTCAATCGAGTTTGACCTTCAAGTGGGCCTGCACGAGTTGGCGCAACACGAGCAGCTTGCCGTGGAAAAAGTGCGAGGCGCCAGGAATCACCACCACGGGGATCGAACGCGGGCGGGCCCAGTCCATGGCTTCCGACAGGGGCACGACCTCGTCCTCTTCGCCATGCACCATCAGCGTGTCGCCAGGCACCTGGACCTCGTGCGACTGGAAGCGGTTGACGGCGGGGCCCATCAGCATCAGCGCGCTCGGCAGCACGGCATCGCCCTGCTCGACCAGCGCGGCGTAGGTCTGCGCGGCCACGGCCGTGCCGAACGAAAAGCCGGCCAGCACCCAAGGCGCCTGCGCCAGCTCCGGGTGCAGCTCGCGCATCTGCGCCACGACGGCCAGCATGTCCTGCGTTTCGCCGACGGACTTGTCGAACGCGCCTTCCGACAGGCCGACGCCGCGGAAATTGGGGCGCACCGCCACCAGGCCGTGCTGGACGCAGGCGCGCGACAGCGTGGTCACCACCTTGTTCTCGCGCGCCCCGCCCTGCAGCGGATGCGGATGCAGCACCAGGGCCCAGCCCCGCGGCGGGCCGTCGGGCCAGTCCACCGCGCAGTCGATGCGGCCGGCGGCGCCGGCGAAGGCGTGGGTTTGAGTGCTTGCGGGCATAGGAGAAACTCGTGCTGCGTGGAAAAGAAGGATGTTAACCGGCGGGTCGGGCTGCGGCTTTCGGTTGCGTGGCCAGCCATTGCGCCAGTTGATCGGCGGCGTCGTCGGTGGCCTGGCGCAAGGCGGCCACGCCGCCCGTGGCATCCTGCGTGGGCGCGGGCGCCTGCGTCGCGATACGCAACTGGCCGACCACGGCGCGGCCGTTCAACAGCACCGCCTGCAGCAGCACACGGCCCTCGCTGGCCGATCCATCGGGCGTGAAGACCTGTTCGAACTGCGACAGATAGACCTGTACCTGCGGCGTCTGGCCGTTGGCGCGCTCGGCCAGCACCGGTCCCTGGCGCGACAGGCGCTCGATCAGGCGCTGGCGCACCAGGTCCGACGGCGACGACGCCCAGCGATAGGTGGCGTAGGCCTGCGGCGCGGCGCTGTCGCCGACTCGCCAGATCACGCCGGTGCTGGACAGCGCCGGCACGGCCGAGAACACCAACGCGATGGGATCGCGCGCCGGCAGTTGGGGCGCCGGGCGGGCGTCCAGGCCCAGATCGAATAGGGCTGGCGGCGCGCCGACGCGGCCCACGCCGCAACCGGCCAGCGCCAGGGTCAGGATCAGAATCGCGCTACGCATCTTCATTTCGGCTGTCTCCCAAAACCGGCGAAGCCGGCCTCGCCCGGCCCGGGCGCCGCCGGCGCCGGTCCGAACAATAACGATTGCGGCGTGTTGTCCACGCGGCGCAAGGTGAAGGTGGCGCCGCGCGCGGCCTCGGTGACACTGGCCGCCATGCCGGTGATGGCCGGCAGCGTCTCGTTGTCCAGGCGCGAGGCGGCATAAGCGATGTCGCTGAGACTGCGCGTCGCCATGGCCAGCGCGCCGTCGGGCGCGTTCAGGCGCGCCAGCGACTGCCGCGCCTGTTGCGCCAGGTCCGCCACTTCGCGCGCGGCGCGGTCGGCCTGGCGCGAGGTGCTGCCCAGCGAATCGACCAGCGGGCCCAGCTTGGCCAGGGCCGGCGCGAGGTCGCGGCTGGCCTCTTTCAGCGACTGGGTGATGTCGGTGGCGTTCTGCAGACTGGCCGTCAGCGCCTGCACATTCTGTTCGCTCAACAGACGGCGCAGTTGTTCGGTGGCGTCTTCGACATTGGAAATGAGCCGTCCGCCGCGCTGCTCGATGCGATCCAGGAAGCCCGGGCGCAGCGGAATCGCCGCCGGGTTGGCTTCGGTCGACGCCAGGCGCTTGAACGAGCTGCCGTCGTCGCGCAGCTCGACGTTGGCCATGCCGGTCACGCCCTGCACGCCCAGTTCGGCCCAGGTCGATTCGGTGATCGGCGTGTTCGGCGCCACGCCGATGCGGATGCGCACCTGGCCGGGCTTGTCGGGGTTGAGCGCGAGCGACTGCACCTTCCCCACCGGCACCCCTTGATAGCGCACGGTCGACTGCGGATTGAGCCCGCTGACGGCCGTGGCAGAGATGATTTCATAGGTTTGCAGTTTGGTCCGGTCGCGGCCGATCCAGACGGCCACCAGCGCAGCGGCGGCCAGCAGGACCAGCGTGAAGATGCCGGCCATGAGCGCGTGACTACGGTTTTCCATGATGCGTTCCCTTCGGCGCCATGTCCCCGAGCGCGCGCAAGCCACGCTCGCCCAGGAAGAATGTGTGTATGAACGGGTGGTCGACCTTCAGCACTTCCGGCACCGTGTCGCATACGATCACCCGCTTGTCCGCCAGCACGGCGACACGGGTGGCCAGCGCGAGCAGCGTGTCCAGGTCGTGCGTCACCATGACGACGGTAAAGCCCAACTGCCGGTGCAGGCTGCGCACCAGGTCCACGAATTCGTCCGAACGCAGCGGATCCAGGCCCGCCGTGGGTTCGTCCAGGAACACCAGTTCCGGGTCCAGCGACAGCGCGCGCGCCAGGGCCACGCGCTTGACCATGCCGCCGGACAGGTCGGACGGCCGCTTGCCGGCATCCTGCGCCGACAGGCCGACCATCGCCAGGCGGCACATCACCACATCGTGCACCAGGTCCTCCGGCACCGTGCGCAGCTCGCGCAGCGGCAGCGCGACGTTGTCGAACACCGACAGCGCCGAGAACAGCGCGCCTGCCTGGAACAGCATGCCCCACCGGTACGACAGGCGCCGGCGCTCGCTCGGCGTCAGTTCCGACAGGGTATTGCCCAGCACCCGGATGGTGCCGGCCGCCGGCCGGTCAAGCCCGATGATCTGCCGCAGCAGCACGGTCTTTCCCGTTCCCGACCCACCCACCAGCACCAGGATCTCGCCGGGGAAGACGGTGAGGTCCAGATTGTCGTGCACCACATGGTCGCCGAAAGCGGTGCGCAACCCGCGCACGGTAATGACCGGGGCGACCGTGACGTGCTCTTCGGTGAACAGGCGTTGTTGCTCGGCGCCGGCCATCAGATGCCCACCGAACTGAAAATGACCGCGTACAGCGCATCCAGCAGGATCACCCCGGTGATCGAGGTGACCACCGAGGTGGTGGTGCCGCGTCCCAGGCTTTCCGTATTGGGCTGAATGCGCAGGCCGAAATGGCAGGCGATCAGCGCGATCAGGATGCCGAAGGTCACGCCCTTCAGGATGCCGATCCAGTAATTGGTCAGGGAAATGGCATCGGGCAGCGACTGCAGGAACCATTGCGCCGAGACCCCCAACTGCACCTGCGCCGCCAGCATCCCGCCCAGGATCGCCATGGCGTCGGTCCACAGCACCAGCAGCGGCATGGTCACGGCCAGCGCCACCACGCGCGGCAGGATCAGCCGCTGGCCATGCGAAATGCCCATCACCAGCATCGCGTCAAGCTCCTGCGTGACCCGCATGACGCCGATCTGCGCGGTGATGGCCGACCCGGAGCGGCCCGCCACCAGGATGGCCGCCAGCACCGGCCCCAGCTCGCGCACGATCGACACGCCCAGCAGCCGCACGATGAAGCGGTCGGCGCCGATCATCTGCAATTGCTGGGCCGACAGATATGACAGCACCACGCCGATCAGAAAGCCCACCAGCGCGGTGATCCCCAGCGCCTGCGCCCCCGTGCGGTAGACCTGGGCCGAGATCTCGCGCCATGGGCCGCGCGACGGGCGCCGCAGCATGCCGAACAGGTCCAGGATGAGCTGCCCCAGCATGATCAGCAGCGCGCGGCCGTTCTCGGCCGCCTGCAGCACGGCATCGCCCACGGCGCGCAGCCAGCCCCACGAGGGCTCCGGACGCGGCGGCGCCTGCTTGCCGCCCTTGTTCGTCGCCAGGGCGGTGAACACATCCTGCTGGCCAGCCGACCAGCGCACCCGCTCGGGCAGCTTTTCGCCCCAGGCCTGCCAGATGAGCAGCGCGCCAATGGTATCGAGCCGGCTGATGCCATGCAGGTCCCAGCGCGCACCCGCGTCGGCTGCCTTGGCCATGGCGGCGCGGCGGCGTTCGACCTCGCCAGGCTCGGCCAGCGCCAGCACGCTCCAGTCGCCGCCGACGTGGCACACACCCGCTTCCTGGCGGAAGGGCGCGGCGGCGGCGGACGCGGACGGGGCGGAATGCGGCATGAACGCTGGATCGCAATGCAAAATGTATCGCTCATCATATACGCTGCGGACGGCAGGGCGCGAACCGGGCCCGCGCGTGCCCTACAATCGGCGCCATGTCCGCTCAAGTCCGCCCCACCGACCTGCCCGCGCCCGACGATCTGGCCCGGCTGCTGGGTTCACGCCTGCCCGCTTTCCAAGATGTCGCCTGGACCGCCAGCACCGGCTCCACCAACGCCGACCTGCTGGCGCGCGCCCGCACCGGCAGTGGCGCTGGCAAGCCCTGGCTGCTGGGCACCCATCTGCAGGAAACAGGCCGCGGCCGCGCCGGCCGCCCCTGGCAGAACCGCGTGGGCGCGGCGCTGATGTTCTCGTGCGCCTTCGACGTGCACCTGCCGGCCGCGCAATTGCCGGCGCTATCGCCACTGGCCGGCCTGGCCGCGTGCGAGGCGCTGCGCGCCGTGGCAGGCCCTGCCGCCGAGGGCCTCTGCATGAAATGGCCCAACGACGTGCAATGGCACGACGCCAAACTGGCCGGGGTGCTGGTCGAGACCACCCGCAATCCGGGCGGACGCGAGACCGGCTACACCGTCGTCATCGGCATGGGTGTCAACCTGGTCGACGCCGGCGCGCTGTCGCAGGCGCTGGGCCGGCAGGTCGCCGACTGGACCTGTGTCACCGAGCACACGCCAGGCCATGCCGCCACCGCCGCGGACCTGGTCTGTGCGGCGGCGGCCGCCTGGCACGAGGCCGTGCGGACGCTGGAACGCGAAGGTTTCGCCGCCTTTTCCCAGCGCTTCGACCAGGTCGACGCGCTGGGCGGCCGTCCGGTCAACGTGCTGGACAAGGGCGAGGTGGTCCTCAGCGGCACCGCTTGCGGCGTCGACGGCCAGGGCCGCCTGCTGGTGCAAACGCCCCAGGGCGCCATGCCGATCTCGGTCGGTGAAATCTCGATTCGACGCCAAGCATGATCATCCTCATCGACTCCGGCAACAGCCGCCTCAAAGTCGGCTGGCTGGACCCCAGCAGCCCGGACATGCCGCGCGAGCCGGCCGCCGTCGCCTTCGATGGCCTGGACCTGGACGCCCTGGACCGCTGGCTCGCCGCCCTGCCGCAACGGCCGTCGCGTGCGCTGGGCGTGAACGTGGCCGGCGCCGAGCGCGGCGCCGCCATCGCGGCCATCCTGCAGCGCCATGGCTGCGCGGTGACCTGGGCCTCCTCGCAGGCCACCACCCTGGGGCTGGTCAACCGCTACAAGACGCCCTCGCAACTGGGCGCGGACCGCTGGGCCTCGCTGCTGGGCGTGCTGTCGCGCCTGCCCGGCGCCCATCCGCCCTTCCTGCTGGCCAGCTTCGGCACCGCCACCACCATCGATACCGTGGGGCCGGACAACGTCTTCGCTGGCGGCCTGATCCTGCCCGGCCCGGCCATGATGCGCAACGCGCTGGCGCACGGCACCGCCAACCTGCCGATCGCGGAAGGCCAGGTAGTGCCCTACCCCACCGACACGCATGAAGCCATCGCCTCCGGCATCGCCGCGGCGCAGGCCGGCGCGGTGGTGCGCCAGTGGCTCGCCGGCCGCCAGCGCTACGGGCAGACACCGCAGATCTTCGCCGCCGGCGGCGGCTGGCCCGAGGTGCACTCGGAAATCGAACGCCTGCTGGCCGATGCCGGCGGCGCGTTCGGCGCCGCGCCGGTGCCGATCTACCTGAACCACCCCGTTCTGGACGGACTGGCCGCCATCGCGCGCGCCAATCCGGCAGCGAACGCCTGACGAGGCCGCGGCATGCGAGTGCTCTTCATCCTGATCCTGTTGGCCAACCTGGGCGTCTACGCGCTCGGCCAGGGCTGGCTGGGCGTACGCCCGGAAGACGAGGGGCGCGATCCGCGCCGCTTCAGCCAGGAACTGAATCCGGGCGCGGTCACGCTGGTGCCGCGCAAGCCCGCCTGACGGCCTGAAAGACCGTCCCGCTCAGCGCAACCAGGGCGCCAGCGCGTCCATCGTCCGCGCCGTGGCGCCGGCGTGGCTGGCGAACCAGGCGCGCGCCGCGTCCCCGGCCGCCCGCCTGGCCGCAGGGTCGGCCACCAGCGCCAGCGCGGCCTGCACGGCCTGCTCCGGGTCCGGCTGGCGCTGCGCGGCGCCGGCCTCGATGGCATCGCTGGCCGCCTGCTGGAAATTGAATGTGTGCGGCCCGACGATCACCGGCACGCCCGCGGCGCAGGCCTCGATCAGGTTCTGGCCGCCCAGCGGGGCAAAGCTGCCCGCCACCACCGCCACGTCCGCGGCGGCGTAGTAGAAAGCCATTTCCCCCAGCGTGTCGCCCAACAGCACCGCCGTCTCCGGACCGGGCGCCTGCCCCGACGACCGCCGCACGTGGGCCAGGCCGGCCTGCGCCAGCAGCGCGGCGGCCTCGTCGAAACGCTGCGGATGGCGTGGAATCAACAGGAACAGCGGCCCGCCGGGCATGGCGGCATGGCGCTTGACCGCCTCGATGAACGGCGCATCCTCACCTTCGCGTGTGCTCGCCAGGGCGATCACCGGCCGGCCCAAACGGGCGCGCCAGGCCTGTCCCGCCTCGACCTGCGCCGCAGGCAAGGACAGATCGAACTTCAGATTGCCGGTCACGGTAGGGTGCGGCGCGCCGGCAGCGGCCAGCCGCCGGGCATCCGGCGCCGTCTGCGCCAGCACCCGATCCAGCCCCGCCAGCGCCTCGCGCATGACCCTGCCCAGGCGGCCTGCCTGCCGCAGCGACGATTCCGAAAACCGCGCGCTCACCAGCGCCATCGGCAGCTCCGCGCGCCGCGCCGCGGCCAGCAGGTTGGGCCAGATCTCGCGCTCGATCAAAATGCCGCAGCGGGGCGCGGCGGCGGCCAGGAACCGCCGCGTGGCGCCCGGAAAATCGTAGGGCAGCCAGGCCTGGCGCAATTGCCCGCGGGCGATGGCGTCCGCGAACAGGCGCGCGCCCTCGGCCCGACCCGTGGCGGTGATATGGGTCAGCAGCACAGGCAGGCCGCGATCCAGCAGGGCTTGCAACAGCGGCTGCGCGGCGCGCGTCTCTCCCAGGCTGACGGCGTGGACCCAGACCGGCGCTTGCGTCGTTCCGGCGGCCGCGGTCGCGCCACCAGCCTCGGCCCGGCCCGACGCGGCCCGACCAAACCGCTCCGGCGAGAAGATCTGCCATTCACCGCCGGCGCGCTTGGCGCGGCGGGCCATCCATAGCCAGACCAGGGGGGCCAGCGCCCGCAGCCCCAGCGTGTAGACGGTGCGGTTCATCAGCGCGCGGCCAGCGCCTGCTCCACCGACGCCATGACCGCCTCGCGCGAGGGCGAGGCGCCGCGATCGCCGAGACTGGCCGTGTAATTCGAGCCGACCAGGGGCGTGCGCACGGGGGTGGACGCGCGATAGATGCCGATGGTGGGACGGCCGAGCGCCGCCGACAGATGGGTCAGGCCGCTGTCCAGCCCGACCATCAGCCGCGCGCCTGCCAGCAGCCGCGCCACCGACGTCAGGTCCATGCGCGGCATGACTTCGACGTCTTCCATGCCCGCGACAAGTAGCCGGGCACGCTCGGCTTCCTGGTCGTTGCCCGCCAGCAGCTTGAGCGCACAGCCGGCGTCACGCAGGCGCCGGAACACGGCGCGCCAATCGTCCTCGGGCCAGAGTTTGTCGTCACGGCTGGCCGACGGCATGATCACGGCGTAGCCGCGGCCCGCGTCTACATGGTGCAGCCGGGGTAGTTCCGTGGCATTGAGCGCCTCACTCGGCACGTCATGCATAGGATCCGCGGCTTGTCCGGCTTGCCGAACAAAGGGTTGCAAGCCGAAATCCGGCAAGCCAGCATGTTGATACCCGAAGGTCAGTCCCGCCAACTTGCGCTGGCGAATAACAGCGGGCTGCCAGAATTCCACGCGATGACGCACGTTGTAAAACAGAGACGCCAACGGCTCGCGGGCAGAGCGCCAATCCAGACCATGCCGCACGCCACGCGCCTGGCGTACCAGCCAGGCGGACTTCAACAGGGCTTGCATATCCAGGACGATGTCGTACTGCACGGAACGCAGGCGTTCTCGCAGCGCGCGCCGCTCGCCCCGCACTTGTGCCGACCACCACGACTTGCGCCAGCGGCGATGAGCGACTTTGATGATTTCATTGACCGCGGGATGCCAGGAAGGAATCTCGGCGAATGCCTCCTCGACGACCCAGTCTATCTGCGCGTCCGGAACATGCCGGGCAATATCAGTGATAGCCGGCAGCATATGGACGAGGTCGCCCAGGGAGGAGGTGCGAACAATGAGAATTCGTGTGGGCATGAGCAAGGATTCGTGCTTGGCGCCACTATCGACCCTAAGGGCAGGCACCGGTCAACGTAGCCCGAACTGTACAACAACATTGCCCATTACAGCGCGGCATGATCCGCCTCAGGCCAAATCCGCATTCCTGCCGAAATCACGCTTGTCTCAATGCCGTTTCCGCTTTTTGACAATCATCCATTTGGGCATGCGGAACAGCACCAGTCGACGATAAAGCAAGATATACATCGCGGAGAACGCCGCAGTGCACAGCATCAGCACGTACGGCTGCTGCCAGAACAGCACCGCAGGAATGACCGCCAGGGACGAGAGCAGCCACAGATAAGGCGACGTCATGGAATTGCGCTGCGTCTGATGGCGCATTTCACGGGAGCCTATGGCCCAGCGCACCAGACGCTTGTAGATCAGCATATGCAGGTGAACGCCGTCAGGGGCACCCGGTGATCGGCCCCGCAGCCACTTCTTGCGGTAGATGGAAAACAGCGTCTCGAAGACTGGATAGATGCACAGCAGCAGAGGAAACCATGCCGACACTTGCGGGTGGCGCGCCAACATCAATACCGATAGCTCGCCGATGATGAATCCCAGAAAATAGGCACCGCCATCCCCGAGGAAAATATGCCCGTGCGGATAATTCCAAACCAGGAAGCCGATAACCGCGCCCAAGGTGCTGAGCGCCACAATCAACAGGAACCGATCGCCCAAATAAAAAGAGACATAAGCGAAGCCCGCCAGAATCATTGCGGAAACCACTGCCGCCAATCCGTTATATCCGTCAATGATATTGATGGCATTTGCGGCGCCGCCTATTGCCACTGATGTGAATATCAGGGAAATAACCCAGAATTGCAGCAGCCAATCAATACCGATAATGTCGACACGCGTCACCGCGGCCCCCAGAAGATAATAGGCGGCGACACCTGACAGCATGGCCAGACCCAGACGCACCAATACCCTGACCTGCTTGGTCAAGTCTTCGGCAAAACCACCCAAGAAAGCGGGCATCGAAGCTGCTAGGAGCAGCACCATGCTGGGAAGGACCTCGGGCTCACGCACAGCGACCAACGCACATGTCACGCCAGTTGACACCAGCAGTGACAGCCCGCCAATTCGGGGAACCGGCGCCGAGTGATATTTCTGCACGCCATCCAGATCGTGATCAGCCGTCAGGCCATCATGCCAAGAGCGGTAGCGAACGATCAGCAAGGTGGAAATAAGCGAAACCAGGAACGCTACAAGAACATACAACATGAAGGGCACGCCGGAATGAGGAATTGGCGCGATTGTAGCGTCAGACACACGGCTGCCATCAAGTTTAAAGCCCTACGTCCAAAGGAATGAAGAGGGGACGTCTCGACTCCAAATCGCCTAGGCATTGGCTGAAAGCGAACGAGTAAACTGCCGGCCAGCCTGGGAAGCGGAATAGCCCACGACGATAGATAGATCGCTCTATCTTCCCAATTAACGATTAAGACGCATTCTCAAAATATGCCGCCTGTTGATTTCACTGGACACGTACCCCTGCAGCGCTTGCCCGAATGGCAACGGTTTGGACAGGCCGTAAAAAACGCGTCTTTTTGTACCGACTCGATTCGCCTCATCCACGCCGGCGGCCTCACCGTTGACTTGAGCGCCCAGGTCACCTCCTCGACTTGCCGCGCCGCCGCCGACGCGCTGCTCGAGGCACGAGGCTTCGACCAAGCCCGCGCCGCGCTGCTGGCAGGCGATCGCATCAATCGGACGGAAGACAGAGCAGCCTGGCACACGATGCTGCGTGACCCCGCTCCCATCGACGTGGTCGCTGAGCAACATCAACGGGTTCGCGAATTCGTGGAGCAGGCGGATGCGCAAGGCCGCTGGCGAAACGTGATCCACATCGGAATCGGGGGCAGCGATTGGGGCGTCCGGTTGGTCAGCGACGCCTGCGGCAGCGGCACCAAGCGCCGGCTTTTGAAGTTCGTGGCCAACATCGACGGCCATGCCTTCGAAGACGCGATCCAGGGCCTACCCCCCAAGACACGCTCATCGTCGTCACGTCCAAATCCTTCACGACGGCCGAAACGTTGGCCAACTTGCGCCGAGCCGTCCGTTGGCTGACCGAGTCCGGCATCAAGCAGCCTTATGAGCAGGTTGTCGCAATCACCGCGCGGCCGGCCGCCGCCCAGGCGCTGGGCATTCCAACCGGCCAGGTCTTCAAGTTCTGGGACTGGGTTGGCGGCCGCTACTCGCTGTGGTCTGCCGTCGGCCTACCGATCGCCTTGATTTTGGGCGCCGACGCCATCGAGAATCTCCGGGCCGGCGCCGCCGCCATGGACGGGCATTTCGCGCAAGCGTCCATCGCCAACAACGCGCCCGCGCAACTAGCGCTGGCCGGGGTGGCAAACCGCAGCGTCCTGGGCTACGCATCGCTGAGCATTGCGGCCTATGACGCGCGCCTGCAATATCTTGCCCCCTATCTGCAACAGCTCGACATGGAATCGCTGGGCAAGTCCGTCGACATCGCGGGCAACGCGGTGGGCGTACCGACCGGCCCCTCGGTCTGGGGCATGCCCGGCACCGATGGCCAGCACACATTCTTCCAATGGCTGCACCAGGGCACGGACGGCGCTGCGGTGGATTTCATCATGTGCAGAGAGGCCGACCATCAATGGGTGGACGAACACGCCATGCTGGTCGCCAATTGCCTGGCCCAGCGCCAGACCTTGTTGCAAGGCACCTCGTCAGACGCCGACTGCGCCCATCTGGTGGCGCAAGGCATGCCACAGGAAAAAGCCCAATGGCTGTCACGCCATCGCAAGCACCAAGGCGGCAGGCCGTCGTCCCTGATCGTTCTTCCCAGGTTGACGCCCCATGCGCTGGGCGCACTGCTCGCGCTCTATGAGCATAAGGTATTCGTGCAATCACTCATCTGGGGAGTCAACCCTTTCGACCAATGGGGGGTGGAAGCAGGAAAAAACATGGCCAGCGGCATTCTTCAAGAGCTGCGCGGCCAAGCGCCAGCCGCCTCCCACGACATCTCGACGCAGCACTGGATTTCCGAGTTGTCCCACAAATCCTGATATGGCCGATCGTTACGCTCAAGATGAGGTCAAAAGTAGCCAAACAGGCTGTTTGGGAACAGAATAGGCGTACAACTCTTCTACTAGGAGACAGCCATGCGCATAGCTGATGCCCAATGGATTCCTGCCACGCAACACCAGACATGGGACGCGTTGACAGACCCGGAAGTGTTGCAGACGTGCATTCCCGGGTGTGTAGAAGTCACCCGAAAAAGCCCCACCGAATACGCCGTCACTTTGCGCGCCAAAGTGGCCGGCATCGATACCGACTACGAGGGTGAAATCCTCATGTCGGACACCAACGCCCCCAACAGCTGCACGCTCGTCTTCGAGGGCAAGGGACGCGCAGCCTGCCTAGCGATCGGCACCGCGCAGATCAATCTCAGCACCAAGGATCAAGGCACGCGCGTTGCCTATACCGTCGCCGGCATGGCGGGGGGCAAGCTCGCCGAATGCGGCGAGGGGCTGCTGCTCAAGGCTGGCGACAAGATCATCCAGAAATTCTTCACCGCCTTCATTGACCACATGGCCAAGCAGCCGCGCTTGGCCCCACCGCCCCCCCTACCGGAGCCCGAACCGCGCGGCCTGTCCAACTCGCGTTGGTCATGGATACTGGTGGTGCTGGTCATCGCGGTTTTCTGGAGTTACCACACGTTCTACAAGTGAAAACCCTAGTGGGCCGATGATATGCTTGGCGGCATGAACCCGCCCCCCCATCGACCCAGCCCGCCGCCCCCGTGCATTCCCGCCGCGATCTGCTGATGGCCATGGCGGGGGTATCCGCCACCGTCGTGCTGGCGGCGTTCGATTCCACCATCATCAGCACCACCCTGCCGCGCGTGGCCGAGGCCTTGAACGGCATGGCGCTCTACGCCTGGGTCGGTACCGGGTACCTGCTGGCCACCGCCGCATCAATCCTGATCTTCGGCCGCCTGGGCGACATGTTCGGCCGCAAGCCGCTGATGCTCGTATCGGTGCTGATCATCGCCCTGGGTTCCATTGCCTGTGGCCTGGCGCAGTCGATGACGCAACTGATCATCTTCCGCTCTCTGCAGGGCATCGGCGGCGGCATGATGATCGCCACGGCTTTCGCCGCGCCGGCCGATCTGTTCCCTGACGCCAAGCAACGCGTTCGCTGGATGGCGCTGGTCTCCGCCGCGTTCGCCATGGCCAGCGGCATCGGACCAGTGCTGGGCGGCGCGGTGACGCAGGCGCTGGGTTGGCGAGCCGCGTTCTTCATCTCGCCGATCGCGGCGGCCGTCACGCTCTTCCTGCTGGCCCGGTACTTCCCGCGCATCAGGCCGCTGCACGATGAAAGCCGCAAGATCGACTGGCTGGGCGCCGTCCTGCTTGTCATCGCGGTCGGCGCCCCGCTGGCGGCGCTGGAGCTGGCCTTCGCCAGCGGCGACCATGCCCATCCCGTGCTGGGCCTGTGCCTGGCTCTGGCCGGCGCAATCGCCATCGCCATCCTGATACCGACGGAGCGCAGGGTTGCCACCCCGATATTCCCGCTGCGCGTGCTGGCGGGCTGGGAGTCACGGCTTCTGAATCTGGCCGCCATGATGGTCGGCGCCGTCATGTTCGTCCTGATCTTCTACAGCCCCCTGCTGCTGCAGCAGGTGCTCGGATACACCCCGAGCGAAGCAGGCCTGCTGCTGACGCCGCTGGTGGCCGCGATTTCGGTCGGCAGCATCATCAACGGCCGCCTCTTCCCCAGGCAGACCGAGCCGCAGCGCCTGATGGTGTTCGGCGGCGGGCTGCTGGCGACAGGTTCGCTGATGGTGCTACTGATTTCCCCCGGCACCTCGGCCTGGTGGATCCTGGCGGCCTTCTTCGTCAACGGCTGCGCGCTCGGCTTCCTGTTGCCGAACCTGACCCTGTTCATGCAGATGCTCAGCGAGCGCCGCGACGTGGGCGTGGCTTCGGCCCTTGTCCAGACCACCCGCGCTATCGGCAGCGCCCTCGGCACCGCGGTGGTCGGCATCCTGATCTCCCACAGCAGCGTACTAAACGGAGTGCGCACCGGCCTGGTCCTCTGTATCGTCCTGTCCCTGACCTGTGCGCTGCTGGCGCACCGGGTCAAGATGAAGAATCTGGCCACGAGCCGGAAACCGACGTGAACCGGGACACCCATGCGCCAACGCGATTTGCTGGACCTTCTTGTATTGGCCGCCGTCTGGGGCGGCTCTTTTTTGTTCATGCGCCTGGCGGTGGCGGACTTCGGTCCAATCGCGCTGATCGAACTGCGCGTGGGCCTGGCCGCGCTGTTCCTGCTGCCGATCGCGCTATGGCGCGGCAAACTACCCCTCATGCTCAGCCATTGGAAATCGCTGCTGGTGGTGGGCACGCTGAACGCGGCAGTGCCTTTCCTGCTTTATGCCTACGCCGCGCAGTCGCTTGGCGCAGGCTTCCTGTCCGTGGCCAATGCGATCACCCCGGTCTGGGGCGCGGTCGTGGGCTGGCTCTGGTTCCGGGACAAACTGCCCTGGCTGCGCTCATTCGGCCTGCTGATCGGACTGGTCGGCATCATCGTGCTGGTATGGGACAAGCTGCAGTTCCAGGCGGGCGGCACCGGCCCCGCCGTGCTCGCCGCCGTGTCCGCGCCCGTCTTCTACGGTATCGCCGCCAACTGGACAAAGCGGTTTCTGGCCGGAGTGGACGCCCTGGCCAACGCCACGGGCAGCATGATCGGCGCCGCGTTGCTGCTGCTGCCGCTCGCCCTCTACGCTTGGCCTGACACGCCCGCCTCGCTGTCGGCATGGAGCGCCACGGTGCTGCTGGCGATCGTGTGCACAGGCGCGGCCTACATCGTATTCTTCCGGTTGATCGCCAACGTGGGGCCCACCGGGGCGGTCAGCGTCACCTTCCTGGTGCCGGTCTTTGGCGTCGTCTGGGGTGCCTGGTTCCTGGACGAGGCGATCACGCCGTCCATCGGCGCCGGCGCCGCCATCATCCTGGTCGGCACGGCGCTGGCCCTGGGACTGCTGAAACAACGCGCCTGAGGCGGCGCGCTTCAATACTTATCCGACGTCCCCGTCAACGCCACCCCGATCCGCAGCAACGTATAAGACGCCGCATCCACCCACCGCCGCACCCATCCGCGCCGTTGATACTCCAGCGGACGGATGAAGCGCCCGCCTTCCTGGATCGCCGCTTCCAGCCGCTCCTGCAGGTCCCAGGCAAACGGCTGGTCATCGACCACCACATTCGCCTCGCGCGCCAGCAGCAGGCTGAACGGATCCAGGTTGGACGAGCCGACCGTGGCGACGTTGTCGATCACCGCCACCTTGGCATGCAGATAGCTCGGCATGTACTCATAGATCTCGATGCCATCGCGCAGCAACTGGTCATACAGCGAGCGCGTGGCGTGGTACTGCATGCGGTATTCGACCTTGCCCTGCAGCAGCAGCCGCACGCGCACGCCGCGCGCGGCGGCCTTGGCCAGGGCGCGGCGGAACTGGCGGCCGGGAAAGAAATAGGCGTTGGCGATGAGGATGTCGCGCCGCGCCTGGGTAATGCCGTAGAGATAGGCGCGTTCGAAGGTCTGGCGAAAGCGCAGGTTGTCCCGCAGCACCAGCGCGGCGCGCAGGGTGCCACAGGGCGCCACCGGCGCGTGGCTGGGCTTGGTCAGTCGCATGCGGCTCCAGTCGCGCGGATGACGCCGCAAGCGGGCCCAGTTCAGGCGCACCCACAGCAGGTCCTGCGCGTAGGCCGCCTCGGTTACCAGCGGGCCGCGCACCTGGACCGCGAAATCGAAGCGCGGCGCCGAGATGCCATCGGTGGGATCGAGATCGTCGTAGTCGTCGATGATGTTGATGCCGCCGATGAAGGCAATGCTGCCATCGACGATGGTGACCTTGCGGTGCAGGCGCCGCAGGCGACTGCGCGAGGGAATGAACTTCGCGAACCAGCGCGGCTCGGGACGAAAGATGCGGCATTGCGCCCCCGCGCCGGTCAAGCGCTCACGCAGGGTATCCGCGGTCTCGGCCGCGCCGAAGCCGTCGAGCACCACGCGCACCTTGACGCCGCGCGCGGCCGCCGCCATCAGACAGTCCAGCACCTTCAGGCCGGTGCGATCCAGCATGAAGATGTAGGTTTCCAGATGCACGCTGGATTGCGCCGCGTCGATAGCCTGGCACAGCGCCGGGAAAAAGTCGGCGCCGTTCTGCAGCAGCCGGATGTCGTTGCCGTCGGTCCACTCCAGCCTGACCCCCTGGGCCTTCACGGGAGTTCCAGCTCGGCCAGCAAGGGGGAATGATCGGACAGCCGCGCCCATTCGCGGCCGCGCAGCACGCGCGCGCTGCGCACGGCGAAGCCGCGCTGGTAGATGCGGTCCAGGCGGAACCAGGGAAACACGGCGGGAAAGGTGCGCGGCGGCGGCAGCAACAGGGGGGAACTGCCGTCCATGCCCAGTTGGTTCGTGCGTTCCAGCACGGATACGCCGCTGTTGGGCAGGCCGCGCAGGGCATTGCCCAGGCGCCTGACCGAATCGCGCAGGCGCGGCAATTCGCCGCCATGGCTGCGCGGGGCGTGCGAAAACACCTCGTACAGGCCCAACTGCTGTACGAACAGCGGCGCCAGCCGGTCGCCCCAGTCGTTGAAATCGCCCGCGATCAGGATCGGCTCGCCATCGGGCACCATGCGCCGGATGCGCTCGGTCAGCGCCAGGATCTGGCGGCTGCGGCTGCCGGCGAACAGGCCCAGGTGCACCACGAAGCAATGCACCGCACGGCCGTCGAGTTCGATGGTCGCGTGCAGTAGTCCGCGTTGTTCCAGGCGATGATCCGAGATGTCCTGGTTTTCGTGATCGAGGATGGGAAAGCGCGACAACAGGGCGTTGCCGTGGTCGGTGGCGCTGCGGATCGCGTTGCGGCCATAGGCCACGTCCAGCTTGAGCGCGGCGGCCAGCGACTCGTGCTGGGCGTCGAGCAGCGATTTCTGCTCGTTGCGGCCCTGCACTTCCTGCAGGAAGACCAGGTCGGGGCGCAGGCCGTAAAGGCCCAGGCGCAGTTCGTTCAACGAGTCGCGACGACCCAGCGCCGAGCGACCTTTATGGATGTTGTAGCTGACGACACGAATGAGCGACATGGAGGAGATGGCGCCTTCTCAAGACAGTGAAACCGCCAACCGAGGCCCACAAAAAAAGAGTCCCGGCAAGCACCGCCAACCCAGGCGGCGTTTGCCAGATTACTCCAATTCCATGAACCCTTCCCACCTCGGAGACACCCTGAAACGCAGCGAACGGGCCCGGCGCGGCTCAGAGGCGCATCCGCTCAGGCAAAGCCCCGCACCCGGGACGCCCCCAAGCCGGGCACACACAAGGCAAGCAGAAAAACGCCACAAACCCGAGACACCATCCCTAGCCAGGCCGCCGGGATCCGGCTCCGCCGGTCCCGCGCGGCGCCCCCTTGAGGGGAGCGCCGCAGGCGCTCGGGGTGGGCCTACTTCGGCTCTGCGTTGCGCAGGCGGATGTGCAGCTCGCGCAGTTGCTTCTCGTCGACTTCCGACGGCGCCTGGGTCAGCAGATCCTGGGCGCGCTGGGTCTTCGGGAAAGCGATCACGTCGCGGATCGATTCGGCGCCGGTCATCATCGTGACGATGCGGTCCAGGCCGAAGGCGATGCCGCCGTGCGGAGGCGCGCCGTACTGCAGCGCGTCCAGCAGGTAGCCGAACTTCTCGCGGGCTTCCTCGGCGCCGATCTTGAGCGCGCGGAACACCTTGCTCTGCACTTCCTCGCGGTGGATACGGACCGAGCCGCCGCCGATTTCCCAGCCGTTCAGGACCATGTCGTAGGCCTTGGCGAACGCCTTGCTGGGATCGGTCTCGAGGAAGTCCTCGTGGCCGTCCTTGGGGCTGGTGAAGGGGTGATGCGCGGCGGTGTAGCGGCCGTCTTCCTCGTCGTATTCGAACATCGGGAAGTCGACCACCCACAGCGGCATCCAGCCCGCGGTGAACAGGCCGGTCTTCTTGCCGAATTCGCTGTGGCCGATCTTCACGCGCAGCGCACCGATGGCGTCGTTGACGACCTTCTCGCGGTCGGCGCCGAAGAAAATGATGTCGCCGTCCTGCGCGCCGGTGCGCTTGACCAGTTCGGCCAGGGCGGCGTCATGCAGGTTCTTGACGATGGGCGATTGCAGGCCGTCGCGGCCCTTGGCCACTTCGTTGACCTTGATGTAGGCCAGGCCCTTGGCGCCGTAGATGCCGACGAACTGGGTGTAGGCGTCGATCTCGCTGCGCGACATCTCGGCGCCGCCGGGCACGCGCAAGGCGACCACACGGCTGCCGGGCGCCGTGGCGGCGGCGGCGAACACCTTGAAGTCCACGTCGCGCATGACGTCGGTCATGTCGGTGAATTCGAGCTGCACGCGCAGGTCGGGCTTGTCCGAACCGTAGCGACGCATCGCTTCGGTCCAGGTCATGATGGGGAACGGGTTGGCCAGGTCGACGCCCTGCACCACCTTGAACACGTGGCGGATCATGTTCTCGAAGATCTCGCGGATCTCGAGCTCGTTCAGGAACGAGGTTTCGCAGTCGATCTGGGTGAATTCAGGCTGGCGGTCGGCGCGCAGGTCTTCGTCGCGGAAGCACTTGGTGATCTGGTAGTAGCGGTCAAAGCCCGACACCATCAGCATCTGCTTGAACAACTGCGGCGACTGCGGCAGCGCGAAGAAGTGGCCGGCGTTGACGCGCGAGGGCACCAGGTAGTCGCGCGCGCCTTCGGGCGTGCTCTTGGCCAGCATCGGGGTTTCGATGTCGATGAAGCCCAACTGGTCCAGGAACTTGCGGGTTTCGATCGAGACGCGATAGCGCAGCATCAGGTTGCGCTGCATCTGCGGGCGGCGCAGGTCCAGCACGCGGTGCGTCAGTCGGGTGGTTTCCGACAGGTTGTCGTCGTCCAACTGGAACGGCGGCGTGACCGACGCGTTCAGGATCTCGACTTCCTTGCACAGCACTTCGATTTCGCCCGAGGCCAGCTCGGCGTTGGCGGTGCCCGCCGGACGCTCGCGCACCAGGCCGGTGACGCGGATGCAGAACTCGTTGCGCAGGCGCTCGGCGGTGGCGAAGGCGGCGTTATCCGGATCGAACACGATCTGCGCCAGGCCCGCGCGGTCGCGCAAGTCGATGAAGATGACCCCGCCGTGGTCGCGGCGGCGGTTCACCCAGCCATACAGGGTGACGGTCTGGCCGAGATGGTCGCGGCAAACCTGGCCGGTGTAGCAGGTACGCATCGGGATAACTCCGTTGTGTGCTTGGTAGTAGCGTAAAGGGTTACAGGTCGACGCCCGGCGCGCGCTGCGCGTCCGGCGTCGGAGAGAGCGGCGCCGGCCGGGCGCCCGGCACGGCCGGACCCGGGGCGACGACGCCCATGGAAACGATGTACTTCAAGGCCGCGTCCACGCTCATCTGCAGGTCCACCGTGTCGGCACGGGGCACCATCAGGAAGAAGCCGGACGTGGGATTCGGCGTGGTCGGCACGTACACGCTGATGTGGTCGCCGGGCAGGCGCTCGGCCACTTCGCCGCTGGGCGTGCCGGTGACGAATGCGATGGTCCAGCTACCGGCGCGCGGATACTGCACCAGCACCGCACGGCGAAACGCCTGGCCGTTCGGGGCGAGCACGATGTCGCTGACCTGCTTGACCGAGTTGTAGATCGAGCGCACCAGGGGGATGCGGCCCAGCAGGCTTTCCCACTGGTCCACCATGGTGCGGCCGATCAGGTTGGCCGCGAAAATGCCCGTCAGCAGCACCACCACGATGACCAGGACGAAGCGGAAGCCGGGAATGTCGACGCCGAACAGCGATTCGGACGACAGAAAGCCAGGCACGAACCCTTCGAGGGTGGCGACCAGCAGACCCAGCACCCACACCGTGATGACCAGGGGAACCCAGATCAGCAGGCCGGTGATGAAGTACTTTTTGATGACGCGCATACGCATCGCGCGGTTACTCAGGAGGCGGTGGACGGCCCCGCGGCGGGCGCGGGGGCAGCGGCCGGCGCCGCCGGTGCGCTGGCGGCCGGCGCGGCGCTTTCAGCGGGCGCCGACGGGGCGCTGGCGCCGGTGGCCTGCTGGCCGCCGCTGCCGTTGCCGCGGAAATCGGTGACGTACCAGCCCGAGCCCTTGAGCTGGAAGCCAGCCGCGGTCACTTGCTTGGAAAACGTGCTCTGGCCACATTCGGGGCAAACCGAAAGCGGCGCGTCGGAAATCTTCTGCAGAACGTCTTTGGCATGGCCGCAGGCGCTGCACTTGTAGGCGTAGATGGGCATCGAGGGCTCCCAGGCGCGGGTCCGGTATATCTATGACCGTCGGCCGGACCTGCGCAAAACCAGGGGCGCGAGGGGTCTTCCAACGGAAGGCCCCGGGGCCGGAACTGGCTTGGACCGGACAACGGCCGGGCACGGCCGGAAAAATACGGGAAAGTCTTGAATTTTAGCGGTTTTTCGTGAAAGGCCGGCGGCGCCCCCACGGCGGGGCGCCCGGGGGCGCCGCCGTGGGGCTCGCCCCACTCCCTCAGACAGGCAACAGGAACATCAGGGCGGCCACCCCCGTCGGCCCCAGCGCCGACAAAAACAGCCGTCCGGACGAGATGCTGCCATCCGGGAAATGATTCTTCAGGATGGCGAAACCGGCCGGATTCGGGCATTGGCGATCACCGTCAGGCCGCCCCCCGTCACCGCGCCCGCCACCAGCATATAGCGCCAGGCCTCGCTGGTGCCTTCCACCAGCGACCCCAGGTAGGTCAGCGCGGCGTTGTCGGTAATGGCCGTCAGCGCGGTCGCGCCCCAGAACAGCACGAACGGCTCCAGCCCGCCCAACAGGTCCTGCAACCACCATTTCTGCAGGCCGCCCAGCACCACCAGGCCGGCCAGGAAAAAGCCCACCATCAACCCTTCCTTGATCAGCAGACGGTTCTGGTGGCGCTTGTAGGCCTCGGCAAAGCCGATGAACATCATCAGCAAGCCGAGAAAGATTGCCGGGTGGTGCGCGCTCAGCACCACCGCCACCAGGAACACCAGGTGGATCAGCATCACCAGTGCCGGCACCGGCGGACGGTTGTCCTTGCCCTCCGGGGCGTCGACCCCGCCGCCCGTGCCCACCGAACGCTCCCGCAACGCCTTGCGGCAGATGAAGGTCAAGAGGCCCGCGTTCAGGCACACCGCCACCGCCGCGCGCCAGCCGAAATGCTGCGCCATGAAAGTCGAATCCCAACCGAAGGTGGAGGCCACCATCAGCACCGGCGGCGCCGCGTAGGAGGTCAACACGCCGCCGATCGACACGTTGACGAACAGCACGCCCAGCGTCAGGTACTTGAAGCCGGCGCGGCCGCTGGTGCGGAAATAGGCATCGCGCAGCAGGATCGCCGCCAGCGTCATGGCCGCCGGCTCGGTGATGAACGAGCCGCCCAGCGGCACCAGCGACATCACCACGAAGAACGTCGCTAGCTCGCGCTGCAGCGGCAGCACGCGCGCCGTGGCGCGCACCAGCAGACCCACCAGTTCCAGAATCGGCCGGCTGGCCGCCACCACCATGATGGTGAAGACGAACAGCGGCTCGGTGAAGTTGCGGGTGTCCATGTAGCCGATGGCCGCGGACGGCCCCGACAGCGCCGCCATCGCCACGATCAGGGCGAACGCCCACACGCCGAACACCGCCTCGACTTCCGCCAGCAGGTGCCAGAAACCGGCATGCGGCCCGCCGCGATGGGCCAGGCGCGCAAACATGGGAACGGAAAACGTGTGCAGCACCGCCACGACGAACAGGGCGGTGGCGATGATTTCTATGGACTGGGGCATCGAAAGCGCTTCCGGAATGAAGACCCGGGCCGCGCGCACGCGCCCCCGAATCGGCGGACAAGGGTCGCACTATAGCGTAGCGGAGGCGGCCCGCCCTACAGGGACAACGCTAGGATTTGCCTACTTTTCAGGCGATCGGCGCGGGCGGTTCGCCGCCCTGCTGCGCGTCGCGCATCTCCATCAGCAGGCTGTGCAGCATTTCGGTCGACAGACCATGCAGCACCAGCCGGTAGCCGGCGCGCAGCGTCGACATGGGCACCAGCGGATGGCTGTTGTTGACCAGGATCAGGTGCTGCGGCGCGCCCAGCAATTTGGCCGCGTAGATGCCGATGGTCTCGTCCAGTTGCAGCGAATTGGCCGCGCGCCAGAAGTCGTTGTCGGTCAGCATCAGTTGATACAGCGGCGTGAACAGCTCGATGGCGCTTTGCAGGTCGAGGAAATTCAGTTTGCCCTGCGGCATGTCCTCAAGCTTCAGATCAGGATCGCGGATCATCGAAAAGTCGACGCGCTCGGGCGCATGCATTTCCACGCCCGCGTCGCGCAACGCCTGGTTCAGCCGGATCACGAAGTTGAACAGGTTCAGGTCGTGCTTGACGAACAGTTCGTCCTTGAGATCGTCGATCTCCATCGGTTCGAGCGGCGTGGTGGTGATGCGCACCGGTGAGTTGGCCGCGATGAACGACAGGATCTGCGCGCCCAGGTGGAAGTGCCGCAGGATCAGCCAGTTGGCCTCGGGCGAGACGAAGCGCTTCAGGCCCCACGCCAGGATGCGATGCAGCAGCCGCGAATGCGACCAGCGGCGCGGCAGGAAGGTCTTGATGATCTGGATCAGGATGATGCAGGCGCGCGCCAGCGGCCGCAGGAACGGCAGCAGGTACTGGCGCGAGCCGCAGCTCGAATCGGTCAGCCAGGCCTTCTTGACCTTGTCCGGCAGCGGCGTGCTGCGGTCCAGGTACAGGGCCAGCCAAGGACTCGGATCGGCGGGATCGTGGCCCTTGGCCAGGAATTCCGGTTCCTTGTTCATGCGGCGTCATCCTCCATCACGTGATGAAACTGCATCAGGTACAGCGCGGCGGTGCGTCGCGCGGTGTCGACGATACGCTGCTCGGCGCGGCCGTCCTCGTCGCAGTCCAGCGCCAGCTCCACGGCCGACAGCCAGCGCGCCAGGTGGTTCTCATCGTTGTGGCCATGGTATTCCAGGAAGCGGAAGGCGTCCGGCGGCAGCTTCAGGCTGGCCTTGAGCAGCGGCAGCAGGGCCGGCACGATGCGCTGGCCGGTGCCCTCGATGATGTAGATGGCGCCCAGGAGGCCGATCGGGTCGCGCGTGGCGGCCAGGCTGTGCAGATAGGCGTTGAGCGCCTCGCCCCCGGGGTTGCGGCGCAGCGCATCGATGTTGTCGATGCTGCCGCCGGCCGTGCGGTAGTCCTGGAACAGGATCTGGAAGTCGTTCTGCTCCTCGCCGGCGTGCATGTCGATCAGCGCGGCCAGCGGCTGGTACTGCTCGGTCAGCGAGGCCGCGCCTTCGCGCATCCACTTGCTGCCCTCGCGCACCTGCGGGATCCAGTTCTCCATCCAGTTCAGGTAGTCGGCGGTCTCGAAGCGGCGGTTGCGCAGGCGCCGCACCAACGGCGTGCGCCAGACGCGCGAGCGGTAGTCGTGCCAGATCGCCGCCAGTTCGGTCAGCAACTGGCCCAGGCCCTGCGGCGCCATGTCCGGATCGTGCGGCGGCGCGATGGCGTCGGCATCGGCGCTGTGGGCGTCCTCGCGCCCGGCCGCGGCCGGCGTGGCGCCCACGGCCACCGACGGCGCGGCGTCATGCGCGGCCTCGGCCTCCAGCAGCATGTAGGCCGCCATGAACCGGCCCGACTCGGGGATGTAGCAGAAGATCTGCTCGCCCGGCTTGATCTCGCGCGTTTCCAGGAACTCGGCCAGCATGATCAGGATCGACGCCGCGCCGGTGTTGCCGCGCCAGGCCAGGTTGCTGAACCAGCGCTCGCGCGGGATCACCAGGCCGGCCTTCTCCATCAGGTCCTCGACCACCGGAATGAATTTCTCGGACGAGTAATGGCACAGGAAGTGGTCGACCTGGTCCGGATCGAGCCAGCCGTCGCGCACCAGCTTGGCGTACTCGTGGATGCCGATGTCGAACAGATGCGGCAGCAGGCGGATGTCCTGGCGCAGCGACAGCGCGCCATCGGCCTCGGCCTCGTTCCACGACGGATAATCCAGGTGGCCCTTCTGCCGGTCGGCCGACAGGCCCAGTTGCATGCACACCGGATAGTCGCCCGAGAACGAGCGCTGGTGCACCCACTTCAGGCGCAGCCGCACGCCCTTGGACGCGCCCGGCAACGGCCGGCCGCCGCGTCCCAGCAGCAAGGCGCCGGCGCCATCGGACAGCATCCAGCGCAGGAAATGCGCGTCGAAGTCGGCGTCATAACCACGCGCGGCAAAGCGCGAGCGCTTGAACAGGCGCGACGGCAACTCGGCCGCGACCGCCAACGCGCTGGCATGGCCGCCCATCTCGACGCCCTGCGCCGCCACCTGGATCGCCGACACGCCCGCGGCGCAGATACCGTGCACCGACAGCGTCTCCATCGGATGCGCAGCCAGCTCGCCCTGGATCATATTGGCAAAGCCCGGCATCAGCGCGTCGCCCCCGGACGAGCCGCTGGTCAGCAGCGACACGTCCGCCAGGTCGCCGTCATTGCGCCGCAGGCAATCGCGGATGGCGTTGGCGGCCAGTTGCGCGTTGGTGAAGACGGTGGCGCCCTCGGCATCGATCGCGTAGTAGCGCTGCTTGATGCCGTTCTCGGCCAGGATGCGGCTCTTGATGCGGCTGGACATGCGGTTCAGCGGCGCGATGTAGCTGTCCATGGCCTCGTTGGACACGGGTTCGCCCGGCATGAAATAGCCGGCGCTTTCCAGGTAGACACGATTGAACGCGATAGGCATGGCGGGTCTCTTTTGGCAAGTATGGAGTGGCGGCGCTAGCGCACGTGCTCGGGCGCCATGCACGAGCGGCTGCGAAAGCGCGGCAGGAAGGTGCCCAGCACGAACACGCGGAACATGTACGGCGTCAGGCCGCCCTCGTTCAACGCGGGCGTCACGCGGGCCCGGTAATGGTCGCGATGCAAGCGGGTCAGCTCGGCCCAGTGCGCGCGCGGATTCTCGTGGTGCGCGGTGTGCAGGCCGATGTTGAACAGCAGCGGATTGACCAGCCCTTCGAAGTTGCGGGCGTAGTTCAACCCTGCCACCGCGCGCGGTCCGCCATCGGCGTGCGCGTGTTGCAGGTAGTTGGTGGCCAGCAGCCAGTGCAGGCCGTGCAGTTGCGGGATGATGACGAACACCAGCGCCTTGACCGGATTGATCGCCAGCAGGCCGCCCCACAGCCCCAGCCAGGCGCCGTACTGACACATGCAGTAGCGCCACGCGCCCGGCCAGTGCCGGCGCAGCCGTCCCAGCCAGGCGAAGAACAGCGGATACAGCACCCACACCGCCTGCACCGGATGGATCAGATAGCCCCACAGGTGATTCGTATCGCCGCCAAAGCGATAGGTGCGCGCCACGTCGCGCGCGCCATGCTTGTAGCGGTGATGGTTGGCCACGTGCGCCGGGTAGAACACGAAGGTGGGATGCCCCTGCAGCAGCGTGATCCAGAAATCGGTGGCGCGGTTGGCCCAGCGGCCATGCCACATGCGGATGTGCGTGTGGTTGTGGTGGATCACGCCGATGCCCAGCGTCAGGAACAGCATCAGCGCGTACAGCGGCCACCAGAAGCCATGCAGCCACTGCCACGCCGCCAGGGCGGGCAGCGCGGCCAGGTAGGCCAGGCTCTGCCAATCGCGCCTGTTGCGCAGCGCGGGCAGCCGGCGCGTCTTGCTAAGCCCGTCCGCCAAGCGATTCTCGCTGCCGGAAAGCTTCCAGCTGGGGCGCGGCCGCCTCGGCCTTCAGCCGGGTGCGGAACAGGCGGTCCATGAACGTGAACTGGAAACCAAAATTGCCGTTGTAGCAGGCGTGGTGCAGGTGATGCCGGCGGCTCGCCGCAAACCAGTGCGCATACGACACGTTGGGAAAGAAGTCGTAGTTGGCGTGGCCGATGCAGTTGAAGAACAGGCTGAACAGCGGCACCGACGCCAGCGACCAGAAGCTGAAATCATGCAGCACCATCGGCAGCATGATGACGTTGCCCAGCATCAGCGCTTCGATCGGATGGAAGCTGTAGGTCGAGAACGGGGTGGTCACCACCGAGCGGTGGTGCGGCAGGTGGAAACGGCGCAGCAGCTTGGTGTGCAGCAGCCGGTGGTTGATCCAGAAATGCACATCGTTCCAGGCCACCAGCGCCAGGATCTCCAGCGTGATCTTCTGCCAACTGGCGTCGGGGTCCAGGTGCGCCCAACCCAATTGCAGCAGGCCCCACGGGAAGATCATGCCGGTGCCGAACAGCAGAATCGACACGCCCGACTGCGTGAATTCACGGCGCAACTGGCCCGGCGCCAGCGGCCGCGGATCGAGCGGCCGGCCGATGCCCAGCGCCGGCAGGATGTGCTGGGTCAGCAGCCAGGTGGCCGCGCCGAACAGCAGGTAGATGCCGCCGAAGAACAGCAGGCCCGCCAGCATGACCTGCCAGGCGGACAACGCGACAAAAGCTTGGGCCATGAACGTTTTGTTTCACCCCGGAGAATGGCCGCATCATAAGCAATCCGTCAGCGGCGCGGTGAGACATTTATTACCAAATGAATCTGGACGCCACAAAGCTGCCGCTCCCAGGCCGAAGTTGCGCCTATTGGCAGGGAAACTGCCGGTTCAAGCCCGCTACCGCCGCGTCCATGCGCCGTGCCAGTGCCGCGCTCGCGGCCGGCATCGGCTCGCGCAGCTCCGCGCTCAACAGCCCCTGGCGCCCCAGTTGCGCCTTGACCGGCCCCGGATTGGGTTCGGCGAACGCCAGTTGGATCACCGGCGCCAGCGCCTGGAACAGCTTGCGGGCCAGATCCAGTTGCTGCGCCCGCACCGCCTGGTACATGGCCACGAACAGATCGGGCCGGATGTGCGCCGCCGCCGCGATCAGGCCGCTGCCGCCCAGGCACAGCAGCGACAGCGATTGCAGGTCCTCGCCCGCCAGCACGTTCATGTTGCCGTCGGCGATCAGCGCCAGGGTCTTGTCGAGCGAACCGCCACAGTCCTTGATCGCGGCGATGTTCGGATGCGCGGCCAGCGACAGCAATGTCGCGGTCTCCAGCGTTGTGCCTGTGCGATAGGGAATGTCGTACAGCACCAGGGGAAAGCGCGAGGCATCGGCCAGGTTGCGGAAGTAGGCGGCCGCGCCGTCCTGCCCCGGGCGCACGTAGTAGGGCGCCGGCGCCAGGATGCCGGCCAGCGGCCGGGTGCCGAACGCGGCCAGGCGCTGCAGCACGTGCCCCTGGTGATTGCCCGCCAGGCCCATCACCACCGGCATGGCGCCGGCCTCGTTCAGCACGGCGTCCAGCACCGCCAGTTGCTCGGCGTCGTCGAGCGCCGCGGCTTCGCCCGTGCTGCCGCAGACGACCAGGCCGTCGACGCCCGCGGCCTTGAAATGGCGCACCAGGCGGCGCAAGGCCCCGCCATCGACGGCGCCGCCGGAAAACGGCGTCACCAGGGGGATCCAGACGCCTTGGAACGGGGATTGATGAGTTTGCATGAACACTCCTTCGGTGTAAGCGGACCGTGGTTGGACCGTACAGAAGTGCTCGGGATACTAGGGGGTGCGCGCGAAGGCGCCGTGGCGCCGCCGTGAGGCCGCTGTTCCGTCGCCCATCTGACGGAACAGCATGCTCCGGTCAGATGAGCGGCTGTTTTTTGGATTTCAGGCCGGCGCAAACCGTATCCACGCCGAGGGCGCGGAACAGGAAAGCGGACAGGATGGCCTGAGGAATCATGAATGGAATAAAGGGTTGAAACCGGCCGCGAACGACCGATGCGCAAATCTACCGGGCCGCCGCCCCCCTGTCAACGCAGGCTGGCCAGGAAGATCGCGCACAGCGCTTCCATGCCCTGGCGATCGTCTTCGTCGAAACGGTCCGGCACCGGGCTGTCCACGTCCCACACGCCGATCAACTCGCCCTGGTGCACCAGCGGCACCACGATCTCGGAACGCGAGGCCGCGTCGCAGGCGATGTGGCCGGGGAACGCGTGCACATCCGGCACCAACTGCGTCTGGCGCTGGCTGGCGGCCGCGCCGCACACGCCGCGATTGAGCGGAATGCGCACGCAGGCCGGCTTGCCCTGGAACGGGCCCAGCACCAGCTCGGTGCCGTCGAACAGATAGAACCCGACCCAGTTCAGGTCGGGCAGCGCCTGGTAGGCCAGCGCGCTCAGGTTGGCGGCATTGGCGATGCGGTCGTGCTCGCCGTCAAGCAGGGCGCGGGCCTGCTTGGCCAGTTCGGCGTACAGCGCGGCCTTGGAGTCGGCGGTGATCGGGGCGGCTTCAAACATATATCTAAATGTAACTGTACAGGCGATTATCGATGCAAGTGATTTTAGGGGCTGCCCACGATAAAGGGGCCGCCTTGCCACGCTGTGGGACAATAGTTTACGCAGTAACGTCTTTACCGCCCCGTTGTCATCACCCCGTCACTCCCCTTCTTGATTAAGAAGCAAACCATGGACAAGCCTCTCGAACCGACGTTCGCCTTTTCCGAACGCGCCCAGCAACTCACCAGCTCCGCCATCCGCGAGATCCTCAAGGTCACCGAGCGGCCCGAAGTCATTTCGTTCGCAGGCGGCCTGCCGGCGCCCGGCGGCTTCCCGGTAGAAGTGGTGCGTGCGGCATTCGACAAGGTACTGTCCACCAACGGCCGCGCGGCCTTGCAATACGGCCCCACCGAAGGCTACGCGCCGCTGCGCCAATGGGTCGCCGACGACCTGAACCGCGCCGGCGCCAACGTCGCCGCCGACCAGGTCCTGATCGTCTCGGGCTCGCAGCAGGCGCTCGACCTGCTGGGCAAGGTGCTGGTCGACAAGGACAGCAAGGTGCTGGTCGAAGACCCCAGCTACCTGGGCGCCCTGCAATCGTTCAGCCTGTACCAGCCCAAGTACGTGCCGGTGCCCACCGACGACGGCGGCCTGATCCCCGAAGCCATCACCCCCGAACTGGCCGCCGGCGCCCGCTTCCTGTACGCGCTGCCCAACTTCCAGAACCCCACCGGCCGCACTCTCAGCCTGGAACGCCGCATCGCGCTGGTCAAGCGCGCCGCCGAGCTCGGCCTGACCATCATCGAGGACGATCCCTACGGTGAACTGCGCTACGCCGGCGAACCGCAGCCGGGCCTGATCGCGCTGGCCGCCGAATACGGCGCCAACGTCGTGCGCCTGGGCACGTTCTCCAAGGTGCTGGCTCCCGGCCTGCGCCTGGGCTACATCGCCGCCGCCCGTCCGCTGATCCACAAGCTGGTGCAGGCCAAGCAGGCCACCGACCTGCACACGCCCACGCTGACCCAGATGGCCGTGTACGAGATCGTCAAGGACGGCTTCCTCGAAGAGCACCTGCCCAACGTGCGCGAGATCTACCGCGCCCAGGGCAGTTGCATGCTGGACGCCATCGCCCGCGAATTCCCCGCCACCGTCAGTTGGACCAAGCCCGAAGGCGGCATGTTCATCTGGGTGACGCTGCCCGAGCACATCGACAGCACCAAGCTGCTGGAAAAGGCGATCGCCCAGAACGTCGCGTTCGTGCCGGGCGCGCCGTTCTACAGCGGCGCCAGCCGCGCCAACACGCTGCGCCTGAGCTTCGCCACGGTGCCGGAAGACAAGATCCGCACCGGCATTGCCATCCTGGGCAAGCTGCTCAAGGAATACACGGCCTGAAAACGGGGTCCTGACCACGCTTGACGGTCCCACGGCCGGGCGCGATGCCCGGCCGTTGTTTTATGCTGTCGGCTTTCCTCCCTTTTCTTTCGCCGTGACAGTGAGCGCTCCGCAATCCTCTCCCGTCGACCTCAGCGACATCGTTTTCACCGACTGGGTCGAACGTTGGCTGCCCAAATCGTGGCGGCCCTACGCCCGCCTGTGCCGGCTCGATCGCCCCATCGGCACCTGGCTGACGCTGCTGCCCTGTATCGCCGCGCTGGTCCAGGCCGCTGGCGGCCTGCCCGACCTGCAACGCCTGGTGGTGTTCTCGCTGGGCGCGCTGCTGATGCGCGGCATCGGCTGCACCGTCAATGACATGTGCGATCGCAACTTCGACAAGCACGTCGAACGCACCCGCTTCCGTCCGCTGACCAGCGGGCAGCTCAGCATGCGTAATGCAGTCTGGTTTTTATTGGGCCAATTGGTGGTCTGCGGATCGCTTTTGTTCTTCCTGAATGGCATGAGCCGCTGGCTCGCCGTGGCCGTCCTGCCGTTCGTTTTCATCTATCCCCTGTGCAAGCGCGTGACCTACTGGCCGCAGGTAGTGCTGGGCATCTGCTTCAACTGGGGCATGCTGATGGCGTGGTCGGATACGCAGAACCATGTGCCCCTGGCGGCCATCGCGATGTGGTTCGGCGCGGTGCTGTGGCAGGTAGGTTACGACAGCATCTATGCCTACGTCGATGTGCGCGATGACCGCAGCCTGGGCCTGCATTCCACGGCCATGCGCTTCGGCGACCAGGGCAAATTATGGATCGGCGGCTTCTATCTCGGCACCGTGATTTTGTGGGCCTGGGGCGGCTATGCCATCGGCATGTCGTGGGCCTATTACGTCGGCATGGCGGCGATCGCCGTGCACCTGGCGTGGCAGTTGAAAGTGTTCGACATCCAGCGCCCCGACCGCAATTTCATGCTGTTCCGCGCCAACCTCTGGCTGGGCGCGATGCTGGTCGCGGCGGCGCTCGCGGGCACCCTGATCGGCTGATCCGGCGCATTGCGGATGCCCCACGCTTAAGGGATGATGCCCGCTCCGAGACGTGTTTTACGGAGACCCGCATGTCCGCTTTGACCAAAACCTTGCTGGCCGCCACCGCGGCCAGCGCGTTGTCCGGCCTGCTGCCGGCATACGCCTACGACCACGCCGAATGCTCGGCGCAACGCGGCTGCGCCGCCAAGATCTGCCACCTCGAACGCGAGCTCAGCTACGCACGCGCTCACAACAACTCGCATCGCGTCGCGGGCCTGCAGAGAGCGCTGGCAGAAACCAAAGCGCATTGCACCGACAGTCGCCTGGAGGCCGAGCGCGAGGCCGACGTACGCGACAAGCAGGCCAAGGTGGCCGAGCGTGAGGACGAGCTGAAGGCCGCACGCGCCAAGGGCAAGGAGGAAAAGATCCTCAAGGCCCAGCGCAAGCTGGATGAGGCGCGCGCCGAATACGACGCCGCGCTGGCCGATTTGAACCGCTGATCCCTCGCCCCTCTGGCCCCCTGGGCCTAGTCCCGGGGCGCGCCCTCTTTCCCCCGGCTTGCGCCACGCGGGGGCTCTCGTTATTGCCTGTTCCAGGCACGCCTGACGCGCCCGCGAACGCCCCATTGGGCGGTCCAGGCGCGCGGCTCCACGCCGATCTCCCCCGTCGACCACTACCTATTGCGTCATCAAATGGAAATATCGCCACCTATGGTGCCATTTGGTAAGTTCCCGCCTGATTAGTATTCATTTTGGAAAGATGTTTTCAGGTAATAAGGGTTTATCCCAAGGTAATTTGAGCCGAGAATGCATCTCATCGGGACACAGCAAGCGACCCCGGCAATCAGGCCAGAGGATCGGATCCCAAGCTCAAGACATATGGAGGTCTGCTATGAAAACCCTTGCTACCGCTTTGATGCTGTCCATGTCCGTTCTGGCCGCCGCTGGCGCCCAAGCCGCTGAAGCCGACCAAGCCCCGACGCGCGCCCAGGTCCAGGCCGAACTGCAACAAGCCAAGGTTTCCGGCCAATACACCTTCGGCGAAGAAGGCTACCCCGCCGCCATCGCCCAGAAGTCCAGCCTGACCTCGCAGCAAGTGCAGGAGCAACTGGCCCAGGCCAAGAACGCTGGTGAAGTCACCTTCGGCAACATGGACTACCCGCCCGTCGCCCACGCCGCCAGCACCACGTCGCTGAGCCGCAGCCAGGTCCAGACCGAACTGGCCCAAGCCAAGGCGGAAGGCCTGGTCACCTTCGGCAACATGGACTACCCCCCATGGGCAGCTGATTGCATGGCCTGGCTTCCAGGCCCTGCCAATCGCCCCCCAAAAGCCCTCCGGCCTCACCCGGGGGCTTTTCTTTTGACGTTTCGATCGGCTATTAAGTCATAACGACGTTACTAATAGCCGTTTCGACGCTTTGGCATCTACAAATCGACAGCGCCCGCGCATAGGATGAGGCCAACCCATCCCCCTCTATGCAGGAGCCGCACCATGTCCCCCTCCCCCAAGCCCATCCTCCTCCTGGGCGCCGGCAAGATCGGTTTCGCCATCGCCCTGATGCTCGAGCGCAGCGGCGACTATTCGGTCCTGGTGGCCGACCAGGATCCGGCGCGGCTGCGCGCTGTCGCGGAACTGGGTTGCGAGACGCGCCAGATCAGCGACGACGCCTCGCTGGCCCGCTGCCTCGAGGGCCGCTACGCGGTCGTCAACGCCCTGCCGTTCCATCGCGCCATCGCGGTCGCTCAACTGTGCAGTCAGGCCGGCGTGCACTATTTCGACCTGACCGAAGATGTCGCCAGCACCCATGCCATCCAGGCGCTGGCCGGCGACGCCCGCGCGGTGCTGATGCCGCAATGCGGCCTGGCGCCGGGCTTCATCGGCATCGTCGGCCATGCGCTGGCGCGGCGCTTCGACACCTTGCTGGACCTGCGCATGCGCGTGGGCGCGTTGCCGCGCTACCCGTCCAACAGTCTGCGCTACAACCTGACCTGGAGCACGGAAGGGTTGATCAATGAATACTGCAATCCGTGCGAGGCCATCGTCGACGGCCAACTCACCAGCGTGCCTGCGCTTGAAGGCTACGAGACCTTCGCGCTCGACGGGGTCGAGTACGAGGCCTTCAACACTTCGGGCGGCCTGGGCACGTTGCCCGCGACCCTGCTGGGACGCGCCCGCAACGTGGACTACAAGTCGGTGCGCTACCCCGGGCACTGCAACCTGATGAAGCTGCTGCTGAACGATCTGCGCCTGCGCGATCGCCGCGACCTGCTCAAGGATATCTTCGAGACCGCGATTCCCACCACCGAACAGGACGTCATCGTCATCCAGGCGCAGGCCTCGGGTCACCGCCACGGCCGGCTGGAAGAAGAGTCCTACCCCATCCGCGTGTTCGGCGCCGACGTCGACGGCCACCGGCTCAGCGCCATCCAGTTATCGACGGCGGCAGGCATCTGCGCGGCGCTGGATCTCGTCGCCCAGGGGGTGCTGCCGCAGCGCGGCTTCGTGGGCCAGGAACAGATCTCGCTCGAGGCTCTGCTGGCCAACCGCTTTGGCCGCGTTTATGCCGGCAAGCCGCTGGCCCTGGCCGGCGCCGTGACCGAAGACCGCTGAGCCTGGCGGCACGCCGCGGCGCGCGCGGCTTCATCGCGCAGCGGGCCGGTCATCGGCCCGCGCGGGTCCGCGCCGCGGCGTTCAGGTCCACCCTTCCAGGCGCAGCGTCGCCCGCACCAGGCGTTGCTCTTCCTGTTCGATCTCGGCCAGGTTCTGCCGCACGCTGTCGACGTGATCGGCCGCGGCGCGGCGCGCCTGCTCCGGCTGGCGGCCGATCACGGCATTGAAGAGCCGCGCGTGCTGCTTGTCGATCTGGCGCTTTTCGGGCTCGCGGTGGTAAAGGTTGTTCACACAGGCGAACACCGAACCGAGCATCAGGTCGTTGAGCGACTGCAGCGTGTGCACCAGTACCGGGTTGTGCGAGGCCTCGCAGATCGCCAGGTGAAAGGCGTGGTCCAGGTGCGCGTGCGTGGCGGTATCCGCGGCCTGCGTGTTGACCATGTCATCGTAGCGACGGCGGATCATGATGAAGTCGGCCTCGGTGCCGCGCAACGCCGCCAGCCGCGCCGAATCCGCCTCCAGCAGTGAGCGCACTTCCAGCAGGTCATACAGGGTGCGCGGCTGCGAATTGAACAGATGCATCAGCGGCCCCGCGTCCACCTTGGAAATGCGGGCCACGAACGAGCCTTTGCCCTGCGAGGTATGGATGATCTCGCGCGCGCGCAGCAGCTTGAGCCCTTCGCGCAGCGCGGTGCGAGACACGCCCAGTTTTTCCGTCAGGCGCCGTTCCGATGGCAAGGCCTGGCCCGCTTTCAGGACGCCGTCCAGGATCAGGCGCTCGATGCGCTCGGCCACCTCGTCCGCCACCTGGCGGGGTTTCGCTTCAGTTTCCGCATGCATTGCGTTTTCCGGACCAGTGGTATGACCATGCCACAGCCATCATTGATCCGTCGCTCCCGGCTTTTGTAAGTTACTGATATAGAACCATAAAAAAACGATGTTTGCCGAACCGCCGCCAAATAAACTGGTATGACCAGCGGTTTTTGATATGGACTTTGGGTCAGGTGCGAACGATGATGTCAGGACCGATTCGCCCGGCGCCCGCGCCGCCCAGACCTACTACCGTCAGAGATCCGCATGACTCAACGCACCCAGCACCACGGCCTGCAAGTGGCGGCCAATCTCAGCCAGTTCATCGAAAAGGAAGCGTTGCCCGGCTCCGGGCTGGACGTCGACGCGTTCTGGAAGGGATTCTCGGCCCTGGTGCATGACCTGGCGCCCAAGAACCGCGCCCTGCTGGCCGAACGCGACCGCCTGCAGGCCGAACTCGACGCCTGGCATCGCGCCCATCCTGGCCCGATCGTCGATCCGGCCGCCTACCGCCAGTTCCTGGAAGGCATCGGCTACCTGCTGCCGCAGCCGGCTTCCGTGCGCGCCACCACCGACAATGTCGATACCGAAATCTCGCAGCAGGCCGGCCCGCAATTGGTCGTGCCGATGTCCAATTCGCGCTACGCGCTGAACGCGGCCAACGCGCGCTGGGGCAGCCTGTACGACGCGCTCTACGGCACCGACGCGATTCCCGCCACGCCGGGCGACAACGGCGCCGGCTACAACCCCGAGCGCGGCCGCGCGGTCATCGCCCGCGCTCGCCAGTTCCTCGACACCGCCGCGCCATTGGCACAAGGCTCGCACGCGGAGGCCCGCGGCTACTCGGTCGAGAACGGCCAGTTGAAGATTGCGCTGTCGAACGGCGCCACCACGCTAAAGACGCCGAGCCAGTTCACCGGCTACCAGGGCGACGCCGGCGCGCCCACGGCCATCCTGCTCAAGAACCACGGCCTGCATTTCGAAATCCAGATCGATCGCGCCCACAGCATCGGCGCCACCGACGCCGCCGGCGTCAAGGATGTGTTGGTTGAGGCCGCGCTGACCACCATCATGGACTGCGAGGACTCGGTCGCCGCGGTCGACGCCGAAGACAAGGTCCACATCTATCGCAACTGGCTCGGCCTGATGAAGGGCGACCTGACCGAGGAGGTCACCAAAGGCGGCAAGACCTTCACCCGCAAGCTCAACGCCGATCGCCAGTACACGCGTCCTGACGGTTCGGCGCTGACGCTGCATGGCCGCTCGCTGATGTTCGTGCGCAACGTCGGCCACCTCATGACCAACCCGGCGGTGCTGGACCGCGACGGCCAGGAGATCCCCGAGGGCATCCTCGACGCCGTGGTCACCAGCCTGGCGGCGCTGCAGGATCGCGAGCGCAGGCTCAATTCGCGCACCGGCTCGGTCTACATCGTCAAGCCCAAGATGCACGGCCCGGTCGAGGCCGCGTTCGCCAGCGAGCTGTTCGATCGCGTCGAGGACCTGCTGGGCCTGCCGCGCAACACCCTGAAAATGGGCATCATGGATGAAGAGCGCCGCACCAGCATCAATCTGAAGGCCTGCATCCAGGCTGCGGCGTCGCGCGTGGCGTTCATCAACACCGGCTTCCTCGACCGCACCGGCGACGAGATGCATTCCAGCATGGAAGCCGGCCCCATGCTGCGCAAGGGCGACATGAAGTCCACCGCCTGGATCACCGCCTACGAGCGCAACAACGTGCTGGTCGGCCTGGACGCCGGCCTGCGCGGCCGCGCGCAGATCGGCAAAGGCATGTGGGCCATGCCCGACCTGATGGCCGCCATGCTCGAACAGAAGATCGCCCATCCCAAGGCCGGCGCCAATACCGCCTGGGTGCCGTCGCCCACGGCCGCCACGCTGCACGCGCTGCACTACCACCAGGTGGACGTGCAGGCGGTCCAGCAGGAGCTCGAACGCACCAGGCTCGACAGCGTGCGCGACGAACTGCTGGCCGGCCTGCTGACGGTGCCGGTGGGCGACCGCGCCAAATGGTCCGCCGCCGACATCCAGCAGGAACTGGACAACAACGTGCAGGGCATCCTGGGCTACGTGGTCCGCTGGATCGACCAGGGCGTGGGCTGCTCCAAGGTGCCAGACATCCACAACGTCGGCCTGATGGAAGACCGCGCCACGCTGCGTATTTCGAGCCAGCACATCGCCAACTGGCTGCGCCACGGGGTGACCAACCGGGAGCAGGTCATGGAGACTTTCCAGCGCATGGCCAAGGTGGTGGACGGCCAGAACGCCGGCGATCCCCATTACCTGCCGATGGCCGGCAATTTCGATGGCTCGCTGGCGTTCAAGGCGGCGTGCGCGCTGGTCTTCGAAGGCCTGACCCAGCCCAACGGCTACACCGAGCCGTTGCTGCACAAGTTCCGCCTGGAATTCAAGGCCGCGCAGGCCTGAGTCGAGCGCCCCACCGGGCGCAACACCCGAACGGCGGGCAGCCCAGGCTGCCCGCTTTTTTTTGGCGCCGCCCCGACCCGGCGCGATAAACGCGCATTTTTCGCACAGTCGTGCTAAATTCGCGCCATGACTGCCAAGACCGAAAAAAGCGAGCTGACCTTCGCGGCCATCGTGGACGCGGCCCTCGACATGGCCGCCGCCCAGGGGCTGGAGAGCCTGTCGCTCGGTCAGTTGGCCAAGCGCCTGGGCATCAGCAAGAGCGGCGTTTTCTCGCGGGTGGGATCGCGCGAGGCCCTGCAGCAGGCCGTGCTCGAGGAATACGACCGCCGTTTCGTGGCGGCCGTCTTCACGCCCGCCATGGCCCAACCCCGCGGCCTGCCGCGGCTGAACGCGCTCGTCACGCTATGGATCGATCGCGCCTGCAATGTCGAGTTGCTGACCGGCTGCATCTACGTGGCGGGCGCTTTCGAGTTCGACGACGTCGAGTCGCCCTTGCGGGCGGTGCTGGAAGAGCGCCTCAAGCGCTGGCGCGCCACCATGGTGCGCACGGTCGGCCAGGCGTTGGAAGAAGGCCACTTGCGGCCGGACACCGATCCGGAACAACTGGTGTTCGAGGTATACAGCCTGATGATCGGGCTGATGCATGACGCCCGTTTCCTGCGCGATCCACGCGCCCGTGAACGGGTGCGGGACGCCTATGAGCGGCTGATTTCCACATATCGCAGCTTCAAGTACATCGCGTAGCCGTTGCAACGGACGCCGGCATGGGCCGGTATTTTTTTCGGCTAATTTCGCACGATCGTGCGATTTTTGAAAAAGGGAACGAAGTCATGGTCTTATACATCGGTGGGGCCGTCTTCATTGCGGCGCTGGCGCGTCTCTGGCTGATGTGGCGCGCCCTCCTGCGCCAGTTACCGGACCAGCCGCAGCATCTGGTGCTGTTCTAGGCGCGCCCATCGGCGGGCTGGCCGGCTTGCGGGGCGGACCGGCGCGTGGCGCTCGCCCGCGGCGCGCATCCCGGTCTATATTTCACCTTCACTACCCGTCACTGCCCCATGTCGCGCTCCGTTCACCTACTGATCATCGATCCGCAGAACGATTTCTGCGACCTCCCCGCGCAATACCTGCCCGTCGATCCGCTGACGGGCCAGGCAGTCGCGCCCGCACTGCCTGTGCCGGGCGCACATGCCGACATGCAACGGCTGGCGCGCTTCATCGATGCCACCGCGCCCGCGCTGTCGGCCATCACCGTCACGCTGGATTCGCACCATCGGCTCGACATCGCCCATCCGACCTTCTGGCGTAGCGGCGATGGCCGGCCGGTGGCGCCCTTCACCCCCATCACCGCCGGCCAGGTGCGCTCGGGCGCCTTCGAGCCCCGCCACGTCGACGACCTGCCGCGGACACTGTCGTATCTGGATGAATTGGAGGCGCGCGGCCGCTACACGCTGATGGTCTGGCCGGTGCACTGCGAGATCGGCACGTGGGGCCACAACATCCATCCGGACGTGCGCGCCGCCTATGGCCGCTGGGAGGACGAACGCCAATACATCGTGCGCAAGGTTCCCAAGGGCGCCAATCCGTGGACCGAGCACTACAGCGCACTGATGGCCGAGGTGCCGGATGCCGACGACCCGCGCAGCCAGCTCAACCGCAAGCTGCTCGATTCGCTGGACCGTTCCGACCTCATCATCGTCGCGGGCGTGGCCGGCAGCCATTGCGTCAAGGCCACGGTCGAACACATCGCCGAGCACCTGCCCGGCGGCAACCTGTCGCGCGTGGTGCTGCTGACCGACTGCATCAGCCCGGTCACGGGCTTCGCGGATGCGCAATCCGGGTTCCTGCAGCGCATGCGCGACCTCGGCATGCAGGCGCGCAGCAGCGTGGACATGGCGCGCGCTCTGGCTTGAGGCCGGCGACGCCGCAAGCCGCGGCGATCAAATGACAACGGCCGCACGCGTGCGCGTTGCGGCCGTGTGGCGATGGCAAAGCCGGTGAATCAGGCGGCGGGCTTGTCCTGGCACTCGACGTACAGGGCGCTGATCGCCTCGCACAGGGCCGGCGGCGCCTGGAACAGGCGTGCAACCAGCATGCAGCCCTGCACCGTGGCGAAGACCGCCCGGCCGGCCGCTTCAGCGGTGCCCGAGAATTTCAGGGTGCCTTCTTGGGCGCCTTGCGCCAATACCCGGGTCAACCAGGCTTCGTGCGCACGGAAGAATCCCTGCAGCGCGCCGCGTACGCGGTCGGGCAGGCTCATCATTTCGGCGGCCAGCATGCCGCCCAGGCACAGTTCGCCGTGGCCGCAGGCCTTCGACTCCATCATCGACAGATAGGCGTCGAGTTGGGCGTGGGCCGGCTGCGCGGTGTCGATGCTGCGCACCGACGCCAGGGCGCGGGCGCTGTAGGCTTCAACGGCCTCGTAGAGCAGGTCGTCCTTGCCAGGAAAGTAGTAGTGGATGCTGGACGTCTTCACGCCCACATGCTCGGCCAGATCGCGATAACTGAAGCCGTTGCAACCGCGGGTACGGATCAGCTTCTCGGCGTGGGCCAGGAGCTGGTCGCGGGTGGTGTTGGGGGTCGGAGTGTCCATGGCTGAATATTACCTACTAATAGGTCGGTTCGTCATCGGCGGTATCCCTAGGCGCAGATCCGATGCAACCGTGCGAACCCCGGCCGGGAATGATCCCGCCCCCCGAGGTTCGCAGTGGCCGTCATCGAACTCAGCCTTGCACGGGCGGGTAGTCCAGCTCGCCGCTTTCGGTCAGGCCTTGGGCGCGGGCGGCGGCCAGCTCCTGCTTCACCTGGGCGCGGCTCTTGTCGCCCGCGCTGGCGAAGGCAGTGGCGGCGTAGCCTTCTTCACCGCTGGCCAGTTCGCCGTTGGCACGGGCGGCGGCCAGTTCTTGCTGCACCTGGACTCGGGTCACCGTGCTTTGGGTGTCCGCGGCGGGCGGATAGTCCAGCTCACCGGCGTGGGCGGCGCCCAGGAACGAGGCGGTGAGAATCAGGGCGGATACGAGGGTCTTCATGGTGGATCTCCGGAAAAAGGATTGGGTACTACAGTTCGGAAAGCTATCTATGTATAGATAGGCATGTAGTCGAAAAAAATCAGCCTTGAACGGGCGGGTAATCCAGTTCGCCGCTGTCGGTCAGGCCTTGAGCGCGGGCGGCGGCCAGTTCCTGCTTCACCTGGGCACGGCTCTTGTCACCGGCGCTGGCGAACGTAGTCGCGGCATAGCCTTCTTCGGTCGTCGCCAGTTCACCGTTGGCGCGGGCGGCAGCCAGTTCTTGCTGCACCTGGGCGCGGGTCACCGTGCTTTGGGTGTTCAGGGCGGGCGGGTAGTCCAGTTCGCCGGCTTGGGCGGCGCCGATGAAGGAAGCGGACAGGATCAGGGCGGATACGAGGGTCTTCATGATGATCTCCAGATAACGATGATGAGGATGTTTCGTTTAAACTATCTACTTATAGGTAGACAACACGGCAAATAAAAAAGGGGTGCTACTGTATTTCTGGTTTGGGGCGGCGCGGCGGTGTTGCTGGGTGCTGCGTCGATGGATGAATCTTACCTACTACTAGATAGATAGCGCAATAGGCTTTTATGAAACTAAATATTTCATTCTGCCTAGCTGCGCTTTTCCTCCTCATGCCTCCTAGGCCCACTCCTCCCCTTCGGCCGCTCCATCACCGTGGCATGCCTCGCGGGTGCCCCAGCCCCAGATGGGGAACATCAAGCCGCTGCAGCGAGGTCGGAATGCGCCCTTTCGCCCCCTTGTTGAAAAGCTGTGGAAAAGCCCCGAATCACGGTGCACAAGCTGTGTATATGCTGTGTGCAGCCTGGAGCCGGCAAGCCCCCTCTGTTGCCTGCAGATCGAGTCTACGCGCGGCTTGCGTGCCGGTGGGGAAGTCCGGATCCGAAATCCTGCGGGTTGATCTGCCGTCACGCCGGCCCGGGCAGGCAAGGGACCTGTCTGGCAGACCCTGTGAACAAACGGTGGACAAGGCCCGAAAACCAGTGGGCAAGCTGTTGAAATGCTGTGCACAGCCTGTGGATAGATAGCGAGATTTCCCTGGAAAAACAGCGGCTTCCCACAGCAGCGCGGCCGTGGCGGCGCCCAAACGGCACAAAGCCCGGCAAGCGCAAGGCTTTGCCGGGCTTTGTTCGTGAACCGTCGCGGAAGACGCGATCAGAACGGAATATCGTCGTCCATGTCGGCCAGGTTGGCGCCGCCGCCGGCGGGCGCTGCCTGGGGCGCGGGACGCTGCTGCGGCGCCGGGCGCTGTGCCGGGGCGCGCTGCTGCGGCTGGCGCGCGGGCGCGTCGTCGTAGCCGCCGCCACCGCCGTAGCTGCCGCCACCGCCGCCGCCGTCTTCGCGGCCGCCCAGCATCTGCATCTGGTCGGCCACGATTTCGGTGCTGTAGCGGTCAGCGCCAGTGTCCTTGTCCTGCCACTTGCGAGTCTTCAGGCGGCCCTCGATGTAGACCGAGCGGCCCTTCTTCAGGTATTCGCCGGCGATTTCGGCCAGGCGGTTGTACATGACCACGCGGTGCCATTCGGTTTCTTCACGGCGCTCGCCCGATGCCTTGTCCTTCCAGGTGGAGGTGGTGGCGATGGACATGTTGCAGATTGCGGCCCCGTCGGGGCTGTAGCGGACTTCCGGGTCGCGACCCAGGTTGCCCACGAGAATGACTTTGTTAACCGATGCCATGCCGTTGTCCCTCTGTTGTTGACAGCCTGTGCCACGCGTTGCCGCGAGCGCGCCGGCAACAACATAAATAGCGATGTTGAAGACCGGCTTCATGAAACTCGCCGGTCATCGCAGCGATGACCGGCGACGCCGGTGAAGCCCTAATTTGCCTTCTATTATCGACGAAAAGCGTCTGGCGCGCCAAACCCGATTGGTGACAAAGCCATCCGTCCAGGGAAACGATTTCACCGCTGTTGGACACCGTTGGCGGCGCGATCCGCGACTTTCGCCAACCGCGGTCTTCTAGGCCAGCGGCTTGAGCGCCCACGTCACGGCCAGCCAGACGGCGGCCAGCACCGCGGCGCCGACGAACACCGCACCGGGGCCGGAATGCGAGGCGATCCAGCCGCCCAATGCGCCGCCGGTGAACAGGCCTGCGGCCTGGGCAGTGTTGTAGAAGCCCAGCGCCAGGCCCTTGTAGGCCTGCGGCGCCACCCGAGACACCAGCGAAGGCTGCAGCGCCTCCAGTACGTTGAAGGCCACGAAGAAGCCGGTCAGCGCCGCCGCCAGGGTGTAAAAGCCGTGGCTGGCCGCCGGCAGCAGCGCGCACACCAGCACCAGGCCGGCCACGGCGGCGCGCAAGGCGCCCCGGTGGGCGCGGCGCTTTTCCGCCACGAACACCACCGGCACCATCAGCACGAACGACACCAGGATCACAGGCAGATACACCTTCCAGAGCTCACGCGCATCCAGGCCGCCAACTTTGGCCAGCAACGCCGGCACCACGACGAACAGCGACACCTGGATCAGGTGCAGCACGAACACGCCGAAATTCAGCCGCAGCAGGTCGGCATGGGTCAGCACCTGGCGCGGACTGGCGGCCTGCATGCTGCGGGCCTGCGTACGCGGCACCACCGGCACCACCCAACGCGCCACCGCCAGGCACACCACGCCCAGACAGGCGATGGTCCAGAACAGGCCCGACAACCCCCACCAGCCCACCAGCAGCGGCGACAGCACCAGCGACGCGGCGAACGACAGGCCGATCGAGCCGCCCACCATGGCCATTGCGCGGGTGCGCACCTCGTCACGGGTGGCGTCGGCCAGCCAGGCGGTCACGGCGGCCGAAATGGCCCCGGCCCCCTGGATGGCGCGACCGATGGTGATCCAGAACACGTCGTCGGCCTGCGCGCAGACCACGCTGCCCGCCACGAACAGCAGCAGGCCGAACAGCACCACCGGCCGGCGGCCCCAGCGGTCCGACGCCAGCCCGAAGGGAATTTGCATGAACGCCTGGGTCAGGCCGTACATACCCAGCGCCAGGCCGACGCGGGCGGGGTCATCCCCCCGGGCAGGCCGCGGGCGGCCACGGCGAACACCGGCAGCAACAGGAACAACCCCAGCATCCGCGCGGCGAACAAACCGGCCAGCGCCACGCTGGCACGGCGCTCGGAAGGGGTCAATTTCAGTTTCGTGTCTGCCGGCATGCGGAATTTTCAACGATGACGAGGGCCGTTCGCGCGTGAATGTCATGCGCTGGCGGTCTGATCTATGGCCTGGGGACTCGGCGCGCTATAGTACCAAGTTGGCCTTTGCAACCGCTTAAAAGAGCCCGATAGACGTGACCATACGCATTCGGGGTGCCCGCACCCACAATCTCAAGAACGTCTCGCTGGATCTGCCGCGCCACAAACTGGTGGTGGTTACCGGCCTGTCCGGCTCGGGCAAGTCCTCGCTGGCATTCGATACGCTCTACGCGGAGGGGCAGCGGCGCTACGTCGAAAGCCTGTCCGCCTACGCGCGCCAGTTCCTGCAGTTGATGGACAAGCCCGACGTCGACCTGATCGAGGGCCTGTCGCCGGCCATCTCGATCGAGCAGAAGGCGGCGGGCCACAACCCCCGCTCCACGGTCGGCACCATCACTGAGATCCACGACTACCTGCGCCTCTTGTACGCGCGGGTCGGCACGCCCTATTGCCCGGACCACGGCCTGCCGCTGCAGGCGCAGAGCGTCAGCCAGATGGTGGACGCGGTGCTGTCCTGGCCGGCCGACACCCGGCTGGCGGTGCTGGCCCCCATCGCGCGCGGCAAGAAAGGCAGCTTCGAGGACGAATGCGCCAGCCTGCAGGCACAGGGCTACGTGCGCCTGCGCGTGGACGGCCAGATGGTCGAAATCGACGGCATGGCGCCGCTGAAGAAAACCGAGAAGCACGACATCGACGTGGTCATCGACCGCCTGCGCATCAAGCCCGAAAGCAAGCAGCGCCTGGCCGAGAGCTTCGAGACCGCGCTGCAACTGGCCGACGGCCGCGCGCTGGCGCTGGACATGGACGGCGCCCGTGAACAGGTCTTCTCCAGCCGCTACGCCTGCCCGGTGTGCAGCCACAGCCTGCCGGAACTGGAACCGCGCCTGTTCAGCTTCAACAACCCGATGGGCGCCTGCCCCAGTTGCGACGGCATCGGCCAGGTGGGGTTTTTCGATCCCAAGCGCGTGGTCGCCTTCCCCGAGCTGAGCCTGGCGGCCGGCGCCATCCGCGGCTGGGACCGCCGCAACGCGTTCACCCATTCGCTGCTGACCAGCCTGGCGGCGCATTACGAATTCGACATCGAGGCGCCCTTCGAGGACCTGCCCGAGGCGCTGCGCGACAAAGTGCTTTACGGCTCGGGCGACGAGGAAATCTCGTTCCTGTACCTGAATGAAAAAGGCCGCAGCACCGTCAAGCGCCACACCTTCGAAGGCGTGATTCCGAACCTGGAACGCCGCTGGCGCGAGACCGATTCGGCCACCGTGCGCGAGGAATTGGGCAAGTACCGCAACATCAAGACCTGCCCCGACTGCTGCGGATCGCGCCTGCGGCCGGAAGCGCGCAATGTGCTGATCGGCCAGGATCCGCGCGGCGGCGAGCGCCACGGCCAGGCCATCTATGAAGTCGAAGCGATGCCGCTTTCGACCTGCCTGGCGTGGTTCCGCGACCTCACCCTGACCGGATCCAAGCAGGAGATCGCGCAACGCATCGTGCGCGAGATCGAGGCGCGCCTGAGCTTCCTGAACAACGTCGGCCTGAACTACCTGTCGCTGGACCGCAGCGCCGACACCATCTCCGGCGGCGAGGCCCAGCGCATCCGCCTGGCCAGCCAGATCGGCTCGGGCCTGACCGGCGTGATGTACGTGCTGGACGAGCCCTCCATCGGCCTGCACCAGCGCGACAACGATCGCCTCATCGGCACGCTGCAGCACCTGCGCGACCTGGGCAACAGCGTCATCGTGGTCGAGCACGACGAGGACATGATCCGCATGGCCGACTGGGTCGTGGACATGGGCCCGGGCGCGGGCGAGCACGGCGGCGAAGTGGTGGCGCAGGGCGATCCCGAGACCGTGCAGCGCGACCCGAATTCGCTCACCGGCCAGTACCTGAGCGGCCAACGCGCCATCGCCATCCCGCAGCGCCGCCCCGTCACGGACGATCTGCCCTGGCTGACCCTCACCGGCGCCACCGGCAACAACCTCAAGAACGTCGACCTGCGCCTGCCTGCCGGCCGGCTGATCTGCGTCACGGGCGTATCCGGCTCGGGCAAATCGACCCTGGTCAACGACACGCTGGCGGTGGCGGTGTCGCGCCAACTGCATCATGCGCAGAGCGAGCCGGCACCCTACGTCGCAATGCAGGGCCTGGAGAACTTCGACAAGATCATCAGCGTCGACCAGAGCCCGATCGGCCGCACGCCGCGCAGCAACCCGGCCACCTACACCGGCCTGTTCACGCCGATCCGCGAACTGTTCGCGGGCGTGCCCGAGGCCCGCACCCGCGGCTACGACCCCGGCCGCTTCAGCTTCAACGTCAAGGGCGGACGCTGCGAGGCCTGCCAGGGCGACGGCGTGGTCAAGGTGGAAATGCACTTCCTGCCGGACATGTACGTGCCCTGCGACGTCTGCCACGGCAAGCGCTACAACCGCGAAACGCTCGAGATCCGCTACCGCGGCCGCAACATCAGCGAGGTGCTGGACCTGACGGTCGAGCAGGCGCTGGAGTATTTCGAATCGGTGCCGGCGATCGCGCGCAAGCTGCACACGCTGATCGACGTCGGCCTGTCGTACATCCGGCTGGGCCAGAGCGCCACCACGCTGTCGGGCGGCGAAGCGCAGCGCGTGAAGCTGTCGCAGGAACTGTCGCGCCGCAGCACCGGCCGCACGCTGTACATTCTGGACGAGCCCACCACCGGCCTGCATTTCCGCGATATCGAACTGCTGCTGCAGGTGCTCAACCAGTTGGTGGACAGCGGCAACACCGTGCTCATCATCGAGCACAACCTGGACGTCATCAAGACCGCGGACTGGCTCGTCGACATGGGCCCCGAAGGCGGCGACGGCGGCGGCCGGGTCGTGGCGCAAGGCACGCCGGAAGACGTGGCGGCGGCGCCGGAAAGCCACACCGGACACTATCTCGGCAAACTGCTGCGCCGCACGCCCGGCGGCTGAACGGCGCGGCGCAATCAGGGCCTGTCACTAAGGGGAATCGGCATGTACACCTTGATCATCGGCAACAAGAACTACTCGTCGTGGTCGCTGCGGCCATGGCTCGCGCTGCGCGCCACCGGCGTCGCTTTCACCGAACAGAAGCTTGGCCTGTTCACCGAGGCGTTCGCCCGCCACCTGGAAACGCTCACGCCCGCCGGACTGGTGCCGGTGCTGCTGGATGGCGACCTGGCGGTCTGGGACTCGCTGGCGATCTGCGAATACGTGGCTGAACAGCATCCCGAGGCCCGCCTGTGGCCGCAGGACGCCCGCGCCCGGGCCCGCGCCCGTTCGCTGGCGGCGCAGATGCACAGCGGCTTCGGCGCGCTGCGCCAGGCGCTGCCGATGAACATCGAGGCGCACCTGCCTGGCATCGACATCCCCGAGGCCGCGCGCCAAGAGATTTCGCGCATGCACGCCATCTGGCAGGACACGCGCGCGGAATTCGGCCAGGGCGGCCCGTTCCTGTTCGGCGCCTTCTCGATCGCCGATGCGTTCTTCGCCCCCGTGGTGTCGCGCTTCGTCACCTACGGCATCGCCGCGGCCGGCCCGGTGCGCGACTACATGGACGCGGTGCTGGCGCTGCCGGCGATGCAGGAATGGATGCGCGACGCACGCGCCGAAGCCACCTTCGTCGAAGCCGACGAACCCTACCGCAAGCATCGTTGACGCCGCTGGGCCGCGTCTCGCCACCTGAACCCGGCGCGGGTGCCGCCCAGGACACGTCAGCCTGAACGCCGCCTGGCGTCGGCGCCTAGCTCATGTCGAACAGGCGCCGGTGCTCGCGGATGGCGTAGCGGTCGGTCATGCCGGCGATGTAGTCGGCGATGGCGCGGGCCTGGTCGTTGAAGGCGGCGCGCCGATAGTCCGGCGGCAACAGGCGCGGATCGTCCAGGAACGCCGCGAACAGTTCGCGCACGATGCGCCGCGCCTTGGTGGTCATGCGCAACACGCGGTAGTGTCGGTACAGATTGTCGAACAGGAACTTCTTGAGTTCGTCGGCTTCGCGCCGAATGTCGTCCGAAAACCCAGCCAGCGGCGGCGCGCGGCGCACGTCGTCGGCGCAGGCTGGCGCCACCTCGCGAATGCGCGCCAGCGACGTGCGCGTCAGGTCGCCGATCAGCGTATTTATCATGCGGCGGATGGTCTCGGCCACCGCGCGGCGCGACGCCAGTTCGGGATAACGCGCCAGCACCTCGGCATGATGACGCTGGAAGATGGACACGCCCTGCAATTGCTCCAGTGTTATCAGTCCCGAGCGCAGGCCGTCGTCGATGTCGTGGTTGTTGTAGGCCACTTCGTCGGCCAGGTTGGCGATCTGCGCCTCCAGCGACGGCTGGGTGCGCGCCAGGAAACGTTCGCCCACGGCGCCCAGTTGCCGCGCATGGGCCGCCGAGCAATGCTTGAGGATGCCCTCGCGGGTCTCGAAGCACAGGTTCAGGCCGTTGAAATCGGCATAGCGCTCTTCGAGCTCGTCGACCACCCGCAGGCTCTGCAGGTTGTGCTCGAAGCCGCCGGCCTCGGGCGCCAGCTCGCGCATGCAGGCGTTGAGTTCGTCCTGGCCGGCATGACCGAACGGCGTGTGGCCCAGATCGTGCGCGAGCGAAATGGCTTCGGTCAGGTCTTCCGACAGCCCGAGGCTGCGCGCCAGGGTTCGCGCGATCTGCGCCACTTCCAGGCTGTGCGTCAGGCGCGTGCGGAACAGATCGCCTTCGTGGTTCACGAAGACCTGGGTCTTGTACTCCAGCCGCCGGAACGCGCCGGAATGGATGATGCGGTCGCGATCGCGCTGGAATTCCGTGCGGTTTTCCGGCGCGGGTTCGGCATAGGCCCGGCCGCGCGATCGGGACGGGTCGGATGCATAGGAAGCCAGTTCTTTCATCTGCGACACCGTCTCTCCAGCATTCTTTATTGAGTGGTTCGGGCCAGTACGGCGCGCACGGCATCGGCCGGCGCCGCCCGCATCATCGCTTCGCCGATGCGGGTCATGAGCACGTAGCGGATCTCGCCGCCCTCGGTCTTCTTGTCGACCTGCATCAGGTCGAGCCAGCGATCGGCTCCCAGGTCGGGCGCAACCGCGGGACAGCCGATGGCCTCGACCAAGGCGCGCACGCGGGCCACGTCGGCGCGGGGAAAGCCTGCCACGTCCGCGGACAGTTCCGCCGCCTGCACCATGCCGCAGCCGACCGCCTCGCCGTGCAACCAGGCGCCATAGCCCAGGCCCGCCTCGATGGCGTGGCCGAAGGTGTGGCCCAGGTTCAGGATGGCGCGCAGGCCGGATTCGCGTTCGTCCTTGCCCACCACCTGCGCCTTCAGTTCGCACGAGCGGCGGATGGCGTAGGCGATGGCCTGCGGGTCCAGGCTGCGCAATTTCTGCGCATTCTGTTCGCACCAGGTCCAGAATTCCGGATCCAGGATCAGGCCGTACTTGATGACTTCGGCCAGGCCGGCCGACACTTCGCGCGCCGGCAGCGTGGCCAGCACGGCGGTGTCGATCTCGACCGCCAGCGGCTGGTAGAACGCGCCGATCATGTTCTTGCCGAGCGGATGGTTCACGGCCGTCTTGCCGCCGACCGACGAATCGACCTGGGCCAGCAGGGTCGTGGGCACCTGCACGAAACGCACACCGCGCATGTACACCGCGGCGGCGAAGCCGGTCATGTCGCCGATCACGCCGCCGCCCAGCGCCACCAGCACGCAGCGGCGGTCCAGGCGATTGCCCAGCAGCGCGTCGAAGATCAGGTTCAGGGACTGCCAGTCCTTGTACGACTCGCCGTCGGGCAGCTCGATGCGCAGCACCCGCTTGCCGGTGCGCGCCAGGGCGGCTTCGGCGCGTTCGCCATACAGCGCCGCCACGGTCGGGTTGGTCACCACCGCGATGGCGGTGGCGTCGGCGGGGATGCTTTCGTCCAGGGCATCCAGGCGCCCCGGCGCAATGCGGATAGGGTACTGTCCGCCCGGGGTGTCGACCTCAACAACGTTCATATCTGCTTCTCGAAGGCTTGTAATTGCGGCAGGAGCGCCTTGACCAGCGTGTGGATGGGCATGGAGCCGGTTTCCACCACCAGGTCGGCGACTTCCTTGTAGAGGGGCTCGCGCAGGGTCATCAGGTCGCGCAGCGTGCCGCGCGGATCGGCGGTGGCCAGCAGCGGCCGGTTGCGATCGCGGCAGGTGCGGCGGAACAATTCGTCCACACTGGCCCTCAAATAGACCACGATACCCCGCTCGCGCAGGCGCGCCCGGTTTTCGGCGGCCAGGATGGCGCCGCCACCGGTGGCGAGAATTATGTTGCGCCGTTGGGTACACTCTTCCAGGGCGGCGGATTCCCGGCGACGGAAACCGGCCTCACCCTCGATTTCGAAGATTACCGGCACCCGTACGCCGCAACGCGCCTCGAGCTCATGGTCCAGATCGATAAAATCGCGCCCCAGGGCACGCGCCAGGCCACGGCCGATGGTCGTCTTGCCCGCTCCCATCATCCCCACCAGGAAGATGGGCAGGTCGTGCGGCAACGACACGGCCTTGCCCAGGCACTCCGAGGCGCAGGGCTGGTTTTCGGGCGCCTCGCCGGAGGGCGCCAGGTCCGGGGCAGCCTCCGGACATGAGTGAGCGGAAAAGTTCATGACGGCATTATCACATCTGCCGCCAAGTTGCCCGCGCGCCACACTGAACTATCTTGTTACAGAAACCGATCCGCCACACTGAGGCGGGACCGGAGATACCCGTAAAATCGCCGCGATGAGCAAGCCGCAGAATTCCTCCAAAAAAGACAAGCCCGCCAATAACGGTTCCCCGATATTGCGTTTTTTCGTCAAGACCGGCATTTTCTTTGCCGGCCTGTTCCTGTGCGGCGTGCTGCTGGCGGGCATGGCGCTGGCGCTGGCCTGGCCCAACCTGCCGGACCTGAACGCCATGACGGACTACCGCCCGCGGGTGCCGCTGCGCGTCTACACGGCGGACAAGGTGCTCATCGGCGAATTCGGCGAAGAACGCCGCAACGTGCTGCGCTTCAATGAAATCCCGGACGTGATGAAGTCCGCGGTGCTGGCGGCCGAAGACGACCGCTTCTACCAGCACGGCGGGATCGACTGGACCGGCGTGGTGCGCGCCGGCCTGACCAACCTGATCAACATGTCCAAGACGCAGGGGGCCAGCACGATCACCATGCAGGTGGCGCGCAACTTCTACCTGTCGTCGGAAAAGACGTACTCGCGCAAGTTCTACGAACTGCTGCTGACGTTCAAGATCGAATCGGAGCTCACCAAGGACCAGATCCTCGAGCTCTACATGAACCAGATCTACCTGGGTCACCGCGCCTACGGCTTTGCGGCCGCCTCGCGCACCTACTTCGGCAAGCCGCTGTCGGAAGTGACCCCGGCCGAAGCCGCCATGCTGGCGGGCATCCCCAAGGCCCCGTCGCGCTTCAACCCGATCTCCAACCGCCCCCGCGCCGAGCTGCGCCAGCGCTACGTGCTGGGCCGCATGCTGTCGCTCGGCTACCTGACCGAGCCTGAATACAAGACGGCGATGGCGCAGCAGATCGTCATGAAGTCGGCCGAAGGCACGCCGGCCGGCGGCTACAGCATCCATGGCGAATACGTGGCCGAACTGGCGCGCCAACTGCTGTTCAACGTGTACCAGGACAACGTCTATTCGCGCGGCATCAACATCTACACCACGGTCCAGTCCAAGGACCAGGAAGCGGCCTACCGCGCCGTGCGCGAAGGCGTGCTGGAATACACCCGCCGCGCGCCCTACCCCGGCCCCGAGGAACAGCTCGACCTGCCCCGGGCACCGAAAACAACCCGCAGGCCCTGGACGAATTCCTGGACGGCGTGTTCGACAAGTTCAGCGACAGCGGCGACCTGCTGACCGCGCTGGTGCTGTCGGCCAGCCCCACCGAAGTGAAGCTGGCGCGCAGCTCGCGCGAGATCATCACCGTCACCGACAAGAAGGTGCTGGGCGTGGTGGCGCGCGCGCTCAACGACAAGGCCAAGCCCGAGCAGCGCATCAAGCGCGGCTCGGTGGTCTACATCCGCAAGCTGGGCGACAACTGGGAAATCATCAACCTGCCGTCGGTGCAGGCGGCGTTCGTGGCGCTGTCGCCGCAGGACGGCGCGATCCGCGCCATGGTCGGCGGCTTCGACTTCTACCGCGGCAACTTCAACCGCGTGACGCAGGCCTGGCGCCAGCCCGGCTCGAACATCAAGCCGTTCATCTACGCCGCCTCGCTCGAGCGCGGCCTGACGCCGGCCACGCAGATCTCCGACCAGCCGTTCGAGCTGACCGCGGCGCAGACCGGCTCCAAGGCCTGGAACCCGAAGAACTACGGCAACCAGTACGAGCCCATGCTGACGCTGCGCCAGGGCCTGTACAAGTCCAAGAACATGGTCTCGATCCGCATCCTGCAGGCCATCGGTCCGCAGTACGCGCAGGACTACCTGACCCGCTTCGGTTTCGACAAGGCGCGCCAGCCCGCGGTGCTGCCGCTGGCGCTGGGCGCCGGCTCGGTGACCCCGCTGCAACTGGCCGGCGCGTTCTCGGTGTTCGCCAACGGCGGCTATCGCGTCACGCCCTACCTGATCGACCGCGTCACCGACAGCAGCGGCAAGATCGTGATGCAGGCCAAGCCCACCGTGGCCGGCGACGCCGCGGCCCGCGCCATCGACCCGCGCACCGCCTGGATCATGGACGACGTGCTGCGCGGCGTGGCCACCTACGGCACCGCTGCCCGCGCCCGCGTGCTGCTCAAGCGCAACGACATCGCTGGCAAGACCGGCACCACCAACGAATCGGTGGACGCCTGGTTCTCGGGCTACACGCCGTCGCTGGTGGCCACCGCCTGGCTCGGCTTCGACCAGCCCAAGTCGCTGGGTTCGCGCGAAACCGGCGGCGGCGTGGCCATGCCGATCTGGGTCGACTACATGCAGGACGTGCTCAAGGGCGTGCCGGAAGAAAAGCCGCGCCCCCGTCCCGACGGCATCATCGTCGAGAACGGCGAGTACTACTTCTCGGAATTCCCGCCCGGACAGGCGGTGGCCCGCCTGGGCCTGCCGCAGGCGGATACGCTGGGCGAGTTCCTGAACGGCCTGAACAGCGACAGCGGCGAGGACAACCGCATCAAGGTGGCGCCTGGCGTGGGCACGCAAAGCGCCCAGCCGTGGTCGCAGAAGATCCCATTCTGAATGGAATGAAAAAGGCCGGCGAATCGCCGGCCTTTTTTTGCGGGACGCTACAGGCGGATCGTGACGGGCACGCCCGCCGCGGCGGAACAGATCTGCGATAGCGCGTCGGGCAGATTCGGGCCGCCTCGGGTATCGTTCCAGTGCTGGCCGTCGTAGCGGTAGTGGAAGCCGCCGCTGCGTGCGGCCACCCACAGTTCCTGCATGGCGGCCTGGCTGTTCACCACCACGTGGGTATTGTCTTCGAACACCATCGTCAGCACATTGCCGCTGCGGCTGGTTTCGACGTCGACGTCGAGCGAAGCCGCCCAGTCATCGGCCTGGCTTTCGATGCTGTTCAGCACCTGGTCGATCAACGCAAGAAATTCGGATTCGGTCATAATCGAGCCTGCAAGAATTACGGAGTTCCCAGTGTTCCAATTGGCATTCAGCCGCATGTCTCTTCGCATTGTAGCCACGCTGTTGGCGACCGGCATGGTTGCGGCCTGTGGCTACAAGGGTCCGTTGTACATGCCCACGCCTGACGGCAAGCCGCCGCCCCCCGGACAGCGACAAACCACGCCCCAGGTGCCGCAGATACCATCCGCGCCCTCCCTGCCATGACCGCCGCGTTCCCGGTTCCGCCCGAACTGGCCGGGCATCCGTACTTCCAGTACCGCAATAACGTGCTGTACGCCGAAGACGTGCCGCTGGACCATCTGGCCGAAAGACTGGGAACGCCGCTCTATGTCTACTCCCGCGCGGCGCTCAAGGCCGCCTGGGAAACCTACCGCAGCGCCGTTGGGCAGCGCCCCGTGCAGGTCTGCTACGGCATGAAGGCCAATTCCAACCTGGCCGTCCTCAAGGAATTCGCCCGTCTCGGCGCGGGCTTCGACATCGTCTCCGGCGGTGAATTGAAACGGGCCCTGGCCGTGGGCGCCGATCCCGCCCGCATCGTCTTTTCCGGCGTTGGCAAGCAGGCCTGGGAAATGCGCGCGGCGCTGGCCGCCGGCGTCATGTGCTTCAACGTCGAATCCGAAGCCGAATTGCAGCGGCTGTCCGACGTTGCCCAGGAAACCGGGCAACGCGCTCGGGTGGCGCTGCGCGTCAACCCGGATGTCGACGCGCAGACCCATCCCTATATTTCCACCGGCCTCAAGGAAAACAAGTTCGGCATCCCCATCGGGGCGGCGCTGGACGCCTACCGCAGCGCCCGCCTGCTGCCTGGTCTCGAGATCACTGGCCTGGACTGCCACATCGGCTCGCAACTGACCGACATCAGTCCCTACTTCGACGCGCTGGAAAAGCTGCTCGATCTGGTCGCCGACCTGGACGGCATCGGCATCCGCCTGTCACACCTGGACCTGGGCGGCGGCCTGGGCATCCGCTACCGCGACGAAGTGCCGCCCTCGCCCAAGGCCCTGCTGGATCATGTGTTTCAGCGCCTGCAGGCGCGTGGCCACGGCCATTTGCGGCTGGTGCTCGAACCCGGCCGGTCGCTGGTCGGCAACGCCGGCGTGCTGCTGACCGCCGTCCAGTACCTGAAGCACGGCGAGGCGCGCAACTTCGCCATCGTCGACGCCGCCATGAACGACCTGATGCGTCCGGCGCTGTACGACGCCTGGCACGGCCTGCGGCCGCTGCGACCGCGCGTGGGCGACACGCTCGAATACGACATCGTCGGCCCGGTCTGCGAAAGCGCCGACTGGCTGGCCCGGCAGCGCGCGCTGGCGCTGGAACAAGGCGACGTGCTGGCGCTGGAATCGGCGGGCGCCTACGGCATGACCATGGCCGGCAACTACAACACCCGCCCACGCGCGGCCGAGGTCATGGTCGACGGCGACCGCTATCACGTGGTGCGCCAGCGCGAAACGCTGGACGACCTGCTGCGCGGCGAGTCGACGCTGCCCTGAACGCGCCCTGGCTTTCCAATGAAAAAGGCCCCGTCGAAGCGGGGCCTTTTGCCGTGCGCCAGATCAGAGCTGGCCGTAGGAATGCAGGCCCGACAGGAACATGTTCACGCCCAGGAAGGCGAAGCCGGTGATCAGCAGGCCCGTCAGCGCCCAATAGGCCGCCATCGTGCCGCGCAGGCCCTTGATCAACCGCATGTGCAGCCAGGCCGCGTAGTTCAGCCAGACGATCAGCGCCCAGGTTTCCTTGGGGTCCCACTGCCAGTAGGCGCCCCAGGCGTCCGCGGCCCACAGCGCGCCCAGGATGGTCGCCACGGTGAAGAAGGCGAAGCCGATGGCGATGGCGCGGTACATGATGTCGTCCAGCACCTCCAGCGGCGGCAGCGCGGCGGCGATGCGGCGCCGGCCCAGCAGGATGGCGCCGACGATCACCGCGCCGATGCCGAAATACAGCATCCAGGTGGCCGACAGGCCGTCGGTGCGGAACACCATCGGCTCGGCGCACAGCAGCACGCCCAGCACGAACAGCGGCGCCAGCTTGAGCCACGACGAGGTCTGGCCGTGCTGCTTGACCAGGTAGGCGAAGCCGACCATCGCCGCCAGCGAGAAGGTGCCGTAGCCGATGAAGTTGGCCGGCACGTGCAGCTTCATCCACCAGCTCTTGAGCGCCGGCACCAGCGGCTGGATCTGCCCGGCATCGCGCGTGAACGAATACCACAGCAGGAACACCACCGCCGAGGTCACCACCAGCAGCACGAAGCCGCCCAGCGCGCGCGTGGCGTACTTGCGTTCGTAGTACAGATAGAACAACGCCGTGATCAGCGCGAACAGCACGAACACTTCGTACAGGTTGCTGACCGGGATGTGGCCCAGGTCGGGGCCCATCAGGTGGCCCTCGCGCCAGCGCACCAGCAGGCCGGTGACGCCCGCGAACACCGCGCCCCAGGTCAGGGCCGTGGCCAGCCAGGCCGCGGTCGGGCTGAAGAAACCGATCCAGTAGCAGGCCATGGCCAGCGCGAACAACGCGCTCATCCACAGGATGGCCGACTGCGACGAGAACAGGTATTTCAGGAAGAACACCTGCTCGGCCCGCGCAAGGTCGTTGCCGTAGAGCATCAGCGCCAGGCCGGCCGCGATCGCACAGGCCACCATCAGGCGGCGCAGGGGCCGCCACAGCCAGCCCATCCAGGCCAGCACCGGCACGGTGCCGCACAGGATGATCTTCTCGTAGTAGTCCATGGCGCCGCTGAAACGCGTCAGCGCGAAACCGGCGCCCGCCGCCAGCAGCAGGAAGAACACGATGTCCGTCCAGTCCGGCCGGCCGCGCTGCGCGCGGCTGTCACCGGTCTCGGACAGGCTGTCCTGCCAGAGATTGTCGGGCGTGGGGGAATGCGTGGTGGTCGTCGTGGACATAGGAAACCTTAAGACCCTTTCTGGCGCAGCAGCGCCTGCTTGAAGCGATCGAACTCTTGGTTGAAGTCGAGTGTACGCTTCTGCGACGTCATCGCCGCCAGGATGCCGCTGCCGCCTTCCTGCGGCTTGATCCAGATCCAGACGCGACGATCCCGAATATAGAACATCGAAAACACCCCCAGGACCAGCAATAGGCTGCCCAGGTAGACCGTATTCTTGCCCGGCGTGCGGCTGACCTGGAACACGCTGGCCTGCACGTGGTTGAAATCGGCCAGGGAGAAGAAGACCGGCGCCGGATAAACCGTCAGGTCGGACAGGGCCGCCACCGCCAGGCGCGACCAGAGCGCGGCACGCTCGGCCTCGGGGCCTTCTGTGGGCACGGGCGGCAAGCCGGCGCGTTCGCGCTCGACCGCCCGCAGTTCGTTCATGCTGGCGCCGATCAGGCGGATCACCACGTCCGCGGCGCGCTCCAGGTCGGCGGCCGGCGTGTTGGCCTGCAGGAACGCGGCCACGGCCTGCAGGCCGCCGGAGGCATAGGTTTCCAGGGCGCGCTCGGCGGCCGTCTGCAGCGGCTGGCGGTCGGCGCCGCTGGGGCTGTTGCGCTCGGCGAAGCGACGGGCCGCCTCCTGTCGCGCGGCGGGATCGGCCAGCGTCGCGCGCAGCCGCATGAACTCGGCCACGGAACTGTCGTCATCGGCCGGGATGCGCAGATAGCGGAACGGTTCGGAGGCATTGTTGCGCACGCCGGCCAGGAACACGCTGGCGCCATCCAGTTGCACCGGCAGCATGTAGTTCTGGAACTCGTGGGCCTGGCCCGCGTCGTCGATCAGCTTGTATTCGACGCTGGGACCCACGTTGCGCAGGTTCTCGTTCTTCTTGCCGGCGGCGCTGCCGGACACGGAGGCCACATGCTCGGCGAAGCTCTGGTTGCCGCCCTTGGGATCGCCGCGGGTCAGGTCCTCGACGTTGATCGGACGCAGGGCCGTGATTTCCACGCCCATGCTGCGCGGGCCACGCGCAGTGTTAGCGCTTACTTCGGAAGTCTTGCCCACGGTGCCGTCAACATTGAACGTGGCGCTGTCGGCGCCCACCAGCGGGTAGCCTTTGAGCACCACCGTGCTGCCGCCATCATCGAAGCTGGACTGGTACACCGTCATGCCCTTGAAGCGCAGCGGCTCGTTCACCTCGATGGTCGAATCGAAATGCTTGCCGGTATCCGGATCGGTCACTTCGACTTCGCTGGCGAAGCGGCTGGGCATGCCGGTCGAGTAGTAATCGACGATGAATTTCTTGAGCTTCAGCGTGAACGGCATCGGCTGCACCAGCGCGCCGTCGCCCACCATCACGACCGCGGTGCTGGCCTGGCCGTTTTCCGGCACCAGCACGCTGGCGCGGAAACTGGGGTTGTTGACCGACAGGCGGCCGCTCTCCGGCACCTCGGAAATCAGCATGTTCTCGACAATGGGTTTCTTGCCGCCAAACATGACCTGCAGGCGCACCGGCAGCTCGCTGTCGAGCAGGCCGCCGATACAGATGATGACCATGGCGGCGTGGGCGAACACGTAACCCAGCCGGTTGGCGCTGCCCTTCTTGGCCGCCAGCAGCACGCCCGTGCTGTCCTGGCGCTCGCGCACCGCATAGCCCATGCGCTTGAGCAGCGCCGTCAGGCCGGCCGCGGTCCGCGGCACGTCGGTGGGCGCCTCGGTCTCGACCCGGTGCGGAAAGGCCCGCAGACTGCCGCCGCGCACGTGCTCGCGGAACGAACGCGCGTCGCGCAGCATCTTGGGCGCGTTGCGGATCAGGCAGACGGACGTCGAAATGACCAGGAACGCCATGATCAGCAGGAACCACCAGCTGTTGTAGACGTGCCAGATCGAGAACTTGTCGAACACCTCGAACCAGAACGGCCCGAACTGGTCGATGTAGTTGTTGGACGAGCGGTTTTGCTGCAGGACCGTCCCCACCAGGCTCGCCACGCAGATGAACATCAGCAGGCTGACGGCGAAACGCATCGAGCCCAGCAATTCAAACAGATCGCGGGGCAGGCTGCGCAGGGAGGGGCGGGAGTGTGTCTGAGTCGAATTCATGAAAAAAGGGGGGCCGCGCGATCGGCTACCCCCCTCGTAGACAGCGCATGACGGAATCAGGTTCCGCCATGCCAGGTTGCGTGAACGCGGACCAGCCGCGCGCGTGCCGGCGTACGGCTACCGCAGGCCAGCCGCGTAGTCCGCCACGGCCTTGATGTCGGCATCCGACATCCGGTCGGCCACGGCGTGCATCACGTCGTTGGCGCGATCGCCGCTGCGGAACAGCTTGAGCTGCTCTTCGATGTACAAGGGGAACTGGCCCGACAGGCGGGGGTACTGGCCCGGAATGCCCGCGCCATTGGCAGAATGGCATGCGGCACAAGCCGGAACATTGCGCTCGGGCAAACCGCCGCGCCAGATCTTTTGACCCAGGTCAACCAACTTCTCCTGGCCGGCCGTGGCGGGTTCTTTCAGCGGCTGCTGCGCCAGGTACAGCGCAATGTTCTGCATGTCGGCCGGCGTCAGGTTCTGCGCCATGGCGGTCATGGGGGTCGGATTGCCGCCGGGGCCATTGCGCACCGGCAGCTTGGCGCCCTGCTTGACCTGGAAGTCGGTCAACTGCTTGACCAGGTATTCGTGGGGTTGCGCGGCCAGGTTGGGATTCACCGGGATGGTGCTGTTACCCGCCGCGCCATGACAGGACGCACAGGCGATGATGCCGCGCGAGGCATCGCCCTGGTCAAACAACTGCCCGCCCTTGGCGGCATCCGGCTTGGCCGGGCCCGCGGCGCCGTCAGCGGCGAAGCTCGTAGTAGAAAAGGCGGAGGCGCCGAGCAACAGCCCGCTCGCAACCAACATCCGGGACAGCACACGCTTCATGAAGACCTCGACGATCACATCGATCAAGGCGCAAAAAGGCGCCCACGCCTGCCCGCACATCTGGAAAACCGTATCGAACCTGATTTGCCCGTTTGCCTGCGCGTCAAAGGCGGCAGTACCTTCGAAGCCGGATGACCGGCGGGTACGAAATGCCCTCAACGGTAAGCAAAAGAGACGGCTCCGCGCACGGGGACCACTGTTGCAAACGCCGGATTATACAATAGGGCTCGAAACCAACTGTAGCCAAAGCCATCCGTGTCCCTCCTACATCGCGCCTCTTTCCTTACGTCGGCCGCTCGCCTCGACCAGTTGCCGCCTCCTGACGCGCCCGAGGTTTGCTTCGTCGGCCGCTCCAACGCCGGCAAGTCCACGGCCATCAACGTGCTGTGCAACCAGCGCCGCCTTGCCTTCTCCAGCAAGACGCCGGGCCGCACGCGCCTGATCAACATGTTCGGCCTGCCCGACCCGTTGAACCCCGAAGGCCACATCGGCTACCTCGTCGACCTGCCCGGCTACGGCTATGCCTCCGTGGCCCGCGACGAAAAGGAAAAATGGGCCGACATCCTGGGCGGCTACCTGCGCGACCGCGAATCGCTGGCCGGCATCGTGCTGCTCATCGACATCCGCCGCGGCGTCACCGAACTGGACCGCCGCCTGGCCAATTTCATCGCCCCCACCGGACGCCCGGTGCTGGCGCTGCTCACCAAAGCCGACAAGCTGCCCTACGGCCAGCGCGTGCGCACCGTGTTCTCGGTGCGCAAAGACCTGGCGGACATCGGCGCCCTGCACACCATCCCCTTCTCGGCGCCGGAGCGCATCGGCCTGGAAGAAGCTGGCGCGCACATAGAAAACTGGATTTCTCCCAAGGTCGTACCATGAACCCGCAGATCATCACCCCCGACTTCCCGGTTTCCCGCCCCCGCCGCCTGCGCCGCGACGACTACACCCGCCGCCTGGTGCGCGAGAACGCCCTCACCGTCAACGACCTGATCTATCCGGTCTTCGTGGCCGAGGGCAGCGGGCTGAAACAGGCCGTGCCGTCGCTGCCGGGCGTGGTGCGCTATTCGCTGGATACGTTGCTGCCGGTGGCCGAGGAATGCGTGGCGCTGGGCATCCCGGTGCTATCGCTGTTTCCCGCCATCGACCCGGCGCTCAAGACGCCCGACGGCATCGAAGCCACCAACCCCGACGGCCTGATCCCGCGCGTGGTGCGCGAACTGAAAAAACAATTCCCCGACCTGGGCGTGCTGTGCGACGTGGCGCTGGACCCGTACACCAGCCACGGCCAGGACGGCGTCATCGATGAAAACGGCTACGTCGTGAACGAGCCCACCGTCGAGATCCTCGTCAAGCAGGCCCTGACACAGGCCGCGGCCGGCGTCGACATGGTCGCCCCCAGCGACATGATGGACGGCCGCATCGGCGCCGTGCGCCGCGCGCTGGAGGCCAACGGCTACATCCACACCCAGATCATGGCCTACTCGGCCAAGTACGCCAGCGCCTTCTACGGCCCGTTCCGCGACGCCGTGGGCTCGGCCACCAACCTGGGCAAGTCCAACAAGATGGCCTACCAGATGGACCCGGGCAACCTGGACGAAGCGCTGCGCGAAGTCGCGGCCGACCTGCAGGAAGGCGCCGACATGGTCATGGTCAAGCCCGGCATGCCGTACCTCGACGTGCTGCGCCGCGTCAAGGACACCTTCCGCGTGCCGACCTTCGCCTACCAGGTGAGCGGTGAATACGCGATGATCAAGGCGGCCTCGGCCAACGGCTGGCTGGACCACGACAAGGTCATGATGGAAGCGCTGCTGGCGTTCAAGCGCGCTGGCGCCGACGGCATCCTGACGTACTTCGCGATCGAAGCGGCGCGGCTGCTCAAGCAGCAGCGCTGATCCCGGCTGGCGGGGCCTGCTCGGCCCTGCCCCGCTCGTCATCCGCGCGCCTCGGCATGAAGCGCGCACACGAAACGCGCCCATGCAACGCCAACTACCGGCGGGCCCTTGCGGCCCGCCGCGGTTTCAACGCGATGCCGGCGCGCCGCGGCGCAGGCCCAGCCAGGTGCCACTGAGAATGCAGGCCAGCCCCGCCACGTGCACCAGCGTGACGTGCTCGTCCAGGAACAGCGCGGCGAACAGCAGGCCGAAGATCGGCAGCCAGTTCACGAACAGCGCCGCGCGGCTGATCCCCAGCCTGGCAATGCCCGCGTTCCACAGGATGTTGCTGACGCCCGAGGCGATCACCGCCGAGAACAGCAGCACCAGCCACGGCCACCACGTCATGCTCCAGTTGTCCGCGTCATACGACGAGGGCGTCATGGCCGCATGCGCCATCAGCATCAGGCCGCCGGCCAGGTACATGTACCAGAGCATCGCCAGCGGATCGAGCGTGCGCGAGATGCGCTGGATCACCAGCCCGCCGAACACGAACACCGCCACCGCCAGGAACACGATGGCGTCGCCCCAGCCGGTCAGCCCCAACCGCGCGCCGCTGCCCACCACCACCATCGCCACGCCGGCCAGGCCCAGCAAGGCGCCGGCGATCCGCAGCCACGTCAGCCGCTCGCGATAGAACAGGGCCGCCAGCAACGCCGACAGCAAGGGGCTGGTGGCCATCAGCAGCGTGCCATTGGCGGCCGACGAGAACTGCAGCCCGTACACCAGCGCGGTCTGGTGCGCATACACCACCAGGAAGCCCGCCAGCGCCACCCAGGCCAGTTCCACGCGTCCCAGCTTCGGAATGCGGCCGCGCCGCGCCTTGACGATGAGGGTGACGGCGACGAACGCCACGGCGATCCGCAAGGCCGCCAGGGCGCGGATATCCATGTGCTGCGTCAGATACTTGATGGAGACGATGTTCAGGCCCCAGGTGGCCATCACGAACATCAATTGCAGATAGATCAGACCGGTGCGGTCCTGGCTTGCATCGACTGTCGGAGACGTCACGGGCGCCGGCCTGAGAGGGTGGAGGCGCCGCCCACGCGGCGCGAACCCTCATGGTAGCGGCCGGCCACCGCTCAACGCAATAGCACGCGGTCCAGTGACTCGGTGAAGCGCTTGGCGTCCTGGAAGCCCACCACGCGTGCGTCCGGCAATTCCTTGCCGCCGGGTTCGAAGAACATGATGCCCGGCGGGCCGAACAGGCGGAAACGCTTGAGCAACGCCCGATCGTCGGCATTGTTGGCGGTCACGTCGGCCTGCACCAGCAGCATGCCGGCCATGCGTTGCGCCACCCCCGGATCGGTGAAGGTGAAGCGTTCCATCTCGCGGCACGATACGCACCAGTCGGCGTAGAAGTCCAGCATCACCGGCTGCGTGCTCGCGGCCAGCAGCGCGTCCAGCTCGGCGTTATTGCGCACGCGCTTGAACTGCACCTCGCCAGCATGCGCGGCGGCGCCCGAGGCCGCCGGGCCGCCGGAGGCAAAATGCGACAGCGGCTGCAGCACGTCGCGGCCGCCGCTGGCCGCGCCAATCAGCCACGCGGCGGCGGCCAGGGCCAGCAGCAGGCCGATGCCCTTGCCGAACATGCGCGCCGAGCCGGCGCCGGCCGGCAACGCGTCGAACGCGCGCAGCATCACCGCGCCGACGATCGCCAGGAAGGCCCAGCCCGTCATCTGCACCCAGGTCGGCACCACCGGAATCAGCATCCACCAAGCCGTCGCCAGCAGCAGCATGCCGAACAGCCGTTTGACGCCATCCATCCACGGCCCGGCCTTGGGCAGCAGCGCGCCCGACGAGGCGCCGACAATCAGCAGCGGCACGCCCATGCCCCACGCCATCGCGAACAGGGCCGCGCCGCCCAGCACCACGTCGCCGGTCTGCGAGATGTACAGCAGCGCGCCGGCCAGCGGCGCGGCCACGCACGGCCCGACGATCAGCGCCGACAACGCGCCCATCAGCAACGCGCCGGTGTAACGGCCGCCTGGAATGCGCGACGAGCGCTCGGCCAGCCGCGCCTGGATGCCGGACGGCATCTGGAAGGTGAAGGCATCGAACATCGCCAGCGCCAGCACCGCCAGCAGGATCGCGAACAGCGTCAGGATCCACGGCGTCTGCAGCCACGCGGCCAGGCCCGCGCCGCTCAGGCCGGCGGCCACGCCCAGCGCGGTGTAGACCACCGACATGCCCAGCACGTAGGTTGCCGCCAGCGCCAGGCCGCGGCCGCGCGTCGGGCGTTCCTGACTGGCGCCGCCCAGCACGATCGACGACAGGATGGGAATCATCGGCAGCACGCAGGGCGTGAACGCCAGCAGCAGGCCCAGCACCAGGAACACGCCGGCCGTCTTGATCCAGCCCAATCCGCCCAGCGCATCGGCCAGGCCGGTATCGCCCGCGTTCACCAGCGCGCTCAGGCCGCCGCCCGCAGCGGGCGGCGCGGCCGAGGCGCCCCCGCCGCCCGCCAGCGCGTAGCCGCCCGCCACCGGCGTCAGCTTCACACTGCTGTCCATTGGCGGATAGCACAGGCCGGCATCGGCGCAGCCCTGGCCGGTCAGCGTCAGCGTGAACGGTTGGCCGCCGGGCGTCACCGGCACGCGGATCAGCACGTCCTGGTGATAGACCTCCATGTCCTTCTCGAAGGTCGGGTCGTATTTGACGTCGCCCTTGGGGTAGACCGGCTCGCCCAGCGTGGCCGCGCCCAGCGGACTGATGCTGATGCCGAAGCGCTCGCGGTACATGTAGTAGCCTGGCGCCACGCGGAAACGCAGCTCGACGGTATCCGGCGTGGCCATCGCCGCGCTGAAGACGAAGGCCTTTTCGGGTTCGAGGAACTCGGCCTCGGCGCGCGCCGGCGCGTTCCAGGCCAGCCACAGCATGGCCATGGCCAGCAGCGCCAGCAACTTGGGGAAAAAGGCACGCATCGGTGCGCCGGTTCGGACCGCGGGTTGCAACATCAGTCTCTCTTGTTCTGCACGACGGCCGTCTGCTGGCGCACCCAGTCGAGATAGGGCGCGGCGCCGCCGATGACCGGCAGCACGATGATTTCGGGCACGTCGTAGGGATGCATCTGCGCCAGGGCCTGGACCACGGCCTTGTGGCGCGCGTAGGTGGTCTTGATGTGGATGGGGATTTCCTCGGCCCCCTCCACCTCGCCTTGCCACTGGTAGATGGACAGGCCCGGCGCCCCAAGGTTCACGCAGGCGGCCAGGCCATCCTCGACCAGCACGTGAGCGATGCGCTTGGCCAGCAACAGGTCCGGCGCATTGCTGATGACCAGCACGACGTCGTCATCGCGCAACATGGAGCCTCCTGGGAATACCCGTGTGGGATGTAACTCGGGGTATTTTATCGGTATCGCCGCCCGCGTCCGCCGACAATCAGACCCGCGGCCACCGCGCACCCATCCCCTCCGAGGCAAGCATGTCCGATAACTGCCTGTTCTGCCGCATCGCCCGCCACGAGATCCCGGCCCACATCATCCACGAAGACGACCGCCTGATGGCGTTCCTGGACATCCAGCCGGTGCGCCCCGGCCACACGCTCATCATTCCCAAGCAGCACTATCCCTACTACGAGGACATGCCCGCCGACCTGGCCGGCCACATCGTCAACCTGGGGCAGAAGCTCGGCCGCCACATGAAGCGGCTATACGGGGTGGACCGCGTCGGCTTCGCCTTCACCGGCATCCACGTCGCGCATACCCATGCGCACGTGATCCCCATGCACCATCCGCAGGATGTGACCTCGACCCAGTACATCGAGCAGCAGGACCTGACGTTCCGCATGCCGCAGCAGGCGCCCCAGGAGGCCCTGGCGGCCACCGCCGCGCAATTGCGGGGGGAGCTGTACGCCTCATAACGATCGGCGCGCCTGCGCTGCCTGGACGGCCCGCAAGCGCCGCGCAAAAAACAAGGGCGGGTCCGAAGACCCGCCCTTGTCGCTTATCTAGACACCGAAACTTATTCGGCGCTGTCCTCAGCGGCCTCATCGACTTCCGGACGGTCGACCAGCTCCATGAAAGCCATGGGCGCGTTGTCGCCTTGACGGAAACCCATCTTCAGCACGCGGGTGTAGCCGCCGTTGCGGGCCGCGTAGCGCGGGCCGATTTCGGCGAACAGCTTCACCACGGCATCGCGATCGCGCAGACGGGCAAAAGCCAGACGCTTGTTCGCGAGGGTGGGTTCTTTACCCAGCGTGATCAGGGGTTCGATGACGCGGCGCAGTTCTTTCGCCTTGGGCAGCGTGGTCTTGATGGCTTCGTGGGTGATCAACGAAACGGCCATGTTGCGGAACATGGCAAGACGGTGACTGCTGGTGCGGTTGAGCTTACGCAAGCCATTACCGTGACGCATGATAAGTATCCTTTGAATCTAATGAAGGCGTTTCCGCCATCGGGTTATCCGGCTCTTCTATCGACCTGCAACCAGGCCGCGGTCCGGTGGAAAACGGTGCATTTTACGACGGTTTCGCAAACCGCCCGGCGGTGAAGCCGGGCGCCGCGGGAAACGCCCCTGCGAGAGGGGCGCCACCCTTGCAAGACTTACGGACGCTCCAGGCCCAGCGGGGGCCAGTTTTCGAGCTTCATGCCCAGCGTCAGGCCGCGTGCAGCCAGGACTTCCTTGATCTCGTTGAGCGACTTGCGACCCAGGTTCGGGGTCTTGAGCAGTTCGTTCTCGGTACGCTGGATCAGGTCGCCGATGTAGTAGATGTTTTCGGCCTTCAGGCAGTTGGCCGAACGCACGGTCAGTTCCAGGTCGTCGACCGGACGCAGCAGCACCGGGTCGATCTGCGGCGTGCCGCGGACCGGGGCTTCGTACGAATCGCCGGCGCCTTCCAGGGCGGCGAAGACCGAGATCTGGTCCATCAGGATGCGAGCCGACTGGCGCACCGCTTCCTCGGGCGAGATGACGCCGTTGGTTTCGATGTCCAGGACCAGCTTGTCCAGGTCGGTGCGCTGTTCCACACGGGCGCTTTCAACCGCGTAGCTGACGCGGCGGACCGGGCTGAACGAGGCGTCCAGAACGATGCGGCCGATGGTGTGGGTGCGGTCTTCCGACAGCGCGCGCACGTTGCCCGGCACGTAGCCGCGGCCCTTCTCGACCTTGATCTGCATTTCCAGCTTGCCCGCGTCCGTCAGGTTGCAGATGGCGTGGCCGGGGTTGATGATCTCGACGTCGTGCGGCAGCTCGATGTCGCTGGCCAGCACGGTGCCGGCGCCGGTCTTGCGCAGGACCAGGGTGACTTCGTCACGGTTGTGCAGTTTGAAGACCACGCCCTTCAGGTTCAGCAGGATGTCGACGACATCTTCGCGAACGCCCGGGATGGTCGAGTATTCGTGCACCACGCCCGTCATCTGGACTTCGGTCGGCGCGTAGCCGGTCATCGAAGACAGCAGGATGCGGCGCAGGGCATTGCCCAGCGTATGGCCGTAGCCGCGCTCGAACGGCTCCATCACGATCTTGGCATGGTGGGTGCCGACCGGTTCGACTTCAATGGAGCGCGGCTTCAGGAAACCTTGAGTGGACATGTACTGTGTTCCTTTTCAATACCCTCGGCTCGTTACACCGATAAGGCTGATGGACAGGTTGAAACGTGAAACGCGGGCAGCGCAAAAAGCCGCCCGATACTTACCGCAAAGCCCGCCCCGCCAAAAGGCGGAAAGCGGGCTGCTGCGAGACTTGCAAACCGGTCGCGAAACCAGCGTGCCAGCACCTTGCGAAGGAGGCGCCGGCAGGCGTGATTAACGCGAGTACAGTTCGACGACCATCGATTCGTTGATGTCGCGAGCGACGTCAGCGCGATCGGGAGCCGACTTGAACGTGCCGGTCAGCTTGGTCGTGTCGACTTCCACCCACTGGGGATGCCGATGCTGGTGGCCAGGTCGAGCGATTCCTTGATACGGCCTTGCTTCTTGGCCTTTTCGCGGATCGAGATGACGTCGCCAGCCTTGACCAGCATCGAAGCGATGTCGGCGGTGTGGCCGTTCAGTTCGATGGCGCGGTGGCTCACCAGCTGGCGAGCTTCGGCGCGGGTCGAGCCGAAGCCCATGCGGTAGACGACGTTGTCCAGGCGCGATTCCAGCAGCTGGATCAGCGTTTCGCCGGTGTTGCCACGGCGACGCTCGGCTTCAGCGAAGTACTTGCGGAATTGCTTTTCCAGCACGCCGTACATGCGCTTGAGCTTTTGCTTTTCGCGCAGCTGCAGGCCGTAGTCGGAAGTGCGGGCACCCGAAGTGCGGCCGTGTTGGCCAGGCTTGGAATCCAGCTTGCACTTGGAATCCAGCGAGCGGCGGGCGCTCTTCAGGAACAGGTCAGTACCCTCGCGGCGCGAGAGCTTGCATTTGGGTCCAATATAACGTGCCATGTGGATTCCCTTTAGATACGACGACGCTTCGGCGGACGGCAGCCGTTGTGCGGAACGGGCGTGATGTCGGCGATGGACGAGATCTTGATGCCCAGCGCGTTCAGGGCGCGGACCGACGATTCACGGCCGGGGCCGGGGCCCTTGATACGCACTTCCAGCGTCTTGATGCCGTATTCCAGCGCGACACGGCCGGCCGTTTCAGCGGCGACCTGCGCGGCGAACGGGGTCGACTTACGCGAACCCTTGAAGCCAGCACCGCCCGACGTGGCCCACGACAAAGCGTTGCCCTGACGGTCGGTGATGGTGATGATGGTGTTGTTGAACGAAGCGTGAACGTGCGCGATGCCGTCCGAGACGTTCTTCTTGACCTTTTTGCGCACGCGCGAAGCGCCGCTGGTGGAAGCTTTCGCCATAATCCAGTTCCTCGATTATTTCTTCAGGGACGCAGCAGCACGACGCGGGCCCTTGCGGGTGCGGGCGTTGGTGCGAGTGCGCTGGCCGCGCACGGGCAGGCCGCGCTTGTGGCGCATGCCGCGGTAGGTTCCCAGGTCGATCAAACGCTTGATCGAGAGCTGCACTTCACGACGCAGGTCACCTTCGACCGTGAACACACCAACGTGTTCGCGGACGCGTTCCAGTTCAGCGTCGCTCAGATCCTTGACCTTTTTGTCAAACGGGACGTTAGCCGCTTCGCAGATCTTGCGAGCGCGCGTACGACCGATGCCAAAAATGGCGGTCAGGCCGATCTCGGCGTGCTGATGCGGCGGAATGTTAATGCCAGCAATACGGGCCATGACTGTTCCTTGAATAAATCCGTTGCGTAGTCGCTAACCCGAGTTAGCCTTGACGCTGCTTGTGACGCGGGTCGGTGCAGATAACGCGCACCACGCCGTGACGTTTGATAACTTTGCAGTTGCGGCAGATCCGCTTAACCGATGCCATTACTTTCATGGTTGACTCCTAATTTTCCGTAATCCGGTTTCGCTCACTTGGAGCGGAAAACAATCCTGGCTCGCGTCAGATCATAGGGCGTGAGCTCCACTGTGACCTTGTCACCCGGCAGGATCCGGATGTAATGCATACGCATCTTGCCGGAAATATGGCCCAACACCACGTGGCCGTTTTCGAGCTTGACGCGAAATGTCGCGTTCGGGAGGTTCTCAAGAACCTCGCCTTGCATCTGAATGACGTCGTCCTTGGACATCTTTTGCTTACCGCATCGGCAAACCCGCGCCCTTGAAGTTAGCCTTCTTGAGCAACGAGTCGTACTGGTGAGACATCATGTAGGCCTGGACCTGCGCCATGAAATCCATCGTCACCACCACAATAATCAACAGAGACGTACCACCGAAGTAGAAGGGGACGTTCCACCGCATCACCAGGAATTCCGGCAACAGGCACACCAACGTGATGTAGATGGCACCTGCGAGCGTCAGACGCATCAGGATCTTGTCGATGTAGCGGGCCGTCTGTTCGCCCGGACGGATGCCCGGAACAAACGCACCACTCTTCTTCAGGTTGTCCGCCGTTTCGCGGCTGTTGAACACCAGAGCCGTGTAGAAAAAGCAGAAGAAAATAATCGCGACCGAATACAGCGTGATGTAGAGCGGTTGACGAGGCGACAGGGCCGCAGCCAGGTCGCTAAGCCAGCGCATGTTCTCACTGCTGGAGAACCAGCTCGTGATCGTGGCCGGGAACAGGATGATCGACGACGCGAAGATCGGCGGAATCACCCCGGCCATGTTCAGCTTCAGCGGCAGGTGCGAGCTTTGACCACCGTAGACCTTGTTGCCGACCTGACGCTTGGCGTAGTTCACCGTGATCTTGCGCTGTCCGCGTTCCACGAACACCACAAAAGCGGTAACCAGCACCACCAGGGCAACGATGAACAGTGCCGACAGCACGGACATCGCGTTGGTGCGGACCAGGTCCAACAGTGCAGCCAGCGCCGCGGGCAGGCCCGCAACGATACCTGCGAAGATCAGGATGGAAATCCCGTTGCCGAGACCGCGCTCCGTGATCTGCTCACCCAGCCACATGACGAACATGGTGCCGGTGACCAGGGTCACGACGGTCGTGAAGCGAAACAGCATGCCCGGATCGATCACAAGTCCCTGCTGGGACTCAAGCGCAACCGAAATGCCCACTGCCTGCACCAGCGCCAGCACGACCGTGCCGTAGCGGGTGTATTGGGTAATCTTCCGACGGCCGGCCTCGCCCTCTTTCTTGAGCGCTTCCAGCGACGGCACCACCACCGACATCAACTGCATGATGATGGATGCCGAAATGTACGGCATGATCCCCAGGGCAAAAATCGAGAAGCGCGAGAGCGCCCCGCCCGAGAACATGTTGAACAGGCCCAGGATCCCGCCCTGGTTCTGGCGGAACAAGTCCGCCAGCGCGTCCGGGTTGATACCCGGAACGGGGATGTGTGTACCCAAACGGTAAACCACCAGGGCGAGCACCAGGAACACGAGGCGGCGCTTGAGGTCGCCGTACCGCGTTCCGGTTTTACCCAATGCCTGCGCGTTAGCCACTCGTCACCTCGTGATCAAGCAAGCGAGCCGCCCGCGGCTTCGATGGCGGCGCGAGCGCCAGCCGTCGCGGTAATGCCCTTGAGCACGACCTTGCGCGAGAGTTCACCCGACTTGATGACCTTGGCGTAACGAACCGCCTGGCCAATCACGCCAGCCGCCTTCAGCACTTGCACGTCGATTTCGTCGACGGGCACGGCTTGCAGGTCCGACAGACGGACTTCGGCGTACAGGTGCTGACCCAGCGGGGTGAAACCACGCTTGGGCAGGCGACGCTGCAGCGGCATTTGACCGCCTTCGAAGCCAACCTTATGGAAACCGCCCGAACGCGACTTCTGACCCTTGTGACCACGGCCGGCGGTCTTACCCAGACCCGAACCGATGCCACGGCCGACGCGGCGCTTGGCGTGCTTGCTGCCCTCGGCGGGCTTCAGCGTATTAAGTTGCATATCCGACATGGTGATTCCTTAGGCTTCCGAGACGGAAACGAGATAATCCACCTTACGGATCATCCCACGCACCTCGGGCGTATCGACCAGCACGCGGCTGCTGTTGATACGGCCCAAGCCCAGACCGCGAACCGTGTCACGGTGCGATTGCTTGGTACCGATCACGGAGCGCACGAGGGTCACTTTGATCTGCTTCTGAGCCATGATTTACCCCAGGATCTCTTCGACGGTCTTGCCGCGCTTGGCAGCAACATCCGCCGGGGTCAGGGAGGCGCGCAGGCCATTCAACGTGGCGCGAACCATGTTGTAGGGGTTGCTCGAGCCCAGGCTCTTGGCAACCACGTTACGCACACCCATCACTTCGAAAATAGCGCGCATCGGGCCGCCGGCGATGACGCCGGTACCTTCAGCAGCGGGCGAAATCAGCACGGTGGCGGCGCCATGCTTGCCGACCACGGTGTGGTGCAGCGTGCCGTTCTTCAGGGCCACCTTGAACATGCCGCGACGGGCCTGTTCCATAGCCTTCTGAACCGACACCGGCACTTCACGCGCCTTGCCCTTGCCCATGCCGACGCGGCCATCGCCATCGCCAACCACGGTCAGCGCGGCAAAGCTCATGGTGCGACCACCCTTGACCACTTTGCTCACGCGGTTGACCGCGATCATCTTTTCGCGGAGGCCGTCATCGTTCTCTTTTTCCGCGGCGTTCTTGCCTTGTACTTTAGCCATTTGACAGATCCTCGCTTAGAACTTCAGGCCGGCTTCACGCGCGGCATCGGCCAGCGCTTTCACGCGGCCATGGTAACGAAAGCCCGAGCGATCGAAAGCGACCAGTTCGATACCGGCAGCCTTGGCCTTTTCAGCCACGCGCTTGCCAACCAGCGAAGCGGCGGCCTTGTTGCCACCTTGGCCGGTCTGGCCAGCCAACTGGGCGCGCACTTCGGCTTCCACCGTCGAGGCGCTGACCAGAACGCGATCGCCTTCCGGCGAAATGATATTGGCGTAGATGTGCTGGTTCGAGCGGAAAACCGAGAGGCGATGAACGCGCAGCTCGTTGATCTTCCGGCGGGTCGGAACCGCACGACGCAAACGGGAAACTTTTTTGTCCATGATTCGTCCTTGCGTGCGCCGTTATTTCTTCTTGGTTTCTTTGATGACGACGCGTTCGTCCGAGTAACGCACGCCCTTGCCCTTGTAGGGTTCGGGTTCGCGGTACGCGCGGATTTCAGCGGCCACCTGACCGACGACTTGCTTGTTGGAGCCCTTGATGACGATTTCCGTCTGGGTGGGGCATTCGGCCTTGATACCGGCCGGCAACTTGTGCAAAACGTCGTGCGAGAAACCGAGCTGCAGCTTAACGGCGTCGCCTTGAATCGAGGCGCGGTAACCCACGCCAACCAGATTCAGCTTGCGCTCGAATCCCTTGCTCACGCCGTTGACCATGTTGGCCACCAGCGCGCGCACGGTACCCGACATGGCGTTGGCGTGACGGGTTTCGTTGGCGGCGACAAACGTCAGCTTGCCGTTGTCCAACTGAACCGTAACGTCGCCAGTCAGGGCTTGGGTCAGGGAACCCAGCGGGCCCTTGACGGTGATCTGATCCTGCTTGATGTCGGCTTCGACACCCTTGGGCAGGTCGACCGGATACTTAGCGATACGTGACATTCGAATTTCTCCTTAGGCCACGTAGCACAGCACTTCGCCGCCGACGCCGTTGGCGCGAGCCTTACGGTCGGTCATGACGCCGCGCGAGGTCGACACGATAGCCACGCCCAGGCCGTTCATGACCTGAGGAATGCTGGTACGGCCCTTGTAGATACGCAGACCGGGGCGCGAAACGCGTTCGATGCGCTCGATGACCGGACGGCCAGCGTAGTACTTCAGGGTGATCTCGAGCTCAGGCTTGGCCTGGGTGCCCTTGATTTCAAAGCTGTCGATGTAGCCTTCGTCCTTCAGCACGGCGGCAATGGCCGCCTTCAGCTTCGAGGAGGGCATGCTCACCGTAACTTTGTCCACTTGCTGCGCATTGCGAATGCGGGTCAGCATATCGGCGATGGGATCGCTCATGCTCATATTCTTTCTCCTACCAGCTGGCCTTGGTGATGCCGGGGATTTCACCCTTCATCGCCATTTCACGCAGTTTGTGGCGCGTCAGGCCGAACTTGCGGAACACACCGCGCGGACGACCGGTGACCACGCAACGGTTACGTTGACGCGTCGGGTTGGCATTGCGCGGCAGCTGTTGCAGCTTGAGCCGAGCTTGGTAACGTTCTTCGTCGGTCTTCGACTGGTCGTCGATGATCGACTTCAACTCAGCGCGCTTGGCGGCGAACTTGTCAGCCAGCTTGGCGCGCTTGATGTCGCGATTGATGAGGGAAAGTTTAGCCACGTCATCAGCCCCTTAGTTACGGAACGGGAAGCTGAAGGCCGTCAACAGCGCCTTGGCTTCTTCGTCGGTCTTCGCGGTGGTGGTGATGCTGATGTTCAGCCCACGCAGCGCGTCGATCTTGTCGTACTCGATTTCGGGGAAAATGATCTGCTCTTTCACCCCGATGTTGTAGTTGCCACGGCCGTCGAAAGCACGACCCGAGATGCCGCGGAAGTCGCGCACGCGAGGCAGCGCAACCGCCACCAGGCGATCCAGGAATTCGTACATGCGTTGACCACGCAGCGTGACCATGCAACCGATCGGGTAGTTTTCGCGGATCTTGAAACCGGCGATAGCCTTCTTGGTCTTGGTCACGACAGGCTTTTGGCCAGCGATCTTGGTCAGGTCCGAGACAGCGTGCTCGATGACCTTCTTGTCGGCGACGGCTTCCGAGACACCCATGTTCAGGGTGATCTTGGTGATGCGCGGCACTTCCATGGCGCTCTTGTAGCCGAACTTGGCCTGCAGGTCGCCAGCGACCTTGCTCTTGTAGAAATCTTGCAAACGAGACATGTCTATCGCCCCTTACGCCTTGGCGCCGACAACGGCACCATTGGAACGGAACACGCGAACCTTGCGGCCTTCGACTTCTTGCACGCCGACGCGGTCGCCACGACCGGTGGCGGGGTTGAAGAGCGCCACATTCGAGATGTGGATCGGCATGGTCTTTTCGACGATGCCACCCGGGTTGTTGGCCATCGGGTTGGCTTTCACGTGCTTCTTGACGACGTTGACGCCTTCGACCAGGACGTGGTCGGCATCGACGCGCGCCAGCACGGTACCGCGACGCTTCTTGTCGCGGCCGGTCAGGACGATGACTTCGTCGCCTTTACGAATGTTGTTCATCGTAGGGCTCCTTACAGCACTTCCGGGGCCAGCGACACGATCTTCATGAACTTCTCGGTACGCAGTTCACGCGTAACGGGTCCGAAGATGCGGGTGCCGATGGGCTCCAGCTTGGCATTGAGCAACACGGCGGCATTGCCACCGAAACGAATCAGCGAACCGTCCTTACGGCGCACGCCCTTGGCGGTACGAACCACCACGGCATTGTAAATTTCGCCTTTCTTGACGCGTCCGCGCGGAGCCGCATCTTTGACGCTCACCTTGATGATGTCGCCGATACCGGCATAACGGCGCTTGGAGCCACCGAGCACCTTAATGCACATGACATGACGCGCACCAGTGTTATCGGCCACGTCCAGCGTGGTCTGCATTTGGATCATGATTTTTCCTGTTCCAACTTAACTGGAAATACGGTTTTCCCCAAAAAAGGGAACACTGCAATTCCTGCCAGTTTTGGTCCCGTCAGGTCAGCCGCCCTGCTTTGTTGCTGGCTGGTCTTGAGCTTTCGCCCTGAAACCATCAGCTGGTGGCAACGCAACGACCCTGGGTTGAAATCCTGCGGGTATTCCCCCAACACGTTGGCCCGGCTAGTTCCAGGCCAATCGACAATCTGGGAAAGCTGACCATTCTAGCCTGGTTAGATTTTGAGCGCAAGGCCTTTGTTGAGATAGTGAGCAAATACGCGACAGCGCCTGTGGACAACCGTCGCGTTTCCCCCCGGTCAGGGGCCGAATTAATCCGCCCCCGTTTTATCCCGGTAGTAATTGCGTTCCCAGGCGTCGTGGTTCGCCTTGCCGCGCCGGATCTCGTCGGTGAACGGCGCCGCCATCAACACCAGCCGGTTCAGCCAGCGGATCGGCGCCCGGCAGGGACGTTCGAAGTCGACGAACAACACCGCGCGGGTGCCGTCCGTGTCATTGTGCACCTGGTGCGGATAGAGGTCGTCGAACACCACGGCCTCGCCTTCCTTCCAGTGGTAGCGCTCGCCGCCCACCTCGATCCAACAGCGTTCGGCCGGCTGCGGCACCAGCAGCCCCAGGTGCAGGCGCAGGACGCCGTTGTAGGGGCCGGTGTGCAGCGGAATGCGCTTGCCCGGCTCGAGGATGGAATAGAACGCGGTGCGCAGGCCGGGAATCTCGCGCAGCGCCTGGGCGGTGGCCGGACAGCGCGCCAGGTTGCGGTCCGAGCGCAGGCCGTAGCCCATGAAGACGAAGGTCTTCCACTGGTCGTCGGAGGTAATCATGCCGACATCCGGGGACAGTTCATGGAAGGACGGCAACTGCTCGCGCTCGGCCAGCAGGGCCATCAGCTCGGCGCGGATCGCGGGCGCCTGCGCCTCGAGGCGGGCGATCCAGGGGAACTGGCGGTTCTGGAAGATCGGGTGGTCCCCCACCAGGGAGGCTCGCGCGATGCGGTGGCGCAACCAGTCGATGAAACGGAAGAAGACGCGGGAATAGACACTGGGCTGGCTGGGCGGACGCGTATCGGCAGGTTGCACAATAGGTATCTATATAGACTTCCAAAGATGCATCATTTTGTCCATGGCGCACCCGGGGCGCAAGTGCCGGCCATTGGCTCCTAGCCGGCGACGGAGATTGGCCCTCCCCGCGGCGGACAAGCTGGTTTAGACTGGCATGGGCGATTGCGATCGCTACCCACTCCTATTTCGCAAGGAAAGACAGGCATGTATGAACAGTTGGCGCTGTATATCGACGGCGAATTCGTCGCCGGCGAGGGCAGGCGCACCCAGGACGTCATCAACCCGGCCACGCTGGAAGTGCTCGGCCAGCTGCCTCACGCCACCGAAGCGGATCTGGACCGTGCGCTAGCCGCCGCCCAGCGCGCGTTCGAATCCTGGAAGAAGTCTTCTCCCATGGATCGTTCGGCCATCCTGCGCAAGGTCGCCACCCTGTCGCGCGAGCGCGCCAAGGAAATCGGCCGCAACATGACGCTGGACCAGGGCAAGCCGCTGGCCGAGGCCATCGGCGAAGTCACCTCCTGCGCCGAACACGCCGACTGGCACGCCGAGGAATGCCGCCGCATCTACGGCCGCGTGATCCCGCCGCGCAACCCGGACGTGCGCCAGATCGTGGTGCGCGAGCCGATCGGCGTCTGCGCCGCCTTCACGCCCTGGAACTTCCCCTACAACCAGGCCATCCGCAAGATCGCCGCCGCTCTCGGCGCCGGCTGCACGGTGGTGCTGAAGGGTCCGGAAGACTCGCCCAGTGCCGTCATGGCGATCGCCCGCATGTTCCACGACGCCGGCCTGCCCAAGGGCTGCCTGAACATCGTCTGGGGCGAACCGGCCAAGATTTCCGACTACCTGATTCGTTCGCCGATCGTGCGCAAGGTGTCGTTCACCGGTTCCGTGCCGGTGGGCAAGCAGTTGGCGGCGCTGGCCGGCGCGCACATGAAGCGCGTCACCATGGAACTGGGCGGCCACTCGCCGGTGCTGGTGTTCGACGACGCCGACATCGACCGCGCCGCCACCATGCTGGCCAAGTTCAAGGTGCGCAACGCCGGCCAGGTGTGCGTCTCGCCGACCCGTTTCTACGTCCAGAACGGCGCCTACGAGCAATTCCTGGCGCGTTTCTCCGACGTGCTCAAGAACATCAAGGTCGGCGACGGCCTGGAAGCCGGGACCGACATGGGCCCGCTGGCGCACGAGCGCCGCGTGCCCGCCATGAGCGCCTTCATCGACGACGCCAAGAAGCATGGCGGCAAGGTGGTCGTCGGCGGCGGCCCGCTGGACCGCAAGGGCTTCTTCTTCGCCCCCACCGTGGTGACCGACCTGCCCGACAACTCCATGCTGATGACCGAGGAACCCTTCGGCCCGGTGGCGCCGGTGGTCCGCTTCACCGACACCGATGAAGTGCTGGCGCGCGCCAACAGCCTGCCGTTCGGCCTGTCTTCCTACGTCTTCACCAATTCGCTGCAGACCGCCACCAAGGTCTCCAACGGCCTGGAAGCCGGCATGGTCAACATCAACCATTTCGGCAGCGCGCTGGCCGAGACGCCGTTCGGCGGCATCAAGGACAGCGGCATCGGCAGCGAAGGCGGACTGGAAACGTTCGACGGCTACCTGGTCACCAAGTTCATCACGCACATCTGATCGCTATTGTTCGCGACAAGGCCCGCGCAAGCGGGCCTTTTTCATTGCTGCGCCGCACGCCACTCGCGCGGCGACACGCCGAAGCGGCGCCTGAACAGGCGGCTGAAATGCGAGGGGTGGGCAAAGCCGGCCTGGTACGCCAGTTCGGCGATGCCGCGGTGACGCTGGGCCGGGTTCAGCAGCAGTTCGCGGCAGCGCTCCAGGCGCTGATCGAAGACGAAACTTTCCACCGAGAGGTCGCCCGCCTGGAAGATGCGGTGCAGGTAGGCCACCGACAGGCCGCAGCCCTGCGCCACCCGCTGCGGCGACAGCGCCGGGTCGGCCAGGTGCTGGCGAATGTAGGCCATGGCGCGCTGGCGATGCGCCATGGTCACGCTGCTGTCGGCTTGCGACGCATGCCCCTGCCCCGGCTGCACCAGGAACAGCACGATCAGGTCGATCAGCCGTTCGCCCAGTTCGGCCGCTTCCGCCGGCGACCAACCGTCCAGCCCCTTGAAAAGGTGGTCCATGTAGCTGGCCAGCATCGCGCCGCGTGGCGACCCGTCGTCGACGCGCAGCTTGTAGAAGGGACCGATGCGCGAATCGCGCTGAGACAGCGCGCTGCGCGGGAACGACACGCTCAGGCTGCGGTAGCCGTCGGCGCCAAGCGCGGTGGCCTGGTACGGCAGGCTCTGGTTCATCAGGTAGACGCAGCCGGGCTCGACCTGGAATTCGCGGCCCTGCTGCACCACGGCCAGCGGCCCGGCCAGAGGCAGACCGAAGGTGTAGAACTCCTGGTCCAGCCGCGAGGCATTGCCGGGCGTGCGCTCGATCCTCTGTCCCTGATAGTGCAGGTCGTTGAACTGCAGGCTGGCGCGCCGCACATAGCGCACGTGGCCGGCGAATTGGCCGGCCTGGCCATGGTGCACCTCGAACGGCCCGAAGGCATCCGACAGGGCCGCGCGCCATTGCTCGTACCGCTCGGCGCCAGCAACGGCCGAAGTGGCGAATTCCGTGTCGGGCATGGCGCGGTCTCCTGGTTCGCGGGGTCGCCGGGGGCTCGTGACCCTGCGTCTACATATTCTTGACTCACCCTGCCGCGGGCGGTCCGGCGCATTGTGGCCGCGCCTGGCGCAAGTCTATAGTCAGCGCCACAAGCATACAACCTGGACAACCCGGGAGGAGACGCATGGCCAACGCGCCCGCACAGGCCGCTCGCCACACGCCGGCTTCGCGCTATCTGCGCTGCGAAGGCCGCGAGCTGCATTACACCGAATGGGGCCGTCCGGACGCCCCCGCGCTCATCATGTGGCACGGCCTGGCCCGGACCGGCCGCGACTTCGACGAACTGGCGCAGGCGCTGGCCGGCGACTACCGCATCCTCTGCCCCGACACGATCGGCCGTGGGCTGTCGCAATGGAGCCCCGATCCGGTGGCCGAGTACCGGCTGGATTTCTACGCCCGGCTGGCGCGCGCCCTGCTCGACGGCCTGGGGCTGGGCCGGGTGCGCTGGGTCGGCACCTCGATGGGCGGCGCCACCGGCATGTACGCCGCCACCACCACGCTCAAGGACCGCATCACACACCTGGTGGTCAACGACATCGGGCCGTCGCTGCCGCAGCCGGCCATCGACCGCATCATGGCCTATGCCGGCAGCCCGCCGGCCTTCGACACCGTCACCGAACTGGAATCCTGGCTGCGCGCCGCCTACAAGCCGTATGGCTGGCAGAGCGACGAGCAATGGCGCCGCATGGCCGAGACCTCGGTGCGCCGCCTGCCCGACGGCCGCGTCACGGCGCACTACGATCCGGCCATCGTCGGGCAGTTCCAGCATCATCCGGCGGACTACGAGCGCTGGACCGAATACGACACGCTGCGCATGCCGCTGCTGCTGCTGCGCGGCGCCGATTCCGACCTGCTGCTGCCCGAGGTGGCCGAGGCCATGACCCGCCGCGGCCCGCGCGCGCGGCGCATCGATTTTCCGGATTGCGGCCACGCGCCAGCGCTGAACGTCGCGCCGCAGATCGAGGCCGTCCGCCAATTTCTCGCCACGCCGGCCGCCGACGCAGCCGCCGGCGTCCACTAGGACCAAGGAGACTCCCATGAAACGCATCCTGCTCGCCGCGCTGGCCGGCCTGTGCCTGAGTTCGGCCGCCATGGCAAAGGACTTCGTCGTGGCGCACGTCTACGACAAGACCGGGCCGCTGGAGGCCTACGCCAAGCAGACCCACAACGGCCTGATGCTGGGCCTGGAATACGCCACGCAAGGCACCATGACGGTGGCCGGGCGCAAGATCCGCGTGATCGAGAAGGACAACCAGGGCAAGCCCGACGTCGCCCGCGCCCAGCTCGCCTCGGCCTACGCCGACGACAATGCCGACATCGCGGTGGGCCCGACCTCGTCGGGCGTGGCGCTGGCCATGCTGCCGATCGCCGAGGAGTACGAGAAGATCCTGCTGGTGGAACCGGCGGTAGCCGATTCGATCACCGGCGACAAGTGGAACAAGTACATCTTCCGCACCGGCCGCAATTCATCGCAGGACGCCATCGCCAACGCCGTCGCCTTCGACCAGCCGGACACGTCTATTGCCATGCTGGCGCAGGACTATGCGTTCGGCCGCGACGGCGTCAAGGCCTTCAAGGGCGCGCTCAAGCAGGCCAGGATCGTGCATGAGGAATACCTGCCGGCCAACGCCACCGACTTCACGGCGGGCGCGCAACGCCTGTTCGATGCGCTCAAGGACAAGCCGGGCCGCAAGATCATCTTCATCCTGTGGGCCGGCGCCGGCAATCCGTTCAAGATCGCCGATCTCGACCCCAAGCGCTTCGGCATCGAGATCGCCACCGGCGGCAACACGCTGGCCGCGATGACGCCGCTCAAGTCGCTGGCCGGCATGGAAGGCGCAACCTATTACTACTACGGCATCCCCAGGAACCCGATCAACGACTGGCTGGTGGCCGAGCACCAGAAGCGCTACGGCCAGCCGCCGGACTTCTTCACCGCCGGGGCATGTCGGCCGCCATCGCCATCGTGACGGCGCTGAACAAGAGCGCCGGCAAGAGCGACACCGACACGCTCATCAAGACGATGGAAGGCATGAGCTTCGACACGCCCAAGGGCAAGATGACCTTCCGCCCGGAAGACCACCAGGCCATGCAGTCGATGTACCACTTCCGCATCAAGAACGATGCCTCGGTGCCGTGGGCGGTGCAGGACCTGGTCAAGGAAATCACGCCCGACCAGATGGCGGTGCCGATCCAGAACAAACGCTGAGCCCTGCCCTTCATGCTGGAAACCCAATCGCTCACGATCCGCTTCGGCGGCCATGTGGCCGTCAACGCGGTGAGCTGCCGCTTCGCGCCGGGCAGCCTGACGGCCATCGTCGGGCCCAACGGCGCGGGCAAGACCACCTATTTCAACCTGATCTCGGGACAACTGCGCGCCAGCGCCGGCTCGGTGCGCCTGAATGGCCGCGACCTGACCGGGCTGTCGGCGCCGGCGCGCATGCATGCCGGCCTGGGGCGCGCCTTCCAGTTGACACAGCTTTTCCCGCGCCTGTCGGTGCGCGAGAACGTGCGGCTGGCGTTGCAGTCGCGCCAGCAGGGCCTGGGCTGGCGGCAGATCCGCTTCTGGCGCACGTGGGACGATGATCGGACACTGCTGACGCGCGCCGACGCGCTGCTCGAACGCACCCGCCTGACGGCCCGCCGCGACCAGGCGGCGGCCGACCTGCCGCACGGCGACCAGCGCAAGCTCGAGATCGCCATGCTGATCGCGCTGGAGCCGCAGGTGTTCATGTTCGACGAGCCCACCGCCGGCATGAGCGTGGATGACGTGCCCGTGGTGCTGGACCTGATCCGCGAAATCAAGGCTGACGCATCCAAGACGATCCTGCTGGTGGAACACAAGATGGACGTGGTTCGCGAGCTGGCGGACCGCATCGTGGTGCTGCACAACGGCGCGTTGATGGCGGACGGCGAGCCCGCCGAGGTGATCGCCTCGCCGATCGTGCAGCAGGCCTACCTGGGCGCCGCCCTGCCGGAGAAGACGCCATGAGCGCGGCAACCTTGTTGGAACTGAAGGACGTGCACACGCACATCGGCGCGTACCACATCCTGCACGGCGTGGACCTGTCGGTGCCGGCCGCGGGCGTCACCATGCTGTTGGGCCGCAACGGCGCCGGCAAGACCACCACGCTGCGCACCATCATGGGCCTGTGGAAGGCGACGCAGGGCCACATCGGCTTTGACGACGCCGCGGTCGGCGGCCCTGGCGTGCGCACCTCGCCGCCCGACATGGCGCGCCAGGGCATCGCCTACGTGCCGGAGAACATGGGCATCTTCGCCGACCTGTCTGTGAAAGAGAACATCCTGCTGGCCGCGCGCCAGGCGCGCAGCGCCGCCCAACTGGACACCGCGCGGCTGGAATGGATCTTCGGCTTCTTCCCCGCGCTACGCAAATTCTGGCTGTACCCCGCTGGCAAGCTGTCAGGCGGCCAGAAGCAGATGCTGGCGGTCGCACGCGCCATCATCGAGCCGCGCCGCCTGCTGCTGGTCGACGAGCCCAGCAAGGGCCTGGCGCCCGCCATCATCCAGAACATGATCGACGCCTTCATCGAACTCAAGCAGGCCTCCACCACCATCCTGCTGGTGGAGCAGAACTTCAATTTCGCGCGCCAGGTGGGCGACCACGTTGCGGTCATGGACAACGGCCGGGTGGTGCACGCCGGCGGCATGGCCGAGCTGGCGCAGGACGACGCGTTGCAGACCCGCCTGCTGGGCCTGTCGCTGGGAGCCCATCAATGAGCGCCGCCGACATCGATACGCCGCTGCCCCAGACCCGCGCCGACCTGCGCCCGGTGCTGCTGGTGCTGGCGCTGGCCGTCATCGCGCTGCCGCTGGTGGGTTCATTCTCGACCTGGGTGACGCTGACCTTCGCCGGGCTGGCGATGGGCATGATCATCTTCATCGTGGCCTCCGGCATGACATTGGTGTTCGGCCTGATGGACGTGCTGAACTTCGGCCATGGCCTGTTCATTGCCATCGGCGCCTACATGGCGGCCACGGTGCTCGGCGCGATGTCCGACTGGACCCAGTCCGGCAGCCTGTGGCTGAACCTGGCCGCGGTGCTGCCCGCCCTGATCGTCGGCATGCTGGTGGCCGGCGCGGTGGGCGTGGCATTCGAGCGCGTGATCGTGCGGCCGGTCTATGGCCAGCACCTCAAGCAGATCCTCATCACCATGGGCGGCATGATCATCGGCGAAGAGATCATCAAGATGCTGTGGGGCCCGCAGACGCTGTCGCTGCCTCTGCCCGAGGCGTTGCGCGGCGCGCTGCTGGTCGGCGATGCGGCCATCGAGAAATTCCGCATCGTCGCGCTGGTGGTGGGCCTGGCGGTGCTGGGCGGCATGCTGTGGCTGCTGAATCGCACCAAGCTCGGCCTGCTGATCCGCGCCGGCGTCGAAGACCGCGAGATGGTCGAAAGCCTGGGCTACCGCATCCGCCATCTGTTCGTCGGCGTGTTCGTGGCCGGCTCGATGCTGGCCGGCCTGGGCGGCGTGCTGTGGGGGCTGTACCAGCAGTCCATCGTGCCGCAACTGGGCGCGCAGGTGAACGTGCTGATCTTCATCGTCATCATGATTGGCGGCCTGGGGTCGACGGTGGGCTGCCTGATCGGCGCGCTGCTGGTGGGGCTGATGGCCAATTACACGGGCTTCCTGATACCCAAGGCCGCGCTGTTCTCGAACATCGCGCTGATGGTCGCCATCCTCCTGTGGCGACCGCAGGGCGTGTACCCGGTCACGAATCGCTAGGAATCGCACTCATGTCCTTCCGCCTGCTTTCCGGCGACCCGCCGCGCAGCGCGCTGCTGGCGGTCATGCTGGTCGCCATCGTCATCGCGCTGGCCGCCGCGCCGTTTCTGTTTCCCGGCCCCAAGTCGCTGGCCGTGGCGGCCAAGATCCTGGTGTTCGTGATCCTGGTGGCCAGCTATGACCTGCTGCTGGGCTACACCGGCATCGTCAGCTTCGCCCACACCATGTTCTTCGGCATCGGCGCCTATGGCGTGGCGATCGCCAGCCTGCGCCTGGACGCCAACTGGCTGTCGGTGCTGGCGGGGACGGCCGCGGGACTGGCCGTGTCGCTGGTGTTCGCGCTGGTGATCGGGCTGGCCAGCCTGCGCGTGCGCGCCATCTTCTACGCCATGATCACGCTGGCGGTCGCGGCGGCGTTCCAGACGCTGGTGTCACAGCTATCCGATCTGACCGGCGGCGAGGACGGCCTGAACTTCAAGGTGCCGCAGATGCTGCGCCCGGCCTACCGGCCATTCGCCGAGCCGCTGTTCGGCGTGACCATCGACGGCCGCATCATCACCTACTACCTGATCGCCGCCGTCTGCGTGGCGCTGTTCCTGATGCTGCTGCGCATCGTCAATTCGCCGTTCGGCCGGGTGCTGCAGGCGATCCGCGAGAATCCGTTCCGCGCCGAGGCCATCGGCTACCGCACGGTGCTGTACCGCAGCCTGTCGAACCTGCTGGCGGCGGCCTTCGCCACGCTGGCCGGCGCGCTATATGCGCTATGGCTGCGCTACAACGGCCCAGACACCTCGCTGTCGTTCGAGATCATGCTCAACATCCTGCTGATGGTGGTGATCGGCGGCATGGGCACGATGTACGGCGCGGTAATCGGCGCCAGCCTGTTCGTGTTCGCGCAGAGCTATCTGCAGGACGGACTGCACGTGATCCATGACGCCGTCGCCGGCGTGGCGCCGCTGGCGCTGCTGTTCGAGCCGGACCGCTGGCTGCTGTGGCTGGGCATCCTGTTCGTGCTGTCGGTGTACTACTTCCCGACCGGGATAGCCGGGCGCTTGCGTGAGCTGGCGCGGCGGCGCTGACTGCCGGACAGGGATGCGGTGTGCCGCCAGGCACACCGCATCCCGCGCGCGTCACTTCACGCGGCTGCGCAGGTCATCCACGCTGCGCTTGACCTCGTCGATGCGGCGTTGCAGGTCATCGACCTTGCGGCCGCCGGAATCGTTGGCGCTGCCCAGTTGCGACACGCTGCGCGACAGCTTGTCCAACTCGTTTTTCTGGCTGTCCACCTGCCGTGACAGCTTGTCCAGTTCGCCCTTCTGGCTGTCGCTGCTGCGGCCGCCGTCGCCCTGTCGGCGTTCCAGGTTGGCGATCTTCTGCGCCTGCTCCTCGATCTTGCGATTGAGCGCATCATTGCTGGCGCGCAACTGCTCCAACGCCTTGCCCTGATCGGCGACACGCTGCACCAGATTCTCCAGATCGCGCACGGTCATGCCGGCGCGCACCCGGCTGTCGTTGCCGACGACCACCAGGCTGTCGTCCCAGGGACGGGAAATGACCTGGTCCTTCAACACCGCCTGGGCCGAGGCGGCAAAGACCGCCGAGCCTGTGGCGACCAGTAGCGCCAACCGCAACAACGCGACTTTCGAGACCGTGACACGCATATGCCTGACTCCTGATGGGGACGCTGTCCAGGCGCGGCTCGCGCCAGGTGGCCAGTTATATCAGGCCGATCGCGGTCCGATCGCGGCGCGCATTCGACAGTTGCTTCGGCGGGTTTCAAAGGGCGGCGCCGCGCGGCGCCAGGCGGACAGAACGCCTAGCGCCCGCCCTGCCGCATCGTGTCGGCATCGCGCCACAGATCATTGACCCGACGCTGCATCGTGTCCACGCTGCGCTGCGCGGCGCCGCCCAGTTGCGAGCCCGACGGCGTCGGCGCGAGCGGCGCCATGTTCATCGGCGCGCCGTTGTTCAGGGGGATCATCGCCGGCGGATAGGGGTCGACCGTGGCCGGCTTCTGCGTCAAGAGGCGCTCCAGCACCTGCAGTTGGTCGCGCTGCGCCTGCAACGCGCGTTCGTTATCCAGCACGGCCTGCTCGCCTTCATCGTCAGTGCCGAAAATGGCGGCGTGATCGAGCGACAGGCCATCCAGGCGCACGCGCGGGTCGGGGCCGGCGTTCAGGAGGCTGCGGCCGAGCGCGGCGGGGTCGGACGTGGGCATCACAACGCCGGCCGGCCCTGCCAGCGCGGCGCCCCCGGCGTCCATGGCGCCGGCCGGCGGTTGGCCTTGCGCCAGCGCGGATGCGGCGGCCAGGCCGCTCACAGCCAGCCACCCGAGCGCAAGCCCCTTCCTGAAACCTCGCATGATGTCTTCGTTCCCCGAGGGCACGCGGCGCGGCGTTCAGCGCCCGCCCGTTCATCCGTGCCGCGGGTAGTTTAACTTTCCGGCCGGCCGCGGACCACGCGCGGCCTCAGGCGGCGCATGTATCGAGCTTGTTGGCCATTTCGTCGAACGTGCCCATCAACCGTCTGGTCTTCGCCAAGCCATGCTTGGCGCGGTAGGTGGCGGCCAGGCCCAGGAACCGCTCCGTGGTGCTCCGCGGGTCGACGCAGGCGAGGTACATGGCCATCTGTTCGCCGGTCAGTTGGTATGGGCGCACCATCGCGATCAGGCATTCGCAATCGACCACGACGATGTCGGCATCCGGATCGCGCGGCGGCTTCGCGGGAGCGGGCTGCGCCGTCGACCCCACGGGAGTCGTCGCCGGGGTGGTGCACCAGTTCCGCAATGCATCCGTGCCGTCGCGGCCGCCGGCGCCGGCAACCGGCTCGCGGATCTGCGCCAACAACCCGGCGTTCGGTCGCAGGCCATCCACGAACGGCGTGTCCGGTTGCGCCTGCTTCTGGCCAGCGGCCGAGCCCACCTCGACAGGCTTGATGGGGATGGACTTGACCGGCGGCGACGCGGGAACGGACTCAGCGGCCGGCGGCTGAACCAGCCAGAATACCGCGGCTGCGTGCGCCGATACCGAGACCCCCAGCGCCACGGGCCGCAGCCAGCCTCGCGCATACGCATGCTGTTGGACGCTCTCTATCGCCATGGCCGCCTCGACGCTGCGTGTAGACAGGCACAGGTATATCAAGCATCCGGATACAGTCCATTTCCAGCACGGCGATATTTGCTGCAACCGGTTTCATTGGCACTGGCCGCGGCGACATTCAGAACCCCACGCGGTCCTCGGCGGCCAGGGGCGCGCCCAGGTCGCGTTCGTCCATCTCCCAGATCAGGAGACGCGGCGGACTCTGCTTCCAGGCGGGACTCTTGAAGTACGACTGCGCCGCGCCGCCGAACTTGCCGCCGTCGCGGGCGAAGTTGCCGACCGCCACGCCGAGGTCCCGTGACAATTGCGGCAGGAACTCCGAGGTGCGCGAGAACGAGGTGCCCACCAGCGCCAGCGAAGGCAAGGCGCTGTCGCCGAACAGGTCGTCGGCATCGCCGGCCGACGCGGCGGCCTCCGGCGTGTAGGTATGCAGCGCGACCACTTCGGCGCGCGGCTGCCAGGCCAGCGGCAGCCAATCGACCCCGGCCAGCCGCACCAGGTCGCCAGGCCGTGGCGCGGGCGGCTGGGCAGTGACGCGCCAGCGCTGCGGCGCCTGCAGCGCGACGCCGCTGGCGCGCACCTGCTCGGCGACGGCGCGCGCGGCGGCGCCGGCGCCGGCCTCGGTCCAGTGCGAGTCGTTGCGGTAATAGGCGTCCTGCGGCACGCCGCGCAGCGCGGCGCTCAGATCGACCGTCGCCACGCCCTGCGCGCGCAGCACGCCGACCCAGCTCGACAGCCGGTCCTCGAAGCCCGCCGAACGGTGCAGGCCGCACAGGCGCGCGGACTCGATGCGGCTCTTGTCCGGCACCACGGCCACCAGCAGCCGGATGCCGCGGGCAGCCAGCGCGTCGCGCAGCGACACGACGATGCGGGCCCGCTCGGCCTGGTTCTCGCGCGCGGCGGGATGGGGCTGCAGTTCATCGCCCAGGAACAGCCAACCATCGCAGCCCCGCCGCACGCGCGGGCCCAGGTCGCCCAGCGTCAGCCAGCCCAGGCCACGTTGCAGGCGCGCGGCCTCGCTGCTGAATGTCATGTCGGCCAGGCGCAACGACAGGTCGTGCGTGACGCCGCCATCCAGCACGCGCGGCAGCGAGGTGTCGTCCGGCAGCACGTCGTGGTCCAGGCTCCACCAGATGTTGCTGAGCATGGCGCCGGCCATGAAGAGCACCAGCGCCACGCCGGCGAGCTGGCTGGCGCGGCGGTTGGCCACGGAGGCATGGGCTATGGGCGGCGGGGCCGGGGTATCGTGATGGGCGCTCATCGTCTCCGGCCTCAGAATTGGAAGTAGAGGAAAGGCACGGCGCCGCGCGCCGCGATCAGCGCGTAGGCCAGCAGGAAGCCGGCCACCGGCCACACCGCGCTCCAGGCCGTGCGCAACACGCCGGCCGGCCGCGCCGACCACCACGGCTGCCAGGCGGGCAGGATGACGCACATAATGCCCAGCGCGGCGGCCAGCCAGTGGGTCGGCCGCAGCACATACAACATCGAATCGCCCAGGCCGATGCCATTCAGGCCGAACTGGCCCCGATACATGGCCAGCGCGGCATGAAAGTCGACCGCGCGGAAGATGGTCCAGGCCAGCATCACGAACAACAGCGTGGCGACGCGCGACAGCCAGCCCGGCAGCGCCGGCAGGCCATTGCCGCTCCAGGCGCGCGCCACGGCCAGCGCGGCGCCATGCGCCAAGCCCCACAGCAGGAAGTTCCAGCTCTCGCCGCCATGCCAGAGACCGGCGATGCCCATGGTCAGCAGCAGGTTGCGATAGGTCTTCCACACGCCCAGGCGATTGCCGCCCATGGGAATGTACAGGTAGTCGCGGATCCAGCTCGACAGCGACAGGTGCCAGCGCCGCCAGAAGTCCTGGATGCTGCGCGCCAGGTAGGGGTTGTTGAAGTTCTCCGGCAGGTGAAAGCCCATCATCAGGCCCAGGCCGATGGCCATCGCGCTATAGCCGGCGAAGTCGAAGAACAGTTGCAGGGTGTAGGCGCCGCAGCCGATCCAGGCGTCGGCCAACGAGGGCGTACGCAGGGCGAAGGCGGCATCGACCACGGGCGCCAGCGTATCGGCCACCAGCACCTTCATGCTCATGCCGATCATGAAGCGGCGCGCCCCCAGGCAGAAATTGCGCCAATCCATGGTCCGATGGGCGATCTCCTTCTCGACCCAGGCCCAGCGGATGATGGGGCCGGCGATCAACTGGCCGAACATGGCCTTGTAGGCGGCGAAGTCGATGAAGTTGCGTTCGGCGCGCACGTCCTGGCGATAGACGTCCACCAGGTAGGAGATGGCCTGCAGCACGAAGAAGGACAGGCCCGCCGGCAGCGCCACCCGCTCCCAGGCCAGCGGCACGGCGCCCGCCATGGCGGCGACGTCGTTGAACGTCGACACCAGGATGTTGGCGTACTTGTACCAGCACAGCGCCGCCACATTGGCCGTCAACAGCAGGGTCAGGAGCACCTTGCGGCGATGGCCGGCGCGCAACTGCTCCAGCATCAGGCCGCCGGCCCATGCCACGACGGTGACCGCGACCAGCAGCAACAGGTAGATTGGCTTGAGCCAGCTATAGAAAATCCAGCTACCGACCAGCAGCACGAAATTGCGCGCGGGCTGCGGCGTCAGCGCGTAGACGACGAGGAACAGCGGCAGGAACAGCGTCAGGAATTCGAGGGACGCGAAGACCATGGCGGAGGGTGGCCGGAGATATTGTTATCGAAGCGGGGGCCGCGCCCCCGCCGTTAGGGGCCGGATCAGCGGGCCGTCTGGTCCGGCGCGTGCAGCAGGCGGGGACCCTGCGCCGACGGCAGCAGGAACACGGTGTGGCGTTCGCCGGCCTGCAGCGCGCCCAGATCCAGCTCCGGCCCCGCGGGCTGGCCCCCGCAACTGGCTCGCACCTTCAGGGATACGGGATTGACCAGTCGCCGCGCGGCGCCGCCATCGGCCACGTGCTCGAACATCGCCAGGTTGCGCGGCACGGCCAGCAGGCCGGCGTCGGCGCATGACGGATCGAGGTTGTAGAACCCCACCGAGACCTTGAGCGCGTTGAAGTCCTCGGGCTGCTCGCGCACGATGCGCGCCTGCAGGCCGTCCTTGCCGGGCAGGCCGACCACCGAGGCGAATTCGCCGGGCTGCACCGAAATGGCCACCTCCTGCTTGCGGCCGCCGCTTTCGAGCAGGCCCTGCATCTTCGCGCCCGCCTTGACCGGCATGAAATCCGACGCGGGATGGGCGGCGTCGAGCTGGATGCGCGCCTGCGATCCCTTGGCGCTCACCGCCATCGGCCCGGCGCCGCCGTTGACGAAGCGCACGAACGACGCGTCCTCGGCCGGGCCGGTGTCATAGAGCTGGATCTGCGCCGCGCCGGCAACGCCGGCGGCCAGGGCGAACGACAGGGCGGCCAGGCCGCGCGACAGGAGGATGCTCATCCGTTGTCCTTTGGAAGCGGGGATCGCGCGCGTCATTTCTTCTGCAGCGCCTTGACCTGCGGCAGCTCGCCCAATTGCTTGGCAATGGCGTCGCCCCAGGCCTTGTAGCCGGTGTTGGTGTAGTGCTGGCCGTCGGTGGTGGGCCACTGGCCGGGCGTCGAGAACTGGGTCGAATCGATGTACGCGCAGGGCGCCACGTTGCTGCCCAGGAAGGCCGACACCTGCTTGACCCGCGCGAAATTCTTGTTGTATTTGCCGCCCTCGGTGCCCCAGCTGGGACCGATCCAGACGCAGGCCGTGCCGGTGCCCGAGATGGCCTTGGTCAATGCGGTCGTCTGCTGCCAGGCCCAGGTCTTGGGAAAGGATGGATTGGTGTAGCCGGCCATGGTGTCGCCGAGCACGATCACCACCAGGTTGGGCTTTTTGGCCGCGATCAGGTCGGTGACCGGGGTGGTACGGGCATCCTTGCCCTTGAGCACGATCTGGCCGTCGTTGAGGCGCTCGGCGCCGCCGCAGGTGCTGGGCGTGGTCTTGAGCCAGTCACCGGCATTGCTGCCGCACACGCCGATGGTCTGCACCACCGCGCCCTGCTTGACCAGGTCGTCCTGCAGGGTCGTGATCAGGTAACCGGGCGCGGCCAGATGGCTGTCGCCGATCAACAGGATGCTCATTCCGGCAAAAAGAGAGGTCAGCATGGCAATACTCCTTGATGAGACGTCCCTAGCGGGCGTACGGCGACTGATAGGGATTGACCGGCAGGTCCAGCGGACGCGTCTGCGGATAGAACGCGTAGCGCAGATAGAGCCCGCCCACGTATTGGCGGTAATCGGTGGCGTTGTCCATGGCCATGGTGCCGCCCAGGAACAGATTGGGCGACAACTGGTACTCGCCCGCCGCCGCCAGGTTGTAGCCCACGCCGGTGCGCGACTGCCCTTCGTAGGTCGCCGGGGCGCCATAGACGGCGCGGTTCGTCGCGTTGGCCGCCGCCTGCATGCCGCCGCTGGTCGGGAAATAGTCGGCGCCGTCTTCCTTGAAATGGCGCAGGCCGACCGAACCTTGCAGCTTGTAGGTGAAGCGGCCATCGCGCTGCGCCCAGGTCACGGGGACGCTCAGCGCGTAGAACTGCTGCGGGCTGAAATAGCCGCCGTGGCCGTAGGTGAAGAAGCGCTGGTTGTTGTCGTAGAAGATCGCGCCCAGGTTCAGGCCGGCCGTCAGCATGCGGTTGGTTTCGCGCGTCAGGTTCCAATAGATGCCGGTGCCGACCTCGGTGCGGCTGTTGGACTCGACATTGTGGCCATCCAGGCTGCGCCACGAACCGTAGGCGTAGACGCCGTAGTCCTTGTTGTCCATGCCGATCTGGCCGCCCACGCCGGTGGCCGTGACCGCGCCCCAGCGCTGGCCGGTGCGGTCGTCGCGCGCGCCGGCGAAGGACACCAGGCTGTCGGTCACCGCGCGGCGCGACAGGTCCACGCTGTACCAGGTGCCCGCGCCGCGGTCGATGGGGCCGTTCAGGCGCACGCCACCGACCACGTTCGAATACTCGAAGCCCAGCGGCGTGGTGCCGATGTCGGCGCTCAGGCCCTGCATGGTGTAGCCGACCGACAGGCCCACGCCCGAGTCGCGCTGCTTGCCGGCTCCGCCCACCAATCCCGCCTGCTGCGCCGTGGCCGCCACCGGGCCGCCGCCAAAGCGGCTGTTGCTGGAATAGTCGTCGCCAAGGCGGCCAGCGTCCAGGGTCACTGGCGTCGCGCGCAGCGAGATCTTGCCATCGCCCGCCGGGATCAGGGCCTCGATGGGCGCGTCGATCTCGGTCATCTTGCTCATGCCGGCTTCACCGTTGTTTGACCGGACGAAGCCGCCCACGCGGACCTCGGCGCTGCGCTCCTGCATGACCTCGTCGAGTTCCCGTTGCAGGGTGGGCGACGCCGCGCCGCCGCCATAGGCCGCGGGCGGGTTGGCGGCCGCGCGCGAATCCTGCGCGCCGGCAATGACATAGGGCTCCTGGCGCGACACCATGGGCGCGCCGTCATAGCTGGCGCCGTACCCCGCGGCATAGCCCGTGCCGTAGCCGGCGCCATAGGTGGGGACCTGCGGGTCGTTGAGGGCCTCTCCCATGACCTGCGTCACGCGGGTGGACCGCGAACGCTGGCCCGGCAGGCCGACGAAGGGGTTGCCGTCGGCATAGTTGGCGGGCGCCGCGCCGCTGGCCACCATGGTGCCGCCGCCGCGCGCCTGCTGGGCGGCGATGGCCTGCTGGTACAGCTCGGCGGCGCGCCCGGTCTTGCCGCGCGAACGGTAGATGCGCGCCGCGCCGGCCAGCACGTCGGGATCGTTCGGCGCCAGCGCCAGCGCCTTGTCCATCGAGGCTTCGGCCGAGCGCCAGTCATCGGCCTCGGCGGCGATGCCGGCGACGGCGATCTGCAACTGCGCGTTGTCGGGATCGCGTGCCTGCAGGCCACGATAGATGGCCAGGGCCTTGTCGCGGTCGCCGGCGGCGACATACATGCGCGCCAGCGCGCCCTGGGCCAGGGGATCGTCAGGCCGGCGCTTGAGCACCGGCTGCAGGATGTCGTAGGCAGCCACCAGGTCGCCGCGCTGGCGCATCGCCTCGGCCTGGCGCACGGTATACAGGCTGACCAGGTCCTGGAAACTGCGATGCTGGTCGGCGTCCATCGGCAGCTTCTGCACCTGGCGCAGCACGGCCGCGGTGCCGGCGTCATCGCCGCTCTTGAGCAGCACGCTGGCGTACGGGATCAACACATCCGGGCCGGCCGGCCGGCTTCCATCCACCAGCGGCCGCATCACGGCGAGCGCCTGCGGCGTGTCGCCCGCGTCGATATAGGCCTGGGCGATGGCGCCAAGCAACTCGGGATCGTTGCCCGCCGCGGCCTGCAAGCCGGCCAGGCGCTGGCGCGCCTGCGCCGCGTCGCCCGACTGCGCCAGGCGCGAGGCCTGGGCCGCCTGCTCGTGCACCCACACGTTGCGCTGAAAGCGCGTGATTTCCGGGGTGCGGCGGTTCTCCGGGATGCGCGCCAGGATGTCGTAGGCACGGCCCCATTCACCGCGCTCGGACGCGAACAGCGCGTTGGCGTGCAGCGCGTCGGCCGAGTCCGGTTGCACGCGCAACGTCTCGTCCATGATCTGTTGCGCGCGGACCGATTCACCGCTGCGCAACAGCAGCCGCGCCAACTCGTAGGTGGTCCAGGGATTGCGCGGGTCCGTCCTGCGCGCGTCTTCCAGCATGCGACGCGCGCCGGCCGTGTCGCCGCGCTTTTCCGCCTCGCGCGCCTGGCCCGCCATGACGGCCGCGCGCAGGCGACTGACGTCGCCCGCCTGGCCCGCCGGCAGCGCATCGACCAGCCGCAGGGCTTCTTCGGCGCGGCCGGTCTGGGCCAGCACGTCGGCCAGGCCGCGCACCGCCTCGGGATCATTCTTGTGCCGGGCAAGCACGTAGCGATAGGTCTTCTCGGCGTTGGCCATGTCGCCGGCGCTGGCATAGGCCCGGCCGATGGCGTTGTAGGCGCCGGTGGCATTGCCGTCCAGCCGGATGGCCTGTTCCAGCAGCTTGCGCGCGCCGTCGCCGTCGCCCCGCTGGCGTGCCGCCTCGGCCTGGTCCAGCAGGTTCCAGTAGCGCACCCCCGCGAGGGCGCGGGTCCAGTTGCGCCCGGCACCGGGACGGGCCGCCGCGCGCGACAGCAGTTCCTGGGCCTCGGCGTTGCGATCCTGCTGCATGCGCACCAGCCCCAGGCCGCCCAGCGCGTCCGGATCGTTGGGGGTGGCGCGCAGCTTTTCCTGGAACGCGGCTTCGGCCGCGGCCAGGTCGCCGTTCTTCAACGCCGCGAAGCCGCGCGCCAGGCGCGCATCCTGGCGCCAGACCGGCGCCGGCGCGCCGCGTTTTGCCCACGGATTGTCGAGCACCGCGCGCACTTCCTTGTCGTCCGGATGCGCCGCCAGATAGGCCTCGAACAGCGGCTTCTCGCTGGCGTTCGGCGCGCCCAGCCAGATCAGGCCGGCGCGCCAGCTTTCGGTGGCGTCGGCGCCGACGTCCTTGCGTTGCGCCAACTGCGCCAGCATGCGCACGCCGTCGGCGCGCCGGTCTTCGTCGCGGATCAGGTGCTTGGCCAGGGCCAACTGGACGTTCGGATTGCCGGGCGTCTCGCGCGAGAGCCGCTGCAGGCCGGTGATGGCGCGCGACAGGCCCTTGTCCGAATAGCCGAGGAAACTGTAGTACTCGAGCGCGATCTCGCCCTGCGGCTCGCGGCCCTGCAGGGCCTGGTCGTAGGCCTGCATCGCCTTGTCGATCTCGCCCGAGGCCGCCAGCATGCGCGCGCGGTCGAGGTCGGCCGCGGCGGCGCCGCCGGCCAGGCCAATATCCTGCTGCAGGCGCTTGGTGAAGGTGCCGTTGGCGTTGAGCTGCTTGAGCCGGGTCAGGTAGCCCTGGGCATCGTCCAGGCGCTTTTCGCGCACCGCCGCCAGCCCAAGGCCGTACATCGCCTCCTGCTGCGAGGGATCGGACAGGAGCAGCTTCTCCCAGGCCTGCGCGGCGCGCTTGGAGTCGCCCTGGTTCTGCCAGTAGCGTCCCTGCTCCAGCAGCGAAGCGGTGGCGGCCGGTTGGGCCCAGCCACTCTGGTGCATCAGGGCGGCCAGAACGCCGATGGCCAGCTTGTGGCGGTTCAAGGACATTTCTTCTCCCACTCCAATGACACACGGCCGGTGGCACCGAACCGGTACCGCTGCTCGAACCAGCCCATCCCGAACAGGCTGAGCACGTAATCGTAATAAGGCGGCTGCTGAACCGCCAGCCGCGCAGGGGCCTGGCTGGCAGCCCAGGCCTCGCGCACGCGCCGCAACTGTCCCTGCAGCAGGTCATTCTGCCCGCGCGCCTGGAAATACGGCAACAGGGCGGCCGAGAAACCGAACGGCCCCTGGCCCTGGACTTGGCCGCTGTCCACGTCCACTGACTCGGGCGGCACGCCCGTGGCGCCGACGGCGGTGGCCATGCCTGACAGCGCAGCCAGTAGCGGCCGGGCGGCGGGATCTTCGGCCGGCGTCATGCCAGCCCACAGATACGTGCGGATCGCATCGTAGCTGCCCTTGGCGCCATGCGCCGGATCATTTTCGTAACGTCCCAGCGCCCCCCCTCGCGAGACACATCGCGGTAAGCCACCCAGTCGGCCACGTAGCCCTTGGGCGTGGTCGCCTGGATCACCCGCACCGTATTGTTGGCCACCTGGGTCCACGGCCCCTTCGCCGAGGCCTGCGCCAGCCGCCGCAGCACGGGAACCGGCAGGTAGCTCGGATTCAGGCGCCATAGGCCGGGCTGCGAAAAGCCCTCGGGCGCCGGCAACAGCATGCTGCCCAGGCCCGGTAATTGCGCCACTTCGCGCCCCTCGATCAAGGCCAGCAACGCCTGCGCGTCACGGGTGTAGGCCGGCTGGCGCCAGAGCCTGCCGGCCTCGAGCAATGCATAAGCGAACCACAGGTCGGCGTCCGATGCCGCGTTGCTGTCGAGCACGCCCCAGGCGCCGTCGTCGCGCCGGCCCCAGGACCAGGCCGGCAGGCGCTGCGCGGCGTCGCCGCCGGCCAGGTTGGCCACGCTCCAGCGCCACAACCGCTCGAAGGTCTCGCGGTCATTGGCGACCAGGGCGAAGAACATGGCGTACGACTGTCCTTCAGAGGTGCTCATCTTGCGCGGCGTGCTTGCATCCACGACACGCCCGTCGGGCTGCACGAAATGTTTGACGAAGGCCGACCACTCCGGCCAGGCCACCGCCGTGCATGCCGGCGCGGCCCGCGCCACGCCCGATGCCGCCAGGGCCAGGCCGAGCGCAAGCAGCGCCCGCCGGGCACGCTGGCGCCAGGCGGATCGGCGGCGAGCAGGTCGGGCCGGATGCATCAGGCGTCCTTCTTGCGCAGGCGGCGTAACAGCGAGCGCAGCACGGCCAGCGCCACGGCGATGCCGACCAGCCAGAGCAGCCCCATCACCACCAGGCGCAGCAGGGTGTAGCCCGGCAACTGTGACGACACCCACCAGTCGATGCGCTTGAGCAAGGGCAACTGGCCCAGCGTATAGGTCTGGTCGCCGACCAGCGCGTCGATCTGCTTGCCGCGGATCACTGCCAGGCTGCCCTGTACGCTCTTGTCGAAGCCTTCGCCGCCGCGCAGCGCGGCCACGGCCGCGTCCAGCCCGTCGGGCTTGCTGCTGGCCAGCAACACCACGCTGCGCTTGGCGGCCAGCGGCGACTCGAAGCCGGCCACGATCGCGCTGACGCCTTCGCTGGTGTAGCTCATGGCCACGCGCGGCTCGCGGCGATCGAGACGCGGATCGGTATGGAACCAGTCGGTCACACGGTAGATCAGGTCCGACAGGCCGAAGTGCGCGCCCGACTCGTAGCTGCCCGGGATGTGGGGGGCCCAGGTCTTGAGCAGCGGATTGGCGGTGTCGCCCGCGATCACCAGCAGGTCCTTGCCGGCCTGCGCGCCGGCCTGCTGCGCCCGCGTCACGGTCACGCCGATGGCCGGATAGCCCGTGGCGTCGCCCAGGCGGCCCAGCACGTTCAGGTAGGCCGAATAGGCCGCCGCGCTGGCGCGGTCATCCAGCACCACGGCAGTTTCCGACAGGTCGGCCAGGCGGGTGAAGGGGAAGCCCGCCTGCGCGAATGCGCGCAGGTCCGGCATTTCGATGAAATGCGGATAGCCCGACAGGTCGATGGTCGACTCGGGTTCGATCATGCCGCGCACGTTGTCGATGATGATGTCGCGGCACTCGCCCTGCTTGACGTAGTCGTACATATAGCGGAACTGCAACTGGCCGTCCGACTTCAACAGGTCCAGCGGCACGTCCAACTGGGCGCGCATCGGCAGGCTCTCGTCGGGCAGCACCTCGGCGCGCAGCTTGTCGCCGCCCTCGATGCGCTCCAGCGCGAACAGCGGCATCGACTTGACGAACTCGCCGTTGACGCCGAACAGCAGCGAGGAATTGAGCGACGTCGGCTGCGGCGTATAGCGATAGCGCAGGTCGATCGGCACCTTCTTTTCCTGCCAGCCGAACAGGTCGGGCGGCACGCGCACGTCGATGCGGATGGTATCCGGGCTGAAGCCTGACACGTTCAGGCGCTTGGGGTCGATCAGGTCGCCGAAACGCACCGGACGGTCCGTGCGCAGCCAGCGCGGCGCGTCGTAGGGCTGACGCGGCTTGACGTCGGCCAGGCGGGTGATGGCGGCCGATTGGCCGGCCAGCGTCTGGCTGCCCAGCGCCAGCGCGGCGGCGGCCTGCTTGAGGTCCTTGCCGTCGCGGCCCAGCACCAGCAGCAGCTTGCCTTCGGGATCGTTGGGGTTGGCGACGATGGCCAGCGTCGGACCGTTCACGGTGGCCTGGGTCAGCCCGGCGCTGGCCGCGCCCATCGCGAACACCACCGCATTGCCGCGGTTGGGCAACTGCGCCACCGAGGCCGGGAAATCCGAGCCGCGATAACCCGCCAGCCCGCCAAACCATGAAGACAGCGCCCCCGCGGCTTCCAGCGTGGCGTTGTCCGGCTCGGCCTGGAACACGAACGGCAGCACCAGCTTGCGCATGTCGCGGCGGTCGAAGAACGGCAGCGGCAGGTTGGCCAGCTCGTTGGGCAACGGCAGCGCGGCGGTGGCCAGGTCCAGCGTGCTCAGGTTGCTGATGTTGGCCCACAGGCTGGAATGCAGCGGATCCTCGCAATTCAGCGTGTAGTGGCCGATCAGTTGCAGGCGCAGATCGTTGTAGGGCGTGATCAGGTAGGGCGGGATCTCGATGGTCTGCCGCAGATTGCTGCCGGCCGTCTCGCGCGGCACGGCAATGGTGGCGGCCACCTCGTCGTTGACCAGCACGTTGATGTGCGACAGGTCGGGCAGCAGCGCGGGCGAATAGGCATAGCGCAGGTCGACCCGCGCGCCGGTCACCACGCGATCGTTGCGCACGCTGAAGTTCAGCGTGTTGCTGCCGTCCACGCCGCGCAGGTTGAGGGGATACTGCGCGCCGAGCTGCTTGAAGGTGTAGGTCTGGTCGGCCACGAACGGCGCCGGGGCCGGCGTGGCGGCAGGCACGGTGCCCGGCGCCTCGGCCGCGCTGGCCAGCAACGAGCAGCCGGCCAGCAACGCCAGCGACAGGCGGCCCAGCGCATGCCCGGGGCGGCGCGGCGAACGGAACGGCGCCGCTTGCGCGATCGGCGGTTGGGTCGAACGGATTTTCTTATGCATGATCACGATCCCAGGCGGCGCTGAGCGCGGGCGCGCAGCGACAGGTAGAGCAACACGGCAATGACTAGCGCGCTCAGGAGCAACGCCCCCACGAGCGTGAGCGGATGGCGTGCGAAGAACCACTGCAGGCCCAGCCAGGTCGGCAATGAACCCACGTAATAGCTCTGCTCATCCTGCAGGGTATAAGCCTGCCCGCCGCTGATCACCGACAGGCTTCCGCCGATCCGGTCCTGAGGATTGTCGGCCTTGCTCTCGGCGTCGCGGCTGGCCAGCAGCGCCTGAACGGCGCTGGCCAGGCCATCGGCGCTGGTGCCCGACACCACCACGGCGCTGCGGCCTGACTGCAGCGGCGATTGCAGGCCAGCCAGCGTGGCCGTGACGCCGCCGCTGGAGAAGGCCAGTTGGATGTCGGCCTGGCGCTTGCGGTCGCGCGGATCGTTGCCAAACCAGGACGCGACGCCATCGACCCAGCTCGACAGGCTGAAGCGGCGCTCCTTGCCATTGAAGCCGCTCGGCAGCGCGTCGCCCCATTGCGCCAGCAGCGGCTGGTTGTCGCCGGAAGCCAGCACCAGCAGGTCCTTGTCGCGTTGCGCCGCGACCTGCGCGCCCTGGGTGACGGTGACGCCAGTGGCGGGATAGCCCGTCGCCTGCCCCATCACGCCCATCAAGGTCAGATAGGCCGAGAAGTCCGACACGCCGGCGCCCTCGGGCATGACCACCGCGGTTTCCGACAGGTCGGCCATGCGTGTGAACGGGAAGCCGGCGTCGGCAAACAGCGACAGGTCCGGCATGGCGGCATACTTGGGCAGGCCGGAAATATCGATGGTGGAACCCGGATCGATCGCGCTGCGCACGTTGTCCAGGATGCTGTTCTGGCACTCGCCCAGCTTGGCGTACTCGTAGACGTAATTGAACTGCAGCGCCGTCTGCGGCGGCAGCAGATAGGTCGGCACCATCACCCGCGCCTTGCCTTCCGAGGCCGGCATGCCAGTCAGGCGGTTGTAGACGCCCGGTCCTTCGTGCAGCGCGAAACTGCGGACCAACTGGTTGCCGGCCATCATCTCCATCACCGACTGCCTGGCGCCGGGACGCGGCGAATAGCGGTAGATCAGGTTCACCGGCACGCCATCGCTATGCCAGCCGAACAGGCCCGGCGGCACGCGCAGGTTGACCTGCACCGGCGGCGGCCGATGGCCCGAGACGTTCAGGTCGCGGGTCGGCATCAGCTCGCCGAATGCCACCGGCCGGTCGCTGCGCAGCCAGTTGGGCGCGTCGAACGGCTTGCGCGGCCGCGGCGTCTCCAGGCGCGTGATGCGCGCCTGCGAGCCGGACAACGCTTCGCTGCCCAGCGCCAGCGCGGCGGCGGCCTGCCTCAGCTCCTTGGCGTCGCGCCCCATCACCAGCAGCAACTTGCCATGCGGATCGCGCGGGTTGGTCTGCATTGCCACCGACGGGCCATCGATCGCGGGCGTCTGCAATCCGGCGACCGTGTCGCCCGGCAGCAGCAGCACGACTGCGTTGCCGGTCGCCGGCAGGTCCTGCAAATGGGCGTCGAACCTGGCGCCGCGATATCCCGCCAGGGCGCCGAACCACGAGGTCAGGATGCCGGCGCTCTCCAGCCGCGCCGCATCCGGACTAGCGCCCAGCACGATCGGCAGCGCCAGTTGGCGAATGTCCCGACTGTCGAAGAACGGCACAGGCAGCAGCGCCAGGTCATTGGGCAGGTCGACCGGCATCACGGTCAGTTCCAGCGTGCTGCGGCCAGCGACGTCGGCCCACAGGCTGGAATGCACCGGGTCTTCGCAACCCAGCGTGTAATGGCCGATCAGTTGCACGTCGAGCCGGTTGTAGTCGGCCAGCGCCGGCACCGGCAGCTCGACCGTCTGGCGGGTCGGCGTGGCCGCGGCTTCCTTCGGCAGCGCTACGCTGCCCGCCACTTCGCCGTTGAGCAGCACCTTCAAGTGCGACAGGTCGGGCAGCAGCGCGGGCGAATAGCTGTAATCCAGGTTGACGCGCGCCCCGATGACCTGCTGGTCGCGGCGCGCGCTGAAGCCCAGTCCGTTGATGCCGTCCACGCCGCGCAACGGCAGCGCGCTCTGGCCGCTCAGGCGCGACAGGGGTACCGAGTAGATACGCGCGCCCGGCGGCAGGGTCGCCGCGGACGCGGTCGCGGCGACCGGATCGGCAGCGACGGGCTCGGCCAGGGCCGGCATGACCGCCCCGAGGGCCAACAACGCCGATAGCAGCGCCCGACGCGGGACCGACTGCGCGGGGGACAGGCAAGGCCGGGGCGGCCAAGCATCAAGCCTGGGAATCATCGCTCTGTCGTCCTCTAGTTTTTGGTGGACACGGACGTGGGACGGCGCACGGCCGCAAGGCTGCGATCGCGCAACTGGCGCAGCAGCAACGAAAAACCGCGTACGCCGATGCTCGAGATCTGTCGCAACGCGACCCACGGCGAATCGGGCGCGTTATTGCCCCAGGTGCTGGCCCAGGTGTCGGCGCGGCCGAAGGTCATCTGCGCCAGCTCGCGTTCCTGCTCCAGCGTCAGGGACTGGAAGCTGATCCCCAGGCGGTCGCCGCGGCTGAACGTGACCAGCGCCGGGAACATGGCTTCCTCGTCATTGCGGAACAGCGACACGCTCAGCGGCATGCCGTTGGGCACCAGCACCCCGGGCGGCAGCACCAGGCCGAGGCCGCCCTGCGAGTAGTCGCTGGTGCGGCAGGCGACCGTGCGCCCGTCCGGCAGCAGCAGCATGGCGGCCAGCGAGATGGCCACCCGCGGCGTGTTGCGCAGTTGCCGCACTTCGCCGGCCACGGCCACGCTGGCGCTGGTCATCACGATGTTGTAGACGGTCCAGATCAGGTTCAGCACGATGGTCAGGCGTGCGTCCACGCCCCCGTACCCGGTGACCAGGCTGACCACGCCAACGATGAAGCCGGCCAGGTTCAGCCCCAGCAGCACCACGTAGGGCCGCGCCAGCGTCCAGTCGAAATACGATTCCCGGATGATGCCGCCTTTGGCCGTCACGTTGAACAGCGCCGTCTTCGGGCTGATCAGCGTCACCAGCGCCGGGCGCATGATGTACCAGGCCAGCACCGACTCGTAGACCTCGTTCCAGAACGAATGGCGAAAGCGTCCCTGGATGCGTGACCCGGTCAGGTTGGACAGAACGATGTGCGGCAAGGCGTAGGCCGCCACCATGATGGCCGACGCCTGGAACACGTTGGCATGGAAGAACAGATAGGCCAGCGGCGCCGTCAGGAACACCACCCGCGGCAGGCCGAAGAAGAAGTGCAGCATCGCGCTCAGGTAGCAAAGCCGCTGCCCGATCTTCAGGCCCTTGCCCAGCAGCGGATTGTTGGTGCGGATGATCTGCGCCATGCCGCGCGCCCAGCGCGTGCGCTGGCCGATGTGGCGCGACAGGTTCTCGGTGGCCAGCCCCGCGGCCTGCGGCACCGCCAAGTAGGCGGTATTGAAGCCCAGGCGGTTCATCTTCAGGGCGGTCAGCGCGTCCTCGGTCACGCTCTCGACCGCCACGCCGCCGACCGCGTCCAGCGCCGAGCGGCGCATCACCGCGCACGAGCCGCAGAAGAACGTGGCGTTCCACAGGTCGTTGCCGTCCTGGATCACGCCGTAGAACAGTTCGCCCTCGTTGGGCACGTTGCGAAAGGTGCCCAGGTTGCGCTCGAAGGGGTCGGGCGAGAAGAAGACGTGCGGCGTCTGCAGCAGCGCCAGCCGTTTGTCCTTCAGGAACCAGCCCATGCAGATCTGCAGGAACGAGCGCACCGTGACGTGGTCGCAATCGAACACCGCGATGAATTCGCCGTCGGTCTTGGTCAGCGCAGCGTTGATGTTGCCTGCCTTGGCGTGCTTGTTGTCCGGGCGCGTCAGGTAACCCACGCCAGCCAGCTCGCTGAACTCGCGGAACTCCTGCCGACGGCCGTCATCGAGCACGTAGACACGCAGCTTTTCCGCCGGCCAGTCCAGCGACTGCGCAGCCAGCACCGACTGGCGCACCACGTCCAGCGGTTCGTTGTAGGTGGGAATGTAGACATCCACGGTCGGCCAGAGGGATCGGTCAACCGGCAACGGCGTGGGCTTGCGGCGCAGCGGCCAAGCCGTCTGGAAGTAGCTCAGCAGCATGACCGTCAGGGCGTAGATCTCGGCCAGCAGCAGCCCGTAGCCGAAGAACGCGTCCAAGACATTGTGAAAGCCGATGGTGTCGGTGATGCGCCAATACATGTAGCGCAACGACGTGATGACCGACAGCATCACCAGCGTCAGCGTCGCCAGCCGTCCGCCCACGCGGTGCAGCAACAGCGCCACGATCACACAGAACGCCGCGAACATCATCTGTTGCGGCAGGCCCATCTCGACGGCCACCGCCAGCACCGACAGCACGCCGGCCAACATCAACGACAGCGCCCGAACCCAGCCCATCTTCCAGATGCGCCAGGACAACAGACTGTTGCCCATGCGCGAGAGACGCGGATTCTGCGCCGCGGTCTCGTTGGTCACCGACTTCATGGCTGGTCCTCCCGGGGCTCGCGCAATTGCCGCAGCAGCCATTGCGCGCTGATGCCGATGTCATTGCTGGCCTGGCTGTGCGGGGCGTGGTCGATCACGGTGGTGCCGAAGGCCAGCGCCTCGCTGACGGTGGCGTCGCGGTGGATCACGCCGGCCAGGCGGTCGGCCAGGATGCCGCGCATCACCTGCAGCGTGTCCTTGGCCAGCGGGGAGGCGCTGTCCGCCTGGTTGACCACGAAGGCATGGCCCATGAATTCCGGGCGTCCTTCGCAGTACTGCGCGATCAGGTTTTCAACCTGCGGCAGCGTCGCGTACGAGGCGGCGTCCGGCAGCGTCACGACCAGCACCAGGTCGGCGCAGCGCAGCGCCTGGCTGAGATAGATCGACGGTCCCGGCGGCGTGTCCACCAGCACCACGGTATCGGGCTCGAGATCGAGCGCCCGCAGGTGGTTCGCCAGCCAGGCGTCGTCCTGCCGCATCTGCTGTTCCAGCGCCAGGCGGTCCGCCTCGTTGATCTGGCCGAATGGCAACAGGTAGGGGCCGGCGTCGCCCCGCACCGCCGTTTCACGCCAGGGAATGCTGGCCAGGCTGGCGCGCGCCAGCCCGGCCTCGGCGGCCTGCGATTCGGCGCCCAGGTGAAAGCGCAACGCGTTCTGCGGATCCAGGTCAACCAGCAGGGCGGAATGGCCCGCCCGGCTCAGGGCCAAGCCCAGCGTGGCGGCTATCGTGGTCTTTCCTACCCCGCCCTTGGCGGAAACAATCGCGATGGTTTTCATTTTTTCGCCGCTTTCGAAGATGGCGGATCCTGGGCCGCGTCCACACGCGGCGTCCGCGCCAGGCGCGCGAAGACGCCTTGCAACGGCGTCGCGGCGCTGGCCGGCTCGGACTCGGGGGCCGTCGCCGCCGGCCGCTCGGGCGCGAGGGAGGGTTCGATGAGGACTTTCGGCGCGGGACGCGCGGGCGGCTCGGCGGCGAGCGGCTCGGCGGCGCGCGGCTCCGTGGCGGGTGGCTCGACGGCAGCAGGCTCGACGGCGACGGGCGCGGCGACAACCGGCGCGGCCGCAGGCGCCGGCGGGGCTTCCCGCGAGGACTGCCGCGGAATTTCCAGCGCATCCAGCGGCGGACGCTGCACGCGCGCGCCATGGATCAACGCGGCCACCTTGGCCGCATCCACCGCTGCGCCACGACGCACGGGCGAGAATCGGGACAACGGCAGCGCCGCCACGGCCGCGCCCGGCGCCAGCGGCCAGGCCGCGGCCCGCGCGGGGCGGTCGGCGGGCGAATCGCCGGCGGCGGGCGGCACGCCAGGCTGCCCCGGCCGGATGCGGCTCAGCAGCGGCCAGCGGCCGCGCGCGGCGCGGGCCCGGTCCTCGCGGCCGATCTCGCGATAGTTGCGGGGATCGCCCCCGAACTCGCGATACAGGCTGGTGATGTCGTTGTCGTCTCTCATCCGTGGTCCCGCATCCTAGCGGCCGAACCGGTAGAGAATGACGCCGGATTCATCGGACGCGCGCTGCTGCGAGACCTTCAACTGCGCATCGGCGCCCAGCAGGCGCATCCACGATTCGTAGGCACCCTCCAGGAACCCCGCGCTCCAGTCCAGGTGCGCGGCGCCGAACGCCGCGCGCAGCGGCGCGCAGTAGTGCGCCAGGGCCAGGTGATCCTCGGCCTCTTCGATCTCCACCCAGCCCCAGTCCAGCGGACGCCAGACCTGGTTGATGGCGGACTGCATCTCGGCGATCGACACGGCGCCCGACAGCGCATGCCTGTCGGCGAATGTCTCGCCGGCGCGCCGCATCAGCGCGCGCAAGCGCTGCACCGTCAGATCCTGCGACAACTCCTGGGCGAAGGCCGCCAGCACATCGCGCCACTGGCTGGCACAGAGTCGATCATCGAGGTGGGAGAGGATGGCGCTTTGCACGTCGTTCCTTCGTCATGGACAGGCGACAGGACTTGGCCCGCAAGCGTCAGCGCGACGCGCCACGGGACCAGGACAAGTGTTGAAAGGCAAGGCCGGCGGGCAAGCGACGAGCCAGGCAGAGGCCGCCATGCCGGGTTGTTTCGTACAGGCGCCGACGAAAAACGAGGTCGCGCGCGGAAACCCGCGCGACACTCGACGCGAGGACGACACGAGGAACATCCTGGTTTTCAGGCTTTGCATAGCCTGCATCCGCGAGTTGGCAAGGCGGAGCTGCGGTACTTTAGGCCGCATTCTTGGAGCATGACCTTGCGTCTTAGACGGCAGCGCGCGGTGTCATCGGTTTGAAGTCTTTTCACGAATGCTCGTAAACGTTTTGTTTCGGGCAGTATTAACGCGTGCTGACTTATATTGCCGATAATAGCAAAATGCATCGATATATATGCATCCAACCTGCGCTGCGGCACAGTCTTTTAGTATAGTGAAGACAACAATCAAATTAAAGACATACACATCTTAAAGATCTTAAAGATTTGCAAACACTTTGCCACAGCCGATTGCGCAACCTTTATAGTTGAGGCCGTTGGCAGGACGTAGACCGTGTGCCGCGCCCGATAAGTACCCCCGCCCCCGCGGCGCCATGCGCCGTCAGCGACAGAATGCAAGGGACTTCCGATGTCGAGTACCACGCCGCAACTGCGTTCCGTTCTGCTGGTAGGCGGCACCGGCAGCCGCCTGTGGCCGCTGTCCCGCGGCAGCTACCCCAAACAGTTCCTCCCCCTGCTCGGCGACCTTTCCCCGCTGCAAGCCACCTGTGAGCGCGTGGCCGGCCTTGGCAGCCAGGCGCCGATCTTCGTGGCCAACGAGGAACACCGCTTCATCGTCGCCGAACAACTGCGCCAGATCGGCCAGCAACAACCCACCGTCCTGCTCGAACCCGTCGGCCGCAACACGGCGCCAGCCATCGCCCTGGCCGCCCTGCTGGCGCAGGCCGACGGCGCCGACCCCGTGCTGCTGGTGCTGCCTTCCGACCACGCGGTGCCTGACGTCGAGCGTTTCCACGACGCCGTGCGCCAGGCGCTGCCCGCCGCCCACGCCGGCCGCCTGGTCACCTTCGGCATCAAGCCCACCTACGCCGAGACCGGCTACGGCTACATTCGCGCCGGCGCTGCCCGCGACGGCGCAGCCGACGTCGAGGCTTTTGTCGAGAAACCCGACGCGGCCACGGCAGCGCAATATCTGGCCAGCGGACAGTATTTCTGGAACAGCGGCATGTTCCTGTTCCGCGCCTCACGCTACCTGCAGGCCCTGCAGGCGCATCGTCCCGACATCCTGGCGGCCTGCCGCCAGGCCATGGCCGCGCCGCGCCAGGATGGCGATTTCCTGCGGATCGACGAGGCCGCCTTCGCCGCCTGCCCGTCCGACTCGATCGACTACGCCGTCATGGAGCGCGATCCGGACGTGGCCATGGTGCCGCTGGACGCCGGCTGGAGCGACATCGGCTCGTTCGCCTCGCTGTGGCAACTGGCGCCGCAGGACGCCGATGGCAACGCCCTGCGCGGCGACGTGGTGGCCGAGGACTGCCATGGCGTCTACGCCTATTCCAGCCACCGCCTCGTGACGCTGCTGGGGCTGGAGGACACCGTGGTGGTCGAGACCGCCGACGCCGTCCTGGTCGCCGCGCGCGACAAGGTGCAGGACGTGCGCCGCATCGTCGCCCGCCTGAACCAGGCCAACCGTCCGCAGGCCACGGCCCATCGCCTGACCTATCGGCCGTGGGGCAGCTACGACGCCATCGACAACGGCGACCGGTTCCAGGTCAAGCGCATCCGCGTGGCGCCCGGCGGTCGGCTCTCGCTGCAGATGCACCACCACCGGGCCGAACACTGGATCGTCGTCACCGGCACGGCGCGCGTCACGCGCGGCGACGAGGTATTCCTGCTGACGGAAAACCAGTCCACTTACATTCCTCTGGGTGTAAAACACCGCCTGGAGAATCCGGGTTCCATTGACCTGGAGCTGATAGAAGTGCAGTCCGGCCCGTATCTGGGCGAGGACGATATTGTGCGGTTTGATGATGTCTACGGTCGCTGATCCCCCCACCACCTTTTCCATGCTCACCTACGCGACGCCCAGCCACCCTCAGCGCTCCTTCATGGCCCTAACGGGCCTGATCTGCGCGCTGATCAACGCCGGCACCTTTCTTGGCCTGACACTGGCCGAGGAGATGGCGTCGCCCATCTTCCGCGGCTGGATTCCGGTCATTCTCGCCACGGGCGCCTTTGTCGCATTCGCCCGCTTCACGCTGCTGATCAGCGCCCGCAGCGTCTGGTGGATGCTGAGCCGCGGCGTGATGCGCTGGTTCAGCGTGCTGTTCCTGGCGCTGGTCACGCTGTTCTTCCTGCCCGGCAGCGCCACCGACACCGAATCGCTGCGCGTGCTGCTGCTGCAATGGACGGCTATCGCCCTGCCGCTGCAGGTTCTCGCCCTGTACGGCCTGCGCCGCACCGCCTATCGCTTGAACAATGCGTCCGCCAGCCGCCGTTCGGCGGTGTTTTTCGGCATGGGCCCCGAAGCGCGCAAGCTCGCCATGCGCCTGCAGCGCTCGCCCATCCTGGGCATCCACACCGCCGGCTACTACGCCGAGGAACAGGTGCGCACGCGCAAGGGCGAACCGACGCCGCCGCCCTACCTCGGCCGCTACCCGGACGCCCTCAGCCGCATCGAGGCGGGCGAGTACGGCATGGCCTTCGTCACGCTGGACGACACGAAGGACAACCCGGTCGTGCTCAACCTCATGAACCGGCTGTATGACTCGACGGCCGCCATCTATCTGATGCCAGAGTCGCCGTTCCTGGGCGAACTGACGGCCAGCAGCGCCGAAATCGCGGGCGTGCCGTTGCTGGCGTTGCACGAAACGCACATGCAGGGCCTGTCGCGCAGCCTCAAGCGCGCCATGGATTTGGCGCTGGGCGGGCTGATGCTGCTGCTGGCTTCGCCGGCCATGCTGGTGATCGCGCTGGCCATCAAGCTCGACTCGCCGGGGCCCGTCATCTTCCGCCAGATGCGCTATGGCGAACGCGGCATGCCGATCACGGTGTTCAAGTTCCGTTCCATGCGCGCCAACGCCGGCACGGAAGCCGACGGCAGCCTGCGCCAGGCGCAGCAGGGCGATTCGCGCGTGACACGCATCGGCCGCTTCCTGCGCAAGAGTTCGCTGGATGAGCTGCCGCAGTTGTTCAACGTGATGGCCGGCACCATGAGCCTGGTCGGCCCGCGCCCGCACGCGGCCGAGCACAACGAGATCTACCGCCGCATGATCCAGGGCTACATGCTGCGACACAGCGTCAAGCCCGGCATCACCGGATGGGCCCAGATCCACGGCCTGCGCGGCGAGACCGACACCACCGACAAGATGCTGCAGCGCGTGCGCTACGACCGCTACTACATCGCCAACTGGTCGCTGATGCTGGATCTGAAGATCCTGTTCCGGACCGTGCTCGTGATCTTCTGGGACCGCAACGCCTACTGAGCGCTCAGGGCTCCTCGCCCATCGGATCGCACATCGCCAGCTCCGGCCGACGCCATTGACAGTCGGTCGGCTGCATCATCAGCCGCAGGTTCTCCTTGCCGCGGCTGCCGAAGGTGTATTCCAGCCCGACGCGCACGAAATTCTGGTTGTAGCTGTCGCCGGCGGATTCGCCCATCTGCCGGTCGCGGTACACGTCCACGATCCAGCGCAGGTTGTCTTCCTGCTGCCATTGCACGCGCGCGCCGAAGCGGCGGATCTGCAGGGTCTGGTCGTTGCCGCCGGTGAAGGCGGTGTTGCGCTGGCGGGTCAGCTCGGCGCCCAACTGGAACGCGGTCTTGACCGTGGGTCGCCACGTCACCGAAGCCAGGCCGCCGGTCTGGATCGAATACAGCACCGTGGGGTCATCGTCATAGGCGTAGGGACGGCGCCAAAGCTGCAGGTCCAGGCGCGTCTTGGGCGAATAGTCCCAGGTCGCGCGGCCGGCGAAGGTGAACAGATTGGTGTCGCGATCGCCCAGGTGCACGTAGCTGCGCTTGAGAAGGCCGACGCGCGCCTGCAGCAGCGTCTTGGGGCTGTAGTCCCAGCGCGCCGCGACGAAAGCCTCGTTGTCCGTGTAGCGGTCGTCGATGGTCGCGACCAGGTCCGGCGTGCGGCCGTAGTAATCGACCTGGGTATGGCGCAGGCCCGTCTGCGCGAAGGAGCGGCCGAACCCGGCATAGCGCGCCGACAGTTGCCAGCCCTGGTCCTTGCGGTCATACAGGGTGCGGTTGATGTCCTGGTCGTAGCGCGTGCCATTGGTGAAGACGCCGAACACCGGCAGCGTCAGCCGCTCCGAGATGCGCAGGCCCAGCTCCGCAGACTTGTTGTCGCGCGTCTGCAGGTCGCGATCGGGCCAGGTGCGCGCCATGTTGGGATTGAGCTGGCTCTGGTAGCCGTAATCGAAGCGCCCGGCGAACAGCCGGCCGGCGCGCCAATGCAGCGTCGACAGCATGTTGCCGGGCTGGTGGTCGAGCTGCCGGTTATTGCTGTAGCGGGCATCGGCCAGCGTGCCGCCCACGTCCAGCCGGGTATCGTCGGACAGCAGTGGCATGCGCAGCCCCAGGCCGACCGAATTGACCCAGACGCCCGCGCCCCGGATGTCGGAAGACGACTGCGGCAGGCGCGCGGGATTGCTCTGGTATTGGTAGGAACTGCCCAGTTGCACGGCGTAGTCGGCCGGCCCCGGCGCGCCCATGGCCTGGACGCCGCACATCATCAGGCTGGCCGCGGCCAGCTTGCGTCCGATCGTGACCGTGCCTCGCTTGGCCCCGCCATCCAAGGCAAGGCTGGCGCCGGGGCGCAAGATCACGGCGCCGAGCCGCGCCGCTTGCGCCATTGCCGCCAGCAAAGTCCCAGGAAGCGTGGATCGTCGACCAGATAACGGCGCCACAGGCGGCGCGGGTTGCTGGCCAGGCGCCACAGCCATTCCAGGCCGATGCGCTGCATCCACATGGGCGCACGGCGTTGCAGGCCGATGGCGAATTCCATGGCCGCGCCCACGCAAAGCAGGATCCCCCCGGGCAACTCGCCGGCGTGATGCAGCACCCAGTGTTCCTGCTTGGGCATGCCCACGCACAGGAAGACCACGTCGGGCCGGCGTTCGCGCACACGGTCGGCATAGGCCTGCCCCTCGGGTCCGAGCGGATCGAAGCGCATCGAGGGGCTGACGATATCGATGTTCAAACCCGGGTAATACTGCGCGAAACGCGCGAGCAGGTCGGGCTCGGAGCCAGGCATGCCGCCCAGCAGCATCACTTGCCAGCCCTCGCGCTGGGCGCGCTGGCACAGCGCGACGAACAGGTCGGAACCGGTGATGCGCTCGGGCAGCGGCTGTCCCAGGAAACGGCTGGCCCACACCACGGGCATGCCGTCGGCGAAGATGAAATCGGCCTTGGCGTAGCGCTCGCGGAATTCCGGCGAGGCATCCAGGCGCACCACATGATCGACATTGGGCGTGACCACGATGCGGGCGCGACCGTCGCGGCGCACGGCCGCCTGCGCCAGGCCCTCGACGGCCTCATCGAAGGAAACTGCCGCGATATCGAGGTCGAACAGCCGCACGACGGGCATGACGGGGATATCGTCGTTCGCAGTTCCGCGGGGGTCGGATACGTGCTCTGAACTGTGCAAGGAGGATCTCGCTACGAAGGGCGGTAAGCTCGGGAACAATGGTCTCACGTTTGCGTTTGAGAAAACCACATCCATCGAGCCGGCACGCGCGTATTGTATTTAAAATACCCATAGTGTGGCGTTTTGCTTCGGCTACTATTGGACGCGCGCAACCTTTAACCAAAGGATCGGAGAATAACGTGGCGTGTCTGACGACGATATGGCGGAAAGCGATGTTGGCGGCGCTGCTGGCCTGTGCGCATGCGGCGGGCGCGCAGGACCTGCCGATCCCCGACCCCGTGTCCCCGTCCCGTCCGGCGGCGCCCTCGCCCGACAACGACTTCAAGCGCTACAACGCGCCCTACGAGTCCCCCGCCTACACCCCGCCCGCCCCCATTGGCGCACCCGTGCGCCCGCAGCCGACCACGCCGGTCGCCGCTCCGCCCGCTCCGCCCGCGCCGCCCGCGCCGCCCGCCGCCTACACGCCGCCGGCCGTGCCGCCCGCGGTCAAGAGCGGCAGCGGTGATCGCGGCACCGACCGCCACATGGCCGGCAACCGGTTGCCGGAAAACGGCGTCGTGCCCACCCCGCGCCAGGCCGCCGCGGCGCCGGCCGACCCGGCCCTGGAGCAGGCCATCGGCAGCGCCATCGGCGCGGTCGGGCCGGGCGACACGCTCAACATCAACATCCTTGGCACCGGCGGCACCCAGGCCCGCGCCACGGTCGATGCCGACGGCCAGATCGTGGTGCCGATGCTGGGCAACGTCCGCGCCTCGGGCCTGACGCCCGCGGCCATCGGCAAACGCATCGAGCAGGACCTGCGCAGCAAGGGCTACATGACCGATCCGCAGGTCGCCGTCGAGGTCGTCACGCTGCGCAGCCGCATCGTGTCGGTGCTGGGACAGGTCGCGAGGCCGGGCCGCTACCCCATCGAAGGCAAGCTGTCGGTGCTGGAACTATTGGCCATGGCCGGCGGCGCCACGGGCGGCGCTGGCGACGTTGCCACCCTGGTGCGCCGCGCCGGCGGCGGCAACGACCGCATCAATCTCTACGTGGGCAATCGCCAATCGCCCTCGCAAAGCCTGCAGGACACCGAACTGCAACCGGGCGACGTGGTGTTCGTGCCGGAAGCGCCGCGCTTCTACGTCTACGGCGAAGTCGGCAAGCCCGGCGCCTATCCGTTGGAACAGGGCTTGAACGTCATGCGCGCCCTGGCGGTCGCCGGCGGCCTGACGCCGCGCGCGTCCGACAGCCGCATCGACCTCAACCGCACGGACGCGCTGACCGGCGAGATCACCGACCGGCGCGCCAAGCTGACCGACGCGGTCCAGCCCGGCGACGTCATCCACGTCAACGAGCGCTTCTTCTGATGAACCGCCGCAGCCTGCTCTCGGCCCTGCTGCTGGCCCCGGGATGCGCCGCGCTGCCCGCATGGGCGCGCGACCAGCGCATCTACGCCGTGGTGGTCGGCGACTCCATCGCCGAAGGCGAGATCCAGCGCAAGGGCCGCCTGAACGTGCAGGGCCAGTTCGTGCCGGACTATCCGTCCAATCCGGGCCAGCTCTCCTACGACCTGGCGCGCTATTCCGGCGTGTTCCATTTCAACCATGGCATCGGCGGCCAGATGTCGGCGCAGGTCCGCGCCCGCTGGCGCCGCGACGTGCTGGCCGAGGAATACGATCCCGGCGATGGCCGCGGCGCGCGCACCCTGCCCGCCGGCTCGCGACCGAGCCTGGCGTATCTGCATGTCGGCATCAACGATGTCGCCGTCGGCATGGTGCCGCTGCAGACCCTGCAGGACAACTTCACCTACTTCGCGCGGACCACGGCGAAACTGGGCATCCCGCTGGTCGTGGACAACGTCGGCGCCTACCTCGGCATGACGCCGCCCATGATCGAGCTGACCCGCGCCTTCAACGACTGGCTGCTACAAGACCTGCCGCGCCAGTACCCGCATGTGCGGGTCGTGGACTACCTGTACTGGTCCAGCGGCGGCACCAACGATTTCCTCAAGCTGGCGCCGGGCATGTTCGCCGACGGCGTGCATCCGAACATCGCCGGCTATACCGCCTTCGCCGGCTACATCCACGAAACGCTGAAGCTGCCGGCGGGCGCCGCCGTGCGATACTGATGCCCTTGGTCCGCGCACGCGCGGCACCAGGCTTGCGGCGCCTGCCCGGAGCGACATGATGATCCTGGACGCCAACACCATTCCGAACGGCTCGACCCTCACCGCCGACCTGTGCATCGTCGGCGGTGGCGCCGCCGGCATCACGCTGGCCCTGGCCCTGCTGGACAGCGGCCTGGACGTGGTGCTGCTCGAAAGCGGCGGCCCGGCCGAGGACAAGACCACCCAGGCGCTCTACGCGGGCAGTGTCGCCGACGCCCGCATGCACCCCGAGCCCGAGCGCTACCGCCAGCGCCGCATGGGCGGCTCCACCACCATCTGGGGTGGCCGCTGCATGCCGTTCGATCCCATCGACTTCGAGCCGCGCGACTACATCGCGCACAGCGGCTGGCCCATCGGCCTGGACGACCTGCAGCCCTACTACCCGCGCGCCAACCAACTGTGCGAAGCCGGCGATTTCGCCTACACCGTCGAGACCGCCTTCCATCGGCCCGTGCGGCCGATGATCGAAGGCTTCGACAGCCCCGAGTTCTCCACCGATACCCTGGAACGCTTCAGTGTGCCCACCGATTTCGGCGGGCGCTATGCCGAGCGGCTGCGCCAGGGGCCGGTGCGCGTACTGCAGCATGCCAACCTGTGCAAGCTCGACAACGGCGCGGCCGGCGCGCCCGTTGGCCCGGCCCGCGTCCGCACGCTGGCCGGCAACAATGTCTTCACGGTCCAGGCGCGCGCCTACGTGCTCGCCACCGGCGGACTGGAAACCGCGCGGCTGCTGCTCGCCAACCCCGGCGCCAGCGGCCGCGGACTGGGCAACGCGCACGACGTGGTGGGCCGCTACTACATGTGCCACATCGCCGGCACCATCGGCAACGTCGACCTGGCCGGCGCCCGTTCCGTCTGGCACGGCTACGAGGTTTCCGACGAAGGCATCTATTGCCGCCGGCGCCTGGCGCTGCAACCCGAGGCGCAGCGCCGCCTGCACGCGGGCAACTTCATCGCGCGCCTGCACCATCCGCGCATTCCGGACCCCGGACACGGCAGCGGCGTCCTGTCGGCGCTGTACCTGGCCCGGCCCGTCGTTCCCTACGAATACGCCAAGCGCCTGTATGGCGACACGCCAGGTTCGCTCGGCCTGTGGCTCAGCCACCTGCGCAACGTGTTGCTGGGCGCCCCGGCCACCGCCCGCTTCATGTGGCACATGCTGACTGAACGCAAGCTGGCCGCGCGCAAGTTTCCGTCCATCATCGTCCACCCGCGCAACCGCCGCTACAGCCTCGATTTCCACGCCGAACAAGAGCCCAACCCCGACAGCCGCGTCACGCTGGGCAATGACGTCGACGCGCTCGGAATGCGCCGCCTGCACATCGACTGGCGCTACACGCCCCGCGATGTTGCCACCGTGCAGACCGCGCTGGCGGCGCTGGCCGAGGCCCTGGCCGCCAGCGGCGTGGGCCGCTTCGACTACGACCCTGGACAGGTCGAGGCCGAGATGACGCGCTATGGCGCCTACGGCGGCCACCATATCGGCACGGCGCGCATGGGGAACGATCCGCGCGACAGCGTCGTCAACGCCGACTGCCGCGTGCACGAAACCCCCAACCTGTACGTCGCCGGCTCGGCGGTCTTCCCGACCTCCGGCCAGGCCAACCCGACCCTGACCATCGTCGCGCTGGCCCTGCGCCTGGCCGATCACCTGCGCCGCGTTCACGCGTCCAGCGGCGCAGCCACGGAGACCCGCACATGAAACAACGCATTCTGGTCCTGGGCGCCAATGGCTATGTCGGCCGGCGCGTGGTGTCGGCGCTGGCCGCCAGCGACTGGGCCGCCCCGGTGGCGGGCGTGCGCCGCGCCCGGCAGCAGGGCCGCGAGATCGTTCTCGACGCCACCGACCCCGCCGCGGTCACGCGCGCCCTGGGCGAAGTCGACGCCGTGGTCAATTGCGTGGCCGGCTCTCCCGACGCCATGACGGCCGGCGCCCGCGCCCTGGCGACCGCGCTCGACGCGCGCGAAGCGCGCCTGGTGCATTTCAGTTCCATGGCGGTCTATGGCGCGGCGCGCGGCGACATTGGCGAAGACCACCCCATGGCCGCGAACCTGCAAGGCTATGCCGGCGCCAAGGTCGAAACCGAACGGCTGCTGGCCGCGCGCGAGACCGTCGTCACCTTGCGGCCGGGCTGCATCTACGGACCCGACAGTCCACAATGGAGCCTGCGCATCGCCGACCTGCTGCGCGCGCACCGCATCGGCGACCTGGGCGCGGCCGGCGACGGCTGCAGCAACCTCGTCTACATCGACGACGTCGTAGCGGCAGTGCTGGCCGGCCTGCGCACGCCGACCGCGGCTGCGGCCTACAACCTCGCCATGGCCGAAGCGCCCGACTGGAACGGCTACTTCCTGGCCTATGCGCGCGCGCTCGACGCCGTGCCGGTCAAGCGCATCGGCCCGCGCCGCCTGAAGATCGAAACGCATCTGCTGGCGCCGGTGCTGAAGATCGCCGAGATCGGCCTGCGACGCGTGGGCCTGCGCCTGCCGCCGCCGATTCCACCGTCGCTGGCGCGCCTCTGGCGCCAGCCCATCCGGCTGGTCTCGACGCGCGCCGAGCAGCAGCTCGGGCTGCGCTGGACCTCCCTGCAGCAGGGTCTGGCGGCGACCGTCGCCGCCGCCCGGACATGATGCCGCCAGAACCAGGAGAACCGGCCGTGGCCTACCCCTATCGCGTCGCCGCCCAGATCAGTATGTACCCCATGGACTATCCCCATGCGGCGCTGCTGCTGCCGCACCAGATCCGTGTCTGGGCGCCCATGGTCGACCGCATCCTCGTCACCATCGACACGCACCGCAGCCGATCGGGCCGCTATCGCGGCACGCACTTCGACGAATACCGCGCCAAGCTGCTGGCCCTGGCGCAAGACCTGCGCCGCGACACGCCCCAGCTCGACGTCATCGAGGTCGATTACGCCCCGGCTGCCCGGCGCGAGGTGGCGCAATCGTTCTTCGGCGTCGACGACATCCCGGTCAAGGCATGGGACGGCGGCCCGTTCTACGCCTACTTCTACGGCATGCACCACAGCCAGGCGCGCCACATCGTGCACTTCGATGGCGACATGCTGTTCGGCGGCGGCAGCCGCACCTGGGTAGAAGAGGCCATCGCCTACACCGAGCAGGATCCCACCGTGCTGCTGACCGGGCCGTTCCCCGGCCCGCCGCGCGCCGACGCGGCGGTCCATGGCCACGGCCTGCCGGAACCCGAACGCGTCGATATCGCCGGCGCCCCCGCCTATCGCTTCCAGAACGCCAGCACGCGTATCTTCATGCTCGATATGGAACGGCTGCGCGCCACGCTCGGCCACCTGCCGCTGCTGCGGCCAAGCGCCGTACAGCGGACCAAATCGCATCTGCTGGGCAACCCGCCGGACGTGCGCGAGGCCGAAGTCATCCTGAGCGAGGTGCTGCGCGCCAACGGCCTGCACCGCGTCGATCTGCTGGGTTCGGCGCCCGGGCTGTGGTCACTGCACCCGCCCTATCGCGGCGCGGAGTTCTACCGCAGGCTGCCGGAACTGATCGCCGCGGTCGAATCGGGCCAGGTGCCGGACGCCCAGCGCGGTCATTACGACATCCACGACAGCATGATCGACTGGACGCCGCAGCGCGCCGCGGCGCGCCGCCACAAGCGCTGGCTGCGCCTGCTCAAAGACCGGCTACGGATCGGCGGGTAGCGGCCTTGGAGGCCTCCTGCTCGCGCGGCTTCTTGAAGAGGTTGATCAGCGGCCGCTCCATCAACTGGTAGACCAGCAGCCCCACCACCGTGCAGGCCAGGATACCGACGACGCAGAACGCCACCTGCCCGCCCGGCAGGCTGTCCAGGTGCAGCTTGCGCCAGCCCTGGCTGACGGCCGACAGCACGAAGGCGTGAGACAGGTACAGCGAGTACGAGGCGTCGCCCAGCTTGTGCAGGAAATTCAGGCGCGGCAGCGCCTGGAAGCGTTCCAGCAGAATCGCGCCCACCACGATCGCCGCCGCCGGCACGCCCTGCGCCAAGGGCCGCGAGGCGTTTGGCGCCAGCACCGACATCAGCCCGATCACCACGAAGCCGCCGAGCACCAGCGTCCAGCCCAGCCCCGCCGAGCCGCCCTTGTGCGGCCGCGAGAACCACCAGCCCACGCTCATGCCCAGCACGAACTCGAGCACGATGTCCGACGTATAGACCTTGAGAATGGGCGTGTCGTCGCCCACCACAAACCATCCCAGCATGCTCAGGCCGAGCAGCACGAGGGTCGTGGTCGCGAAGCGCCACGCCGTCGGCAGCACCAGCGTCAGGCCGAAAATGACGTAATAGAGCATCTCGTAATTAAGCGTCCACCCCACCGTCAGCACAGGTTCGATCAGGCCCGCCGGATTCGGCACCATCACGAACAGATACGAGGCAATCACATGGAACAGGCCGAAGCGGGTAGTCTGCAGCAGGTGCGGCGCGATCAACATCACCGCCACCGCCACCGAGGTCAGCACCCAGTAAAGCGGAACGATGCGCACCGCGCGACGGCGGTAGAACTCCAGCACGCCGACTTTCTTGCCGCGCGTCGTGATCCACATCAGGAAGCCGCTCAGGACGAAAAAGATGTCCACGCCGGCGGCCAGCCAATGCGGCCAGTAGCCCTGGTAGCCCATGCGCTCGAGCTGCGGATACAGGTGGACCAGCACCACCATCATGGCCGCGACGCCGCGCAGGTACTGAATCGAAAGAATGTCCATGAACGATTTACCTGGTACGGTAAGAATGGAAAGCGGGCATGCGCGCCGCCGGATGGCAAGGAGTCATGACCGCGCCTCCCGGATGGCGTAGCCGTCATCGCGCCGCACTTCGCGCCATGCCATGACGAGCACCGCCAGCCCATAGCAGGCTTCGCCGACCAGGATGCCGATGACCGCGCCAATGGGACCCAACTGCAGCATGCCGACATAGCTTATCGCCAATGCGATCAGCGCACAGATCAGGGTGGCCGCGCTCAGCGCGCGAAAGCGCTGGCGCAGCAGCGGCACCATCATGATCGGCTCGCGGATCACCATCAGCACGAACAGCCCGATCCACAGCACCAGCAGCAGGTCGCGCTGCGGAAAATCCTTGCGCATCAGGTCCAGGAAGATCCAGTCGCGCAGCAGCCAGATCACCGCCCCGTACAGCAGCGTGAACAGCGCCAGCGCCAGCGAGAACAGCATCAGGCGGCGCAGCGTACGGCGCGCGCCCATGCCGTGCATCCAGTCGGACGCCAGCGGCGTCAACTGCTTCTGCATGCCGGCCAGCAGCAGGTTGATCGGCATCAGCGTCAGGCGCGAGGCGGCCAGCGCCGCCACGGCCGCCAGGTCCAGCGTGGCCGCGGTCAGGAAGTTGTAGCCCTGGTTGAACAACCAATAGATGACGCCGCCCGAGGCAGCCCAGAACCCCATGCGGGCGATCTCGCGCAGGCGGCCGGGCGCCGCGTCGCGCTCGATATCGTTGGCCAGCACCCGGCGCAGCGCCCCGGCGCAGGCCAGCGCCGCCATCGTGCCTGCAAGCAGGGCGCCGGCCGCCGCCGCCGGCGTCCTGACCGCGAGCGCGCAGCCGGCCAGCAGCACCGCCACGTAGATCGCGTCCGCGCCCAGCACCTGTTGTGGACGGTGGTACATCAACAGGATGCCGCGCAGGTATTCGCGGTACAGCGCCGCCAGCACCAGGCCGATGGCCGCCACCACCACCAGCGTCGATCCGCCGTCGAACAGTCCCATCGCCCAGCCGGCCAGCGCCACGGCCAGCGCCAGCGCACCGCCCAGCGCCCCCAGCCATTTCTGGTCCCGCAGCAGGCTGCCCATCCACTGGCGCCGCGCCGCCTCGTCCAGGGCGGGCAGGCGGATCACCATCGGCGTGCCAATGAAGGTGCCCTGCAGCGTCGTCAGCAACATCATGGTGTTGAAGGCCAGGATGTAATAGCCGTACTGCGCCTCGGGCGCGTAGCGGATCAGGATCAGGCCGACGCCGAAGTTGGCGGCCGACAGCATGGCCTGGTCGGCAATCGAGCTGCCGAACAGGCGCGCCAGGCCCGAGGCCGAAAAGCGTGTCCGCGTCACTTGGAATCCCGATCGGTTTTGATCCAATGCTTGTTGCGGCGGTTGCGCAACAGCACGTACAGTTTCCACAGCACGAAAAACGGCACGCGCAGCAGGTCCAGCAGCGCTCGCGGCCCCAGCGGCGACAGTTGCCAGCCGCGCAACGCGTGCAGCGCCAGCACGCCCAGCAGGACCAGCGCCAGCAGCGGCCATGTGGCCAGCCCGGCGCCGGGCAGCAGCCACGCGGCCAGCCCGCCCAGCACCAGCAACGCGCCGATCTGCAGCGCGATGTAGCCCAGCGGCATGGTCAGCAGGTCAATCGCCAGCTCCAGGCAGATCCAGCTCGGCCGCATGAGGGCCTGGCGCAAGAGGCGGCCGACATAGGTCCGCATCACCGCCAGGCGGCCTCCCTCCCAGCGCTGGCGCTGCGTGCGCGAACCGCGCTCGGACGCCACCAGTTCCGCGTCGGCGCTGGCCTCGTCGACATAGACCACGCGGTGGCCGTGCAGGCCCAGCACCACGCCATACTCCAGATCTTCCGCCATCGAATGGATATTGAACGGCACCTCGCGCAGCAACGCGTGCGTCATGCACATGCCATTGCCGCGCAGGCCGTTGGAGGCGCGCAACCGTTCACGCGCGCGGCCCCGCACCGCATGGAAGGCGCCATAGGCGATGGTGATGATGCGCGTGCGCCACGACTCGTCCGGATTGAGCACGCCATAATGCACCTGCATCACCGCCGCCCCCTGCTCGATGCGCGCGGCGTAGGCGGCCAGCAGGTTGGGCGTGACCTCGGTGTCGGCGTCGATCACCGCGACCGCATGCGCGAAGCCGTCGGCCGCGCTGTGCGCGATGCCGTACTCCAGCGCGTAGCCCTTGCCGCGATGCTGGTCGTCATGGCGCTCGATCACCTCGGCGCCCGCGGTGCGCGCCAGCGCCGCCGTGTCGTCGGTGCAATTGTCGGCGATGACGATGACGCGGTAATGCTCGCGCGGCCAGTCGATGGCCGCCAGGCTGCGCACCGTGCGCTCGATCACCGCGGTCTCGTTGTGCGCCGGCACCAGGATGTCGAAGCGCATGTCGCGCCGTTGCGGCTGTGGCCGCGGCAGGCGCGCCGACAGCAGCGTCAGCAGGCCCAGATAGGCGGTGGCCACCGTGACGGGCAAGGCGATGATGAACAGGATCAGGTGCAGGAAGCCGGCCATGTGCTCAAGCGTACTCTTGGTAATGCCCGCCCCACAGCACGGACAGTTTTCCATAGTTGGCATAGGCGCGGCCCAGCCAGTGCACCGCGTGATGCCGGCCCAGCGGCCACGATACCAGCGCCAGGATGCCCGCGACCGCCATCTGCGCCAGCGCCCGCGCATAGAACGCCACGCGGCGCATGATCGCGGGGCGACGGTCGCGCAGGCGGCCGGCCTCGAAGTGGATGGCGAAATCCTGGCCGCCGCGCAGGGCGCGCTTCAGGATCCAGCCGGTGCGCATCCGGCTCTCGGGCACGGGCTCCGTCACATACGCCTCGTCGCACCAGATCACGCGCGCGCCCTGGCCCATCAGGCGCATCAACAGGTCGCCATCCTCGCCACCGGTCAGGCCGTAGGCGGGATTGAAGACCTGCTCCTGGCGCCGCAGCCACGTGGCGGCAATGAAGCAATTGCCGGTACGCACCGCGTTGCGCGGCAAGACTTCGCCGGTACGAAAGCGTGGCCAGTCGTAGAAGCGGCCTCGCCGTATCCAGGCCGGCGCGGTTGGCGGAATCTCCGGCACGACCGGCGCCTGCACCACGTCGGCGCCATGATCGCGGGCCGCCGCGGCCAGCAGTGCCAGCCACTGGGCCGGCGCGCGCTCGTCATCGTCGATCATCGCCAGCCAGTCGCCGCGCGCCAACGAGACCGTCATATTGCGGGTCAACGAAATATTCTTCTCGGGCTGGATGGCGTAGTCCAGCGCGACGCCCTGGGCCGCGAAGGCCGCGCGCCGAGCCTCGACCACGGCGCGCGCGCTGCCCTCGGCATCGTTGTCCACCACCACGATCTGCGCGGGCCTCAAGGTCTGCGCCGCCATATCGCCCAGCAGCAGGTCCAGCATCACCGGACGGCGGTAGGTGGCGATGCACACACTGATGGGGCCGGTGCTCATGGCGTTTCCTCGAAAACCAGTTCATACCAGGGGCTGGCGCCGTCATCGCGGGTCTGCACCCGCACGCGCACGCCATCGGTGCCCGAGGTCGCATCGGCGGCAGGCAGCGCCGCCCGGCGCCGGCCTTCGCCATCCAGCGGATAGACCGACAACCGGCCGGTGCGCGGCGCCAGGCCCAGCATGGCCGGCGTACGGTGCAGCCAGGCTGGCGAGCGTGTGGCGTAGCTGCCGGACGGCCCCGGCGAACCGGCGTCCGGCTCCAGCGTCGACCAGGCGCCCTGGCCGCGATAGGGCACCCGCAGCTTGGGCCGGGCCGGCATCGACCCCGGCTGCGTGCCGGTGGTGTCGTTGCCCAGGCCCAGCAGCATATGCCGCGACCGCGCCAGCGGCTGGCCGTCCAGCGGCGTAAGCATGGCGCTGGCCGCGCCCGCCGCGTCGAACTGCATCCAGACGGACGAACCGCCGATGCGGCCGCTGCCCACCGTGCCGAACACGGCCCACAGGGCCGGCGCGTCGATCACGATGCGGCCCGCCGACGCGTCGTGGCTCAGCAAGGGCGTCGCGTTCGCCAGGCTCGGCAGCGCCGCGTCGGGGGCCGCGGCCAGGTCCAGTCCCACGCGGCCCCGCAACGCCCATTGCGGCTTTACGCCCAGGCCATCAGCCAGCCCGGTGGTGATTGCATCGAAGCGCCGGTCGGCGCCGAGCTGCAGGCGCTGCCGCGGCCCCACCGGCAGGGTGATCGCGTCTGGCAGCGCGGCCAACAGCGGCTGACGGAACAACCGCGCGCTCTGGCCCGCCAGCGCCATGCGTCCCCAGTCGCCGCTCAGGGCGAAGCGCGACGGCGATTGCGGCAGCCGCTGGGCGTCGCTGTAATCGAAATAGAACAGGCCATCCCAGTCCTGAAGGGCGCCGACCGCGCTCATCAGCGGCAGGATCTCGGCACCGCGGGGGTTGGGGAAGGGCTGGTTGAATTCGCTGACCACGAAGGGCCGCTTGGCATCGCGCCGCAGCGACAGGGCCAGCACGCGGTCGAACTCGTTGCCGCTGGCGCTCAGGTCCGGGATGCGCCAGTCATTATCGGCGCGGATGTCAGGATGCCCGACGTAGAAGTGCTCATCGATATAGTCCATGGCGACCTGGGAATCGAAATTCAGCAGGCCGCCATAGCCCATCTGCGTGCCGGTCACCGGCACCCGCGGATCGGCGCTCTCATGCACCACGCGGCGCAGGCGCTCGAAATAGGCCTGGTCGGTCGCCGCCAGGAACGACAGGAAATCGCGTTCCCGCAGATCCACCTTGGCATCGCTGCCGAACAGCGCGTTGACGCGCCGCGCGATCCCCGAACGCAACTGCGCCAGGCCACTCTCGTAGAGCGGCTGCTGCTGGCCCGGCACCGGGAATTCGACCGCGTTGTCGTTGCCGCCCGCGCAGCCGCCCCAGGCCGCGCAGGCCTGCGCCAGCGACCCATGGCGCAGCATAAGCCAGGCGCGCCACTGCCTGCGCAATTCAGGCGCATAGGCCGACGGAATCGCCGCGAGCCAATCCGGTCCCAGCCAGGCCGCCAGCAGCGACGACTCATTATTGAGCTCGACCATGGCGAGCGCCGGATTGTCTTTCAGGCCCAGCGCCTGGATCAGCCGTCGCGCATAGTCTTCCTGCATCGCGATCAGGCGCGGGTCGTACACATGGATCGGCGCTGTCAGCGGCGGCATCTCCGCGCCGCCATCCAGCGCCGGCAACCCATCCACCCGCGGGCGGAAGCGATAGCCCACGTGCAGGTTCAGGTTGACGTAGATGCCCTCGCGCGCCAGCGCCTCGATCAGTCCGCGCAGCCGCGCCACCGCCGTCGGGCTGAACGTCGGAAACGGCCCCGTCGTCAGGATGCTGATCGGTGCGTCCGGGTAGTCCGACGGCAGCGAATCCAGATGATGCAGGCGCACCGCGTTGAAACCGAGCTTGCGCAGTTGCCGCGCCAGCACGGCGGCCTCGACCGGATCGGGGAAGTTGGCGCCGAACGTCAGGTTCACGCCGAACAAGCGCACCCGCGCATCGTCGGCCGTTCCAGGCAGGCCGTCGGCGCCGACGCGATAGAAATGCCCGTCGCGCACGACAATGCGCGAGGCCGCGTCCAGCGGCCGATTCAGCGCCGACACATCCGGCGCGCCGGACAGCGCCGCCGGGTTCATCTCGAACCCGAACCAGCCGCCGGGCGCCGCCGCCGCGGCGCTCATCACCCACGCCAGCGCCAGGGCCGGGGCCAGCACGGCGCGCCAGCGCTTCATGCCTCGCGCTCCCGGCGCACGGCATAGGACCGCGCGGCGGCGGCGCGGACAGGCGGTGGCGCCGGCTTGGACGCCGCCGCCGCGCGCTGCCGCCAGCGTTCCATCGCCAGGCGGCCGCTGATCGCCAGCGACGAATAGATGAACATGATGTTCTGGAAATTGGTGTCCCGCAGAATCTGGCTTTCCGAGAAATTACTGACCATGATCGTCACGCAGATGCCCAGGTGCATCGCCGCGTCCTCGCGGTCGATCTTGAACAGGCGCATGATGCTGACCACGTGCCACAGCAGGCACCCCAGGAACAGCCCCATGCCGACCTGGCCCAGGTCCAGCAGGATATCGATATAGCCGTTGTGCGCCTGTCCCGGCAGCCAGCCCAGCTTGTCGGCGATGAACTGCGCCGGACCGCCTTCGCCCACCCAGAAGGCGCTGTAGCCGATGCCCCAGACGGGATGCCGCTGGATGGCCAGGTCCACCAGCGCCCAGATCTCGCCGCGGCCCGTCAGGTCATTGCTCTTGTTGAACAGCGACGTGACCACCAGCACCAGATCGTCGATACGCGGCATGCGGCCCACCGCCACGTAGAACATCAGCAGGAAGTACAGCGCCACCAGCAGCGCGGCCAGCATCAGGATCTGCCCGGTATGGCGGCCGCCGAAAAACCGCTTGCGCGTCAGCAGGTAGACCCCGGCGCCCAACCCCGTCACCAGCATGGCCGTCGCGCTCTTGGCCATCACCAGCATGAACACGCTGAACAGCAGCCCCACCGCGCTCAGGCGCCGGATCGACGGCGTCATCAGCCATTCGCGCAACCACAGCAGCACGGCGAAGCCGGCAATCGAGCCCAGCATGTTCTTCTGCCACGTGATGCCGCGCCAGGCGTTGCCCAGCAGGGTGTCCACCCCCATGCTCGGGATGAACACCGCCACCAGGCACGACAGCACCAGCACGATCGTGTACGTGCCCAGGATGACGCGCAGGAACTGGCGCGGATTGCTGAAGGGCGGCGCCACGGTCAGCCCGATCAGCACCAGCCCCGCGAAAATGATGGTGCGCTTGATCGTGATGTCCGGATAGGGCGACCAGGTCGCGCTGACCAGGCAATAGAGCACCAGCAGCATCAGGAACAGATTGGACGCGCGCAGGTTCATGAGCGCCGGGCGGACGTGGTGCCAGAGCACGAACAACGCGCCCAGGAACAGCGACCCGTACTGCACCTGGCGCAGCATCGAACCCTGCTCGATGGTGTGATTGGCCTCCGGACCTACCGCGTTGACCGACAGCGTGTCGGGCACGATGGCGAACAGCAGGCTCAGCCCCACCAGCAGCCAGACGGCCCAGCGATCGCCTCGGCTCTGTCCGCCAACCGCCACGACCGCGGGCGCGCCCATGGCCGTTCCCCTCAACGCCGCAGCCGCGCCGGCAGCAGCGCGCGCAGCCGGTCCTTCCAGCCACGCGGCGCATCCGGCTCGTATTCGTTGTAGACCGTGCCCAGCACGCGCACGCCGGCCGTCTCCAGCACCTCCGCGGTCCGCGTCAGGGCGCTCAGCGACGTCACGTCCTTGCGCGCCACCAGCACACAGGCATCCACCTGGCGCGCGATGCTTTGCGCGTCCGAGGAATGGGTCGCCGCCGGCGTGTTCACGATGAAGATCTCATACTGGTCGGCATAAGCGGCCAGCAGCCGGTCCAGCGCCGGCTCGCGCAGCAGTTCGGCGGGGTTGGGCGGTTGGGGCCCGGCGTCCAGTACGCCCAACGTCGGAAAACCCGGCACGGCGCGGCTGTCGCCAGCCGGCGCGCGTCCCGCCAGGATCGAGGACAGGCCCGCGCCGCTGGCGGCGCCCAGAATGTCATCCTGGCCGCTGGCGCGCAGGTTGGCATTGACCAGCAGCGTGCGGCGGCCGGTCTGCGCGAACGCCAGCGCCAGGCTGGCCGACAGGTAGGCGCGGCCCTCGCTGTCATCCGGGCTCACCACCGCCACCGCGATGCGCGGCAGGTCTTCCAGGCGGATCGAGATTTCGGCGCGCACCTGGCGGATCGCCTCGGCCTCCCGGCTGAATGGCGCCGCCGCGATCGCGAGCTGGATGTCGCCATGCTGGGCCGTGGCGTAGTCATAGCGGTATTGCTCGGCCAGCACCGACTGCACGCGCGCTTCCGACACGAAGCCGAGCTTCACGGCGGCCTGGCCAAAGCGCAGGCGCTCGGCCTGCTGCAGTTGGACCACGTGCTGCACCTGGTCCTCGGTCAGCAGGCCCAGGCGCACGAAGCGCTCGCCCATCTTCTCGCCCGGCACGGTATCGGGCGCCTGGTTCGAAGCGGGTTCGCCAGCCTGTTGCTGGTTGAGGCGGTCAAACAGAGGGCGCAGCGTGGAATCGCTCATGACGTCACCGTCGCGGGAGTCGGGTTGCGGCCGATGCGGCCCAGAACGGGCTGCCGCGTATTGCGCTCCAGGTCTTCGGCGCAGCGGATGCGGCGGCGGCTCAGCTCCAGCAGCATCGCCAGCGCCAGGCCCGCCAGCAGGCCCACCACCAGGCCCAGCGCCAGGCTGCTGCGCACCTTCGGGCGCGATGGCGAAGTCGGCACATCGGCCGCGCGCAGCACCGCCAGGTTGGGTAGGGAAATATTGCTGGCCATCAGGATACTGTCGTACTTCTGCAGCGCGGTCTGGTAAACCTGCTCGACGCCGGCGAACTGGCGCCGGTAGGCCGCGATGCGATCGCGCTTGGCCATCTGGTCCAGGACCTTGGCGCGCTGCGCATCTATATCGCGCTGCAGCGCCGCCTTCTGCGTCTGCAGGCGTTCCAGCTCGCCGCGCTGCGCCTCGATGGCGGCCTTGGACTGGCGCGAGATATCAGCCAGCATCTGCGAGCGTTGCGCCAGCAGCCCGGCCACGGTCGGGTGCCTCGGCCCCAGCGAGCCGCGCAATTGGCCGAGCTGGTGATCCACCACCGTCAGGCCGTTGCGCAGATCGTTGATGGGCGCAATCTGCCCCACCTCGGGCAGATCCTCAGGACGGATGCCGCTCTTGAGCAGGCGTTCTGTGGTTTCGTTGCGCGCCTTTGCCGCCTCCAATTGCGCGTCCAGCGTCAGCATTGACGTCGTCATGTCGTTGAGCGTGCGCACGTCGATATCGCCGCCGGTCTGTTCCGTGTCGACGATGCCGGTTTCCTGCTGGTAGCGCGTCAGCTTGTCCTGGATGGCGTCGACTTCGCCGCGCAACTGCTCGAGCTGCGCCGTGTACTGTTCGCTGCGCGCGCGGGCAGCCGCCGACGAGATGTTCTGGCTGACCGCCAGGTAGGAATTGACCACCGCGTTGGTGAATTCGCGCGCCTTCTGCGGCGTATTGGCGGAGAACGACACCGTCAGCACCCGGCTGTTCTGCTGCTTGACCACCTCCAGGTTGCGGCGGATGTAGTCCACAAGGTCGTTGTGCGCCTTGGTGCCCTGCGCCGCGTCCGGTCCCGACAGCAGCTCCAGGGTCGAGATCACGTGGTCGGCGACCGCCTGGCTGCGGATCATGTCGATCTGCGTCTGCATATAGCTTTCGTCGAGCAGCGCCGAAAACGAGCGTCCGTTGATCGGGTCGTTTTCGCGGTAGTCGATGAAGACGTCCGACGATGCCGTCCACACGCGCGGCAGCACCAGCAGCAGCAGGCAGGTCAACGCCAGCGTGGCCAGGGTCACCCGGGCGATCAACCTCGCGCGGGCGGCCAGCATTGCCCACACCTGATTCAACGAGAGCAGACTGTATTCGGGAGTCACGGCGGGATCTGGAGTCAGCGTGGCGTAATGACTGATTCTACCGGAGAGTCCGATCTGGGGGCCAGATGGGAAAAATACCGGAAATAAAACGCCCGATGACGGTATTTATGGCGATCTCTATCCTTTGACTTTCAAGGAAACTTTAATTTCTGCCGGGACCGCCCGGATGGGGCGGGCCCGGCAAAGGGTTATTTACTTGGCCCGAGCGGCGATGACTTCGTCAGCGACGTTCTTGGGGGCCTCGGAGTAATGCTTGAATTCCATCGTGTACGTGGCACGGCCTTGCGTCAGCGAACGCAGGTTCGTGGCGTAACCGAACATCTCGGCCAGCGGAACTTCGGCCTTGATGGTCTTGCCACCGCCGACCATGTCGTCCATGCCCTGGACCATGCCGCGACGCGAGGACAGATCGCCCATCACGGTACCGGCGTAGTCTTCAGGCGTTTCGACTTCAACGGCCATCATCGGTTCCAGCAGCACGGGGCTAGCCTTGCGCATGCCTTCCTTGAACGCCATCGAGCCGGCCATCTTGAACGCGTTTTCGTTCGAGTCCACATCGTGGTACGAACCGAAGAACAGCGTGACCTTGACGTCCACGACCGGGTAACCGGCCAGGATGCCGGCGGGCAGCGTTTCCTGGATGCCCTTGTCCACCGCGGGGATGAATTCGCGAGGAACCACACCGCCCTTGATGGCGTCGACGAACTCGTAGCCGCCACCCGGCTCGAGCGGTTCGACCTTCAGGACCACGTGACCGTACTGACCACGACCGCCCGACTGCTTGACGAACTTGCCTTCGACTTCTTCGCAGGTCTTGCGGATGGTTTCGCGGTAGGCCACCTGGGGCTTGCCGACGTTCGCTTCCACGCCGAATTCGCGCTTCATGCGGTCGACCAGAATTTCCAGGTGCAGCTCGCCCATGCCGGAAATGATGGTCTGGCCGGATTCTTCGTCGCTGCGCACGCGGAACGACGGATCTTCCTGAGCCAGACGCGACAGCGCCAGGCCCATCTTTTCCTGGTCAGCCTTCGACTTGGGTTCGACGGCCTGCGAAATCACGGGCTCGGGGAACTCCATGCGCTCGAGCAGGATGTGCGAATCGACGTCGCACAGCGTTTCGCCGGTCGTCACGTCCTTCAGGCCCACCACGGCGGCGATGTCGCCGGCCAGAACTTCCTTGATTTCCTCGCGGTTGTTCGCGTGCATCTGCAGGATGCGGCCGATACGTTCCTTCTTGCCCTTGATGGGGTTGTAGACCGTGTCGCCCGACTTCAGGACGCCCGAGTAGACGCGCACGAAGGTCAACTGACCCACGAACGGATCGCTCATCAGCTTGAAAGCCAGCGCCGAGAACTTCTCGTTGTCGTCGGCATTGCGGTTGATGGCGTTGCCATCGTCGTCCTGGCCGTCGACCGGGGGAATGTCCACGGGCGAAGGCAGGTAGTCGATGACCGCGTCCAGCATGCGCTGCACGCCCTTGTTCTTGAAGGCGGTGCCGCACAGCATCGGCTGGATTTCGCCAGCGATGGTGCGCTGGCGGATGGCCAGGTTGATTTCGGCTTCGTCCAAGGAACCCGTTTCCAGGTACTTGTTCATCAGCTCTTCCGACGACTCGGCGGCGGCTTCAACCAGCTTTTCGCGCCATTCGGCGGCGGCGCCTTCCAGCTCGGCCGGAATGTCCTTGTAGTCGAACTTGGTGCCTTGGCTGGCTTCGTCCCAGATGATCGCCTTCATCTTGACCAGGTCGATCACGCCTTGGAACGTGTCTTCGGCGCCGATGGGGATCACGATGGGCACGGGGTTCGCGCGCAGACGCGTCTTCAACTGGTCATAGACCTTGAAGAAGTTCGCGCCGGTACGGTCCATCTTGTTGACGAACGCCAGACGCGGCACGCCGTACTTGTTGGCTTGACGCCACACGGTTTCGGACTGGGGCTGAACACCACCCACCGCGCAGTAGACCATGCAGGCACCGTCCAGGACGCGCATGGAACGTTCCACCTCGATGGTGAAGTCCACGTGCCCCGGGGTGTCGATGATGTTGATGCGGTGCTCGGGGTAGTTGCCGGCCATGCCACGCCAAAACGCCGTCGTAGCAGCCGACGTAATGGTGATGCCACGCTCTTGCTCTTGTTCCATCCAGTCCATGGTGGCGGCGCCATCATGCACTTCGCCAATCTTGTGATTGACGCCGGTGTAGAACAGGATACGTTCGGTCGTGGTGGTTTTCCCTGCATCGATGTGCGCAGAGATGCCAATGTTGCGATAGCGCTCGATCGGGGTTTTGCGGGCCATGGTGGGTTAGTCCTTAAATTACCAGCGGAAATGGCTGAAGGCCTTGTTGGCCTCGGCCATCTTGTGCGTGTCTTCGCGCTTCTTCATCGCGGCGCCACGACCTTCGGAGGCGTCGATCAGTTCGCCAGCAAGACGCAGATCCATCGACTTCTCGCCACGCTTCTTGGCGGCTTCACGGAGCCAACGCATAGCCAGGGCCAGGCGGCGCACGGGGCGCACTTCAACCGGCACTTGGTAGTTGGCACCGCCAACGCGGCGGCTCTTAACTTCGACGATCGGCTTGATGTTGTTGATCGCCAGGCTGAACACCTCGATCGGCTCCTTGCCGGTCTTGGTGGCGACTTGCTCGAGGGCACCGTAGACGATGCGCTCGGCGACGGCCTTCTTGCCGTCCAGCATGACGACGTTCATGAACTTGGCGAGCTCGACGCTGCCGAACTTGGGATCGGGCAGGATCTCGCGCTTGGGTACTTCGCGACGACGGGGCATTGTTGCTTCCTTGTGTCTGTTCAGTTGAACCGTGTTTCATTACACGGCCATGGCCGTCCAATAAGACGACCCCTTACGTGCCGCGCACCTTCCCATGTTCCGGATGGCGCGGTTGCACTTCCCTAATGACGGATGGCCGCCACGCGGGGGTACTGCTGATTCGCGTTGCGAATCCTTAGGCCTTCTTCGGGCGCTTGGCGCCGTACTTCGAGCGGGCTTGCTTGCGATCCTTGACGCCTTGCAGGTCGAGGGAACCGCGCACGATGTGATAACGCACACCGGGCAAGTCCTTCACACGACCGCCACGCACCAGAACCACCGAGTGCTCTTGCAGGTTGTGGCCTTCGCCGCCGATGTACGAAATGACTTCGTAACCGTTGGTCAGACGCACTTTGGCAACCTTACGCAGAGCGGAGTTCGGCTTCTTGGGGGTGGTGGTGTACACGCGAGTGCACACGCCGCGGCGTTGCGGGCAGTTTTCGAGCGCGGGGCTCTTGCTTTTGATGATGCTGACTTCGCGCGGCTTGCGCACGAGTTGGCTAATGGTAGGCATGACCTTTGAAATCCCTTTTACGTACCACTGGTAAGTACTTACGTACTCGTCTCTTCGAGTGATGACTCTCGGAGAAGGCGGCTCGCGCAAATCCGCCTCAAACGTTCAGATACGTAAAAGAGCGGGCTTGCCAACAAACCATGACAAACGCACAAACCGGATGCTTCGGAGATGGCGGCGTCGGTTGACGGGGGCTCGTGACGCACCCCTGTGGCCTTGGGCCGCCAAGCTGGGCGCGAAGGCTTTGCTTGGGATATGGCCGGACCTGTCTTCCTGGCGCCTCAAATGCCAGTCCTGGCATCGACTTTGCGCGCGATTAAAGCAGTAAGCCCTTTAGCATAGCTTAGATTCCGGCGCACTGTCAAAATCTTTTGTAAGCGTTGCGTGGGGACACGTTGGCGGCAAAAGACGGCCAGTTAGGCGCAGGTCCGGCCCAGGTCGGGAAATTGGGGCCAAATTGACGACACAAAGGCGCGGGTCTTGGCCGCGCGGCTTTATTGGTCGGCGAACAGGTAGCCGCTGCCGTAGACGGTGCGAATCGGCAACATCAACCCCGCCATTTCCGCCTTGCGGCGCAGACGGCTGACGATCACATCGATGCTGCGCGTGCCGCTGGCGCGCGCGCCGCCGCCCTCCTGGCGCAGCTCTTCGCCCAATTCGTCGCGGCCGACCGCCCTGCCCGCCACCTCGAGCAGCGAGCGCACGATCAGGCGTTCGTTGGCCGACAGCGAAATCGTGGTGCCGGACGGCGCCGCCAGGGTCCAGCCCTGGTCACGCAGTTCCCACTGGCCAAGGGTGGGCTCCTCGGTCGCCAGATTATCCTGCACGGCGGGCAGGCGTCGCGCCAGCGCCAGCAGGATGCAGGCCAATTCGCGAGGGTCGTGCGGCGGCGGCAGGCAGGCGTCCGCGCCGCTCTGCAGGCAACGCAGGCGGGTATCCAGGGACAGGTTGTTGCCCATCACCACGATACCCAGCGGCGACGAGCCGTGCAGGCGGGCCACCAGGGCATAGCCGATTTCACCGAGGGTGCCCACATTCAGCACCACGGCATCATAGGGACTGTTGCTGAGCAGGCCGAACAATTCCAGGGAAGTCGAGCAGCCGCGGGCCGAAATTCCAGCTTGAAGCAGCGCGGACACAGCGGTATTACGTGCGGCCTCGTCCGGCGACATCATCAGTACGCGCAATTGATTCATAGTTCTTTCCATCCCATCTGCCCCGCCCGCGCCCGGCAGACTGCGCCGGTTGACGGGAGGGGTCGGGACAGTGTGGCGCGTTGTTGTGCAACAACTCCAGTCAAGATTCGTTAAGTTTGCAATGTTTGACAGTTCTTGGCACAACGTAGCCAACAGTGACGCCACGCGAGTTATCATTCCATTACACAATCCTTTCTTCTTCTTGCAGTAGGGCGCCACAGGGCGCGCTTGCGCAGCCAACCTTCGCGAGACCACGTCTGATGAAAATC
>SWKJ01000111.1:0-169493 GCA_019425465.1 Colletotrichum falcatum | reverse complement strand
TTTTTACAGCCCAGACAACCGCAGCCACTTCTGCCTCAGTGGCGCCATAGCGTTTCTCTACTGACGTGGTAGAGCGGGATAAGAAAAGTATTGGCTTAACGTGCTCCTTGGGTATATTGATGCCGGGTATCTGCTCGCCGTCCTAGTCACAGTCAAGCTGAAAGACCATTAACCCAAATCCCGTGATGTAGGCGTCGATTTTAAAGAAGAGGGGTTTCTTGGGTCATGGTGATGCCTGACGACCTGTTTGCAGAGTTTCTCTTGGAGGGAACGCCATGCGTCGAGTTCTTCTGGCGTTAGTTCGAAACTCTCCTTTGCTACCACCTTAGCACGGGTTTGTCGTGATGCCCGGGTTTCAACACTTGCTTGTCGCGTAGCTAGGCCACTAGACGGGTCTTGCGGTCCGTCAGCGGCTGGGCGATTACGTCAAACCAGGGTAATCCGGCGCGTAACCAACCGCCCATACTGAGATACATTTTGAGGTCGCGGAGGCTATGAGGGAAAGTAAGGCGTTGAAAGGCGCGAATGCGATCGTCTGTTTTGCGTACTCCTTCGCCGTCAACAACCCAGCCAAGAAGTTTCACCGAGGGGAAGCCTACAAACAACTTTGTCACGTTAATATGGATTCAGTGCTTATTGAGGATCTCAAGGACCATTTCAAGGTGCTGGAGGTGCTCCTCGTCTGAGTCGCTAAAGATGACGATATCGTCAATATACACCCATACAAAGTGCCGGTACGGGAAGAACAGTTGGTCCATAAAGCGCTGGGTGTACGCTAGCGCATTCTTAAAACCTATAAGGACCACGTTAGAGTATTCGAGTCCTCGCGGACTAATCATAACCATGCGGTCGCGGTGGGGGGGATACACGCCAAGCTGGTGAAAGAACCCTGACGCGTCGAACATCGTCATCCTCTTCTTGCCTCTTAGACTACCAATAATGTCGTCTTAGTCTGGCAAAGGGTACATGTCTAGTGACGCTGCCTTGTTGAGGGGCCTCATGTCGACCACTACGCGCCCGCAGTACTTTGTCCCATCCTCCTTGTGTTTCCACATAATAAAAACAGGGCAAGCAATTGGCGCTAGGCGCTGCTACCAACCGATTTTCCCATTCTTATGCTGTTCCTCGTGCTGGTTGTCAAGGACCTCTCTGTCTTCGAGTCCAAGTGGATAGACGCAGATATTGTGTTTCTGATTTTGCCATCCGTCGAGTAGGTCAATACGTATCTTGTCCTCATCCAGTATTGGAATCATGCCGCGGTTGTGATAGATGTCGTATTTGTCGAGCAGAGCCTGTAGTTTCACGGCGTATTCAGGATTGTCCACGCAAATCTCTACCCCGTGGCAATTCTTAATAGTTGGGTAGGAATCCGGCTTGGATATGCCGTAACTCGGCACGTCTCTGGGCGCGGCTTCTGGGTCTTGACCGTTATCCTCCTTGGCCTGAAAGGCGGCATCCTCGGTTGCAACGACGTGATTCACCACTTCCTCTGATAGGTCAAAGAGGCTGTTGCCACCGGTCCAGGCTATTCGCTCTAGCTGGTCCTCGGTGATGGCCATCATCGCGTCGTCCGCGTGCGAGGGTGTGATTCGCGCGACCTTGGTGCCCTTTTTGATTGTAACGGGGAAGTTTGTTGGGTTAAAAACTGGCACCAGTTTCTCTAACCTGTGATCGATGAGTCCATCCAGCATGTACGCGTGTTCGGAAAACATTCTCTGTGGCAAGGGTTTCCCATCGTCGGTGACCCTTTCGGGCAAATCGATAAAGTTAACGGGAATCCTGTGAATCTTACCCAGAGGAATGATGGCGGTGTGCTGGGCGGTGACCTTACGCAAGACTGGAAAGCGATTTTCGATCGAGGCTGGCACTGAGATATTATGTGCCAACTTGAAAAGGATAGACCTCTTGTTAAAGTCCACCACGAGACCGTGGTTGTCACAAAAGGGTATACCTAGAAGTAATCCTGCTGGCAACCGGTTAACTACTCCCGCAGTAACCGTGGTATGCATCTTAATAGGGATATCTTTTACTGTGCCGGCCACATAGAAATTAAAAGTAACCTCCTCTGTCATTGAGAAAGACGAGCCGACTGCGCTAACACTACGCGGCTCTATGGGTGAAAAGCGCGGATTTTTAGCGAATCTAGTAACCCAGTCTCTCTCAGCGAGGAGTATAGAGGCGCCTGTATCTACGCAGACCATTACGTCTGCGGAGTTTTCATCAGCGTGGATACGTATCTTAAGATATGTACGCTTGTGGCGATTCTTTTTCTTGTCATGCTTAACTACCGCCTCAATAACCTCCTCCAGCTAAAAGGTGAAGTTTGCTGTCTCTGTAGGTGGAGAGGAGACAGCTGGGGGATTAGTCTCAGCTAGGCATTCTTCACTCGTGGTTCTATCAAGCAGCGTCACAGCAGGCTCATTTAAATACGCAGCCTGAGCGAGGTACTCCTCAACCTCGTCCCAGCGAGGTGTATATTCCTCTACAGGAGGTAGGGGAGGCGCACAAGAGACTAACTCTTGGTGAGGCATGGTAGGCGTAGGGTTTAGGATAAAGTTTACAGTGTCCCCTAGCTCTACGTTGACCTCGTTGGTGTCCTCGAGAATGTACCCCACGTCCACGAGACTATTGATAACGAAATGGACATTCGGCTCATCCTCCCAGACCACATGGACGTCTTCCTTGCCATCCAGACGTCGGCAAGTAAATCTCGCGTTGCGTCTCCATCCTTTACCCCATGAATTTGTTGGCCATGGCCGTTGATCCCTCGACTTACAGAAAGAGTTGTCCACGCGAGAGTAATCTTGCTAGTTGTGGCGAAAATTACTCTGTCTGCCACCGCGGCCTCCTGCTGTGAAATCCTGACGGGTGCGCTGGTTACGCCAATTAGGGTTTCCCCAGTAGGCGGAGTCGCTACCCGTGGAGGACGTGTTAGTCCCCGTTGGGCCGTTGTCACTGTAGAAGACATCACTAGAGGGCGTGGGCTCTGTCGCGGGGGCAGGATGAGGGGCTATGGTCCATGGGTCTGAAGGGGGGCCTACCAGCACGCCCCCTCCAGTCCATAGAGTGAGGGCATTCTGGGGAATATTGGGGTCATTTACCCAGTACGCGGCTGACGGCAGCTGTAAGACTGGGTAATCCAGCTGGGGGTAGATGTTATTCACATGGTTCTGCCTTGGGATGTAAGTAGCGTCTCGCAGCGCCTTACGGCGCTCCTCCGCTAGGGTAATGAAGGAGTCCAAGGAGTTAGTTTCTCGGGGCTCGTGGAGAAATTGACGGAGCTGCGGGGCAAGGTTGTTATAAAAGCGCGTAAGCCACTAGTAGGCTATCCTATCTCCCCAGGCGCGGGAGTGCTTGAAGTAGTCCTGAGCGAATGCGCGGATGTCTGCCTGCCCGACGACCTTATCTATAGAGAAGTAATTCTCTTAAAACCACTTTTCTGCCTCTGCTAACGTTAGCCTAAAACGCTGTTGAAAGCGCTCCGCCGTAGTGCTCCAGTTCTTTAAGACTAATATCTGGCGGTCTTGTTCAGTGAGGTGAAAGTCCCACCAGTTTCAGGCACTTCCGCGAAGGTACTAGGATAAACTCTTTAGGATAATAGCCTGCGCGTTGCCGCTGTAAAGCAGCGCGTCTATCGTACCAATCCAAAGGTCAACATCACAGTAATACATTACGTGGTGGTCGTGAAAGATAGGATCACTGCTGTACTTTTTCACGTCTGCATTTGGCCAGAAGATGCCAACTAAGGGTATTGGGGTGGAGTACAGCGCTGGGGGGGCGTTGCTACCCTAGCGAGGGGCGTTCTATTGCAACGCAGCCATAATTACCGAAACAAATTGCAAGGCCATTCCTTCAAAGGTTGTCGCCGGGGCTGCCGGCGGGGAAGGCGATTAGTAGAGGTGTGTTGCAGCCAGTAACAAACCCGCTGACGGGGTTAGATGACCTATCCACGTCGTTAGGTTTGTTGAAGGGGTGGGCGCTACCTGCGCGCCTTGTTGGGCATGTTGGATTGTCCTATCCAAAGGAGTGTTATCTGTGAGCTGTGGCCCCTGTGGATGGGAAATTGGCGGTGTGGTCGCTGGTTGTCCCACTAAGGGGGGAGAATACGCCGTCGCAGACGTAGCTAGCTGAGGCCCTATTTGAGGATGTAGGGGTCGCTGCGCGGCGGGCTGGAGTATTTACGCGGGTGGGCTGGGCGTCTCCACGCCTTTTCCTTTCGATAAGATTCCTCCATATTCCATCGACGGGTCCACCAAAGGGCCAGCGGTAACCGTGTCACCTCTCTAATAACTCATGGTCAAGGAGTGAGGACGCTGGGCGCGCGGTTTCTATAGTGGGTCAGGCTACGCTGCCTTGGGGTCTCTTGGCGGTGTAGATGGGGTGTTTAACGATTAGGAGGTCTGCGAATTTATTTGCGAGAGGGGTATGGGGTCGTTTAGGTCGTTGAGATAAAGTCGCGAGGCAAATTTAGGTATTTAGCGCACAGCCGCAACGATACGCTTTACGGTGCTGAGGATAGATTTCCCCTAATACGGGTTAATCTCTAGGTCTCTGATAATATCGTTCGAGTATTCCTAGTTGTTATGGGAGAAATAAGGTAAGTCGCCGTCAAATTTAACCGTGCAAAGGAGTTGTAGATCCTTGAAGAAGTGTGATGGTAGTTGCTAAAAGATTAATAGGTCCGGCGACTAATTAACGAGCGTCTGAAGTCGCCGTAAATCCTTAATTTGGCTAGGCTAGAGCCGTTTTGGCAAGCCCATAGGCTATCTTGTAGCTTACTCTCTTGTTGGGGTGAACGTGTATCTTCGCTAAGGTTGGGTGAAGAAAAATTTTTCTAGAGGCCGTATTAAGAGGTTGTGCTACCACTTGACACAGCCCTCCTGGCAGCCGTTCCAGATCTGACAGGGCAAATGGGCTGTGGGAGCTACTAACCTAGAAGGGCGGCAGCGACGTGAAGAGACGCGGCGAAAGAGCAGAGTTAGACGAGCAAAGCGATGAACGACGAGGCGAATAAGCAGGCGATGAACAAATGACACAAGCAATAGCAAAACGTAGGTATAACAAGGTTAATTCTAGAGAACTTAGCCCTTAAGTAAAGATACCTAAGGGTGCCGTATATATACTCCTCTGGGAGGTGGATCTCCCAGTGGGTATCTATAGTGTTGTCTATCTATGCTTGTGACAATATATTTATATATAGTAGTCTATAGTAGTTTATATTAGTATAGTTATATATAGAAGTATATACTTTTATAGGTTATTTTTTAAGATAAATCTAGAAAAAATATTTATATAATTATAGGACTTTTAGTTATAAAGTTATTAAAGAGATTTATATATAAGAATTTTTAGAATTTTACTTTTTTAATTTTTAGTTTCCTCTTTAAGTTATATCTAAATTATAGAAATAACTTACTTATTATATAAAACTTAAAAACCTTATAGTAAATAAGGAAAAAGAAAAATATTATTATTATAGTTATAGTAAAACTTATAAAAACCTATATAGTAAGAAAAATATAAAAAGTATAGGGGAAACCTTTTAGTATTTAAGCTATATTACTTTCTTCTTAGAAAGTATTTCCTTATTATCTATAGTTTCTTTAAGTAAAAACCCCTTTATATTAAGATTTATAGTCTCTATAAAGTATTTAAATACTTCTTTATTAATAGATTTAGTAAATATATTTACTATATTATTCTTTATATATATATAATATAGAGAGACTTAGTTATTATAAATAGCTTATTTAGAAAAGTAATACTTTATATCTATATATTTAGATTTCTTATAAAGCTCTAGGTTTTTTACTATATATTATACTACCTTATTATCTATAAGAATAATAGGCTTATTTAACATTATATTTAGCCCTAAGTTATAATATATATAGGAAAAAGAGTTATATAAATATATAGATTTCTTTATAGCTTTATATAAAGCTATATATTTAGCTTTATAAGTAGATAAAGTAATAGTTTTTTATTTTATACTATTTTAACTTATAATATTATAGTACCCTAAGGTAGTTATATATCTAGTAGTAGATATTTTATTATTTAAATTTCCTACCTAATTAAAGTTAGAGAATACTATAATTTATAAGTCTATATTATAGTTATATATTAATCTTAAATTAAGATATTTATTTAGATATCCTTATATTCTATTTAGAATAATAAAATACTCCTTAGAGAGGTTACTTATATATTAAGTATATATATTAACTAGATATATTATATTTAGCCTTATTTTAAGGCTAGTAAAAAGTAGAGATCCTATCTCTTATTAGTATTAGGTTATTTTATCTTTTATTACTTACCTTATATTTTTCCTTAGCTTAATAGTAGGATTTATAAGTATATTATAAGAATATATATTCTTTTTATTATATTCTTTTAGTATTTTATTTATATATTTAGTTTAATAGATATATAAGATCTTATTTCTTTTATTAATATATATTTTATTCCCTAGAAACGTATAAGGAATTCCTAAGTCTTATATCTATAAATCTTTATTTATATTATAATAGAAATATTCTATATCTCTATTTATAGAAGCTATTATTATTATATTATCTATATAATATACTATTATAGCTCTTATATTATTATTATTAGTAATAAAGATACCTTTATTATAAGGGGATTCTTTAAAGCCTATTTTTATACGTATAGATCTTAACTATTTATATTAAAGTCTAGGGCTTTATTTTAAACTATATAAGGCTTTATTAAGCTTATAATATAAAGCTTTTTTATTTATATTATTTATATATTTAAGGGTATTTATTTTATAGTTATAAGAGAAACCTATAGGTAATTATACTTAAATCTCTTTATTAATATTAGTATAGTAAACGGTATTAGAGATATTAAATTACCTAAAAAACTAACCTAATTTTATACCTATAATAAATATAGCTCTATAGTTCTTAGGCTTATAGGTAGTACTAAAGGTTTCTAAATAATTAATACTAATATATTAATTAAATCCTTATACTACTTACCTTACCTTATATTTTAATAGATTATTAAATATATCTATTTTTAATTTATATACTTATCTTCCTCCTAGGGGTTTAACCCTTTTAGGTAAAAGAAGTATTATCTAAGTATATATATTATATAAGTTATTAACCTCTATAACTATTACTTAAATTTATTCTTTTTTATATAAAGAAAGTATAGCCTTTTTATAGGTAGTAAGGTCTTTATCTATTATTATTATAAGGATATATATAGCTTTATTAAACCTATTTATCTTATTATTATAATTATTTATAGTAGAAAGTATTAGTTTAATTATAGGGTAGTCTTCTATAGTATATAAAGTACTTTCTTAGTCTACTACCTACTTATATTCTTTAAGCTTATTATTATCCTACTTAGGAATTTCTATTATTATCTTAGATTTAGTTATATTATTATTATAATTTATATTATTATTTATTAGCTTTATATTTATACCTCTAAGATTTAAGTCTTTCCTTCTACTTTTATTATTATATAAGGTTATATTATTACTACTATTATTTATATTATTATTTATATTATTTATATTATTATTTATATTATTAATAGTAAGAGGTATAAACTAATTTTCTAAGATAACTATATCTCTAGTCTAAAAAGAAGTCTTCTTTTAAAAATTATAGACTTTATATATATTATTTTAGTAGTTAAGTACTATAGCTTTTATTACTTTATTATTTAACTTCTTTATCTTAGGGTCTTTATTCTTATAGTAATATATAAAACTAAAAGTAGTTATATTATTTAAGTTAGGCTTTATATTATTTCTTATTTTATAAGGGGTTTTATAGTTAAGAGCTTTATAAGGGGTTATATTATATAGATCTACTACTATTAAAGTAGCTTCTCCCTATAGATATAAAGGTAGATTTACCTATAAAAGTATAGATTTAACTTTATTAGTTATAGTCCTTATTACTCTTTTTATTATACTATTAGGTTTATAAGTATAAAGTACTTTTATATTATAATTTATTTCCTTAATAATATAAGTATAATTTATAGTATTATTATTAAATTTATAACTACTATCTATATTAAAGTCTTTTATCTTATTCTTATTTATATTATTTTTATTTATATACTCTAGAATAGTAGAGTTTACTTTTTTTACTTTTTTAGTTTTAAGTAGTTTTATAGATATTAGTCTAGATTTCCTTTCTAAGAAAATAATAAACTATTAATATTTATTATATATAGAAGGTGTTATAGGTCTATAAAGATTAAAAAAAACTTTTTTTATATATTTATAATTCTTATTATAGTTATCTAAATACTTATTAACTTTAGTAGTAAAGTTTACTTTTATATAGGTATTATAGGTATAGTCTTTTTTTATTATATTATTAGTTATATTTATATTATTTTTAAGTTATATTAAGACTTTTTAACTTATATATCTTAGTCTATTATACTACTTCTTATAGTTATTAATCTCTTTATTATCTTTAACCTTTTTATATTTATTAGGTTTCCTTTTTATCTTTATAGTATTTATATATTCTTTATTATTATTAAGATCCTTTTTATTTAAAACCTTTATATTTAGGTAGTATAGATTATCTTTTATTACCCCCTTATAAAGGGTTTCTTTATTAGTTATATTTATTAAAGATACCTTTATATCTTAGAAAAGGGAAGCTATCTTTAGTCTTCTTAGTCTATTTTAACTTAGAAGATTAATACTTAATTTAGGTATATAATAATAGTCCTTAAGGATATATATATTATTATTATTATTAGGAAAAGAAATAGCTATATCTCCTTATAAAGAGATTCTTTTTTTTTCTATATTATCTTAGTTAATATACTTAGTTATAAAAGTAGTCTTTATAAATAGGGATTTATTATATATTATAGTTATAGTAGTAGTAGTATTTAGGTAAAAGGAGGTATATTTATTATTTTTAGTTATATATATATAACTTATATTATTACCTATTATAGTATTAGTTATAAGTATTATAGAGGAGAGTATAAGACTTATATCCTTAAAATCTAAGTTAATTTTACTCTCTTCTTTAATTAGAGGGTTATCTATAACTATATTATCTTCTATAACTATTATATATATATTTCTAGTATTAGATTTATTTAATTCTTTAGAATCTTCCTCCTTTATTATAGCTTTTTTAGCTATTAAGGCTTTCTAAGCCCTATAGAGTTTATTTCTCTTTATATTAGTCCTTTATTACCTTAAGACTTCTTTTTTATTATTATCCTTATTCTTTTACCCTTTAGGGGCCTTATTTAGATATAAGAAGTTATAGTCTTTAACTATATAGTTTTTTAACTTATAATATATATAGTAAACTCCTTTTATCTTTTTTTAAGGCTTTTTAATTCTTTTTTTAAAGGTAGAAGTATATAATACTATAGAGGAACTTTTTTATTTTATTTTATTTATAAAATTTATAAAAAGTAATTTTATAGTATAGGAATTTATATTCTTTCTAAGGGCTTATATTACGTTAGTTATAAAACCTTTATAACTATTATCTAGACTATTTAATACTTAAGCTATAATAACTTATTTTAGTAAAGCTATATCTTTAGAAGATAGGTTATCTATAAGCTCCTTTACCTTATTTAAGTATTCTTTTATAGATCTAAAAGAATCTAATAAAGTATTAAAGAATTCTTTATAAATAAAATATTTATTAGTAAATCTTATAAGTTTATATAGATCCTTTAGTTTTTTTTAAGCTTTAAAACCTATTTTAGAATCTTTTATAACCCTTAAAGGGGAATCCTTATAAAATAGCTTTATATAAGCTAATACTTTATTATTACTTTTCTATTAAGAAGGTATAGTTAGAGGTATTTTTAAACTTAAGTTAATATTTTTACTAATAAATAAAGCCTTAAATTTAGTTACCTAAATATTATAGTTAAGGCTACCTAAAAGGTAAAGTATAATAATAGATTTCTTTATTATATTAATTTAGTTTAATATTAATTAATAGAAAAAAAAAGTTTTAATTAGTTTAGTTAAATTTATATTAAAAAATAAATATTTAAAGTAGTTTAGTTAATATTATATAATATATACTATATAAATTATTTATTTTTATAATATTTATAAGTAAAAACCTTTAAAGCTTTTACTAACTAGATAGTAAACTAGTTAGTCTAGTAGTTTAGTTAACTACTATACTAATTTAATTAATTAACTACTAATTAAGAGGTCTTAGGTTTAATTTTAGCTTAAAGTAAAAAGAAAAATCTTTTACTAGTTAAATTTAAAATAATTTAGTAACTTATAAAGTTAATATATAAAGTAAAGTTAAATAGTATCTAAAGCTATAGTAATATAAAATATAGTAGGGTATATAACTTACCTAGTAAGCTAATCCCTTTATTTTATTAAATATAGGTTACTAGGTATAAATTATAATAGATTTAAGGTTATAATTCCTTAAAGTTCTCTTAGCTAATATAGTTTATCCCCTAGTAAGGTTATAGCTTTTACCTTAAAAAGAAAATCTCTAAGTTTTTTAGACTTAGTAAAAGAATATATAAAGTTATAATAACTTTAAAAGAAAAAAAATAAAAAGAATATCTTCTCTACTAGAGCTAGGCTTATAACTAGTAAGAATAATAAGGGGTTATTTAGAATAGTTATAAGAAAAGTAGAGAAGTTAAAATAGAGATAGATAAAAAAGGTATATATATATTAACTATAGATAAAATCTATATATTTTAACTATTTAAATAGAAGGGATATCTCTTAGGTATATAGTAAGTCCTTTAGATATATATAGTATCTAAGTGTATATTTAAGCGTATATCTAAGCGCTAAGAGGTATTAATATACTTCTTATATATATATATATATATATATATATATAGGTATAAGCGCTAGTATATATATAATACTTAGAGGTATATATATTTATATATAGTAGTTTATAGTAGTTTATATTAGTATAGTTATATATAGAAGTATATACTTTTATAGGTTATTTTTTAAGATAAATCTAGAAAGAATATTTATATAATTATAGGACTTTTAGTTATAAAGTTATTAAAGAGATTTATATATAAGAATTCTTAGAATTTTACTTTTTTAATTCTTAGTGTAACTATATAAAAAAAAAATATTATTATATACTTCTTACTAAGAGCTATCTAATAATACTATTTTTATTATAATTAGTATTTTTATAATTAGGGTACTTTAATAGTATACCTAGCTATAGTGTATAATATAGGGGATATAGTTTATAATAATATTACCTTCTTTTTACTTTAAGGTACTTCTATTTTATCTTCTTTAACTATATAACTATATAGCCTAACTACTACCTAAGCTACTACTTATTACTTAGCTATACTTTTTATTATCTCTCTTTTATATAGTAGTATAGTGTTAAAGTATTTAGGCTACTACTACCTATTATTATAAGGTATCCTTATAAGTTACTCTATATAAATCTTTAGTAATATAGAGATACCTCTCTAGTATTATAAGTCTTTAAAAGAAATAAAATCTACTTAGCTTATAAAAGGGTATTTAGTTACTAGGCTAGTATTTAGTTATATAGTAAAAGGGTTAAAATCCTCTAGTAATTATATATTACTTAATAGTTATAGTTATAGTTTTAGTTACTCCTCTAACTATTTTTTAATCTCTAGTATTAGTAATAATACGTTAGCTATTTTATACTTAGTAATATTACTTATATTAATATACTAGAGTAGTTATATAGCTTTATTAATATTAGACTTTTACTTTTTATTTTTATATACCCTTTTTATAGAGGGTTTATTACTAAGTACCTCTATTTTATTATTAATAGTATTTTAGATATAGTTACCTATTTACCTTACTTACTACTTATTTTACTAATTAAGTTCTTTTTAATATTATTATTTAACTTTATTTTAAAGGTTACCTACTATAATAGTATTATTAGAAATATTTACTTAGTAGTAACTATATATAAGCTTTTAGTTCTCTTTAGCCTTATAGGTAAGCTTTATATTTCTTTAATTTATATAAAACTATATACTTAAAGAGACCTAGAGGGTATTTTTAATATATTACATATTATCCTATATACTTATAGGACTATACTTTAGAAAATATTTTTATTTTAGGGTTTTAAGAAGGCGTTTAGTAGTATATAGTATTATAACTATATAAGTAACCTCTTATAGATAGAGTCTCTTATTCTATAAGTTAAGGGTTTTTTTTATTTCTCTAGAGGCTATTTTAGATCCTATAGCTATATACCTATATACTTAAAACTTTTAAGTATATAATAGTGTTTAAATCCTATATTTTAGATTTCTTACTATAAATTAAGGAAGTTAACCTTAGTTATATAGAGTAGCCTAGTATTAATTTAATCTAATATATAGCTTTACTAGGCTTTCTTTATATACTAGTAGATCCCTATATTTAGTAGCTAAAGAAAGTAGCTTATATATAGTAGTATAAGTATAAGGATAATATTAAAGAGCTTATAGTATTTAATAAATTTAGGTAACTTATAGGCTAAAAACCTATTTATTAATAGTATATAGTAGACGTTATAATATACCCCTTTAATAATAGGGCCCCTTACCCCTTTAGATATTATAGCTATAACTCTAGTACTAGTAGTTTTAGTGCTAGTAGTACTAAAGGTACTAGGGGTACTTATTTAACTAGTAGCTAAAGGCTACTTCTTTTACCCCTTACCTTTATTAATTTACCTTAGTTTAGTCTCTAGATTTTTTATAAGTATAATAGGTTATCTTATAGAGATATAAGAATACTTTATAAGACGTTATATCTTATAAAAGTAAGAATATAAGATATATTAGGGGTAGAGTTAAGTAAAAAAGAGGAATAGTTATATAAAAGAAGAGGTATAAAGAGAGTATAATAGTTAGATTATTACTATAGGAGTTACTTACTTAGAGAGAGAGATAAAAGATAAGAAATATCTATCCTTATATATATATAACTAGCTTACTAGAATATTCTATACTTATATAAGCTACTTAGAAATTAACCCTTAGTTACATAAGCTCTATTCTATAAGATAGTAACTTTAACTTAAAATAATAGGTAAAGGAATAACCTAGATAGTTAGAAAGAGGGGAAAAGAAGTTAATTTTACTTCTCTTAGAATCTTTTAGATATCCTCTAATTATATAAGAATCCTACTTATATAATTAATATATATATTAATCTACTAGTTAAGTAGATTATATATATATATATATCCCTTATATAAATCTCTATAATAAACGAAATATAAGGTAAAGAAGTATAGGAGTTAAAGGTATTAACTCTTACTTCTAATACTCCCTCTTTTACTCTATTATATAAGAGTAAAAAGAAGTACCCTAGAAATAGAAATAAAATACCCTAGAAATAGAATTTCTATATAGGGTAAAAGTCTTAGAATAAATCCTTAAAAATATAAGGAAGAATTCTAAGAAAAATATACTATAAATATAGGTATATTATATAGGCTTCTTATTATTATATAAGCCTATAAGCTTAATAAATATATTAAATTTAACCCTTAGAAGGGGTTTTATTAAGCTTTCTACTAGCATAGAGGTTATAGGTATATAGGTAACTTCTATATTACCTTTTTCTACCTCTTATTAAGTATAATAGTAATATATAGCTATATACTTAGTCCTTTAGTAATATTCTAGATTATAGAATAAGCTTAGGGTAGCGTTATTATTTATTTTTATAGGTATAGGCGTTATATTATACCCTAATTTAGATAATAATCCTTTTATCTATATAGCTTCTCTAATAGCTTCCTAAAGGCTATTAAATTTAGCTTCTATAGTTAATAAGGATATAGTTAACTATTTTTTAGTTTTCTAGCTTATAAGACCTCTAAATAGTATAAATAGATAACTAGAAGTAGATTTTTTAGTTTCTTTATAATTAGCCTAATTAAAATCTATATACCCTACTATATTAGGTATATTAAGACCTTCTATAATACCCTTATAAGTTATATTATAGTTAATAGTCCCTTTAAGGTATTTTAATATACCTTTACCTTATTTAAGTAGGTATTCTATTAGATTATAAAGGTAATAAGAGGTAAAGAATACACTATAGGCTATATCTAGCCTTATTATAAACATAGTGTATATAAGGGATCCTATAAAGCGTTAATATTCCTTTAATAGGTCCTTTTAAGGTATATAACCTTCTTTTTTATTACCTAAGGAGGTATTTAATATTCTAGGAGATATAGGAATATTTTTAGGAGATATTTTAGATAAATTAAATTTATTTAAGATTTACTAGATATAGTAGCTTTAAGAGATAGTTATAGATCTCTTAGATCTATCCCTAGTTATAGATAGGCTAAGAAACTTAGAAACTTTACTTAAGTTTTATATCTCTATATATTTAGAGATTTTACGCTTTATTTCCTCTATATACTTAATATCTTTATTAAGTATAAGGAAATTATTAACGTAGGTAATAATATAACAAGGATTATTTTTATCTTAGTTATAATACGTAGCTTTATTTAATTTTAAAGATATAAAACCTATATCCTTTAATATAGATTTTATCTTTACTTACTACTACCTAGGTCCTTGTTTTAGACTATATAAGGCTTTTAATAATAATAATATCTATTCTTTATCTATATCCTAATTTATAGTATTTAAATTAGGATATATTTTAAAGAACTAGTTAAATAGGATATTAGAAGGGTCTAGATAGACTTTTTTTTCTAAATCTCTATATAAAAAGGCTTTAATAATATCTATTTATTAGATTTCTTAATCTAAGGCTACTACTATAGCTAATAGTATCCTATAAGTTATAAGATTACTACTAGTTATTAAATAGTAAGGACTAAAGTATAGCTATAGTATTAGTACACTAATAGATAGTAAATATAGACTATAGAATAGACTATATTATAGTAGGCAATAGACCTACTATTAGACTATAAAGTAACTAATTAGAAGGCTATATATTAAATATAAATAGAAGGTAAAAATACACCTTAGTCTAAAGAGAAAGATAGATAGAATAAGTAATATATATAAGGGGATAATTATATCTAAAATAACTATTTAATAATTAATAGTTTAATATACGTTATATACGCCTTTATTTACCTTAATTATAATAAATTTACCCTATAAGAAGTATAAAATAATAACCCTTAATAGCCTATTAGATTAGCTAGTATAGTATAAAACCTTAAAAGGTAAGGCTATTACCTATAATATATAGGACTAGATAGACCTAGCGTTAGTTTTACTTAATATATAGATAAAAAAGCTAAAGGCACTAATACCCTTAGACTTTACTTATAGTAGTAGTAGCTAAGAGTATACTAAGACGCTTATAGACCTTATAAAGATAGATTATAAAATATATACTTAATTATACTAAAACTATAATTATAATATCTAAGTATATAAATATAAAGTAACTACTATATAAGAGATCTAAAACTAAATAACTAATATAGTCTTAAAGAAATATATTAACTTATACTATAAACTAAATAAAAACCTCTATTAATAAATAGTAAAGATTAAGGCTATAGTAGCTATTAGTAATAATAAGCTTTAAAGTACCCTATAAGCTAAATATAATATACTTTTTTAATAATAGTATCTTAATATTAAAATAGAGATAGAAAAATAGCTAAATTAATAAGAAATAGTAATATTATACTATTAAAAAGTAAAAGTACTTAAAATAATAAATATAGGTAAATAGCTAAAAAAGCTATTAGTAGTAATATCTAGATTATTAGCTAGTTAGTAGTTAGTAGCCTATTAAATTAATAAAGATATAGACCCTATAATTATATATATTACTAGTAGTATATAATAGTATTTATAGATTAATATAAGCTAAATAACTATAAGTATAAAGAATAATATATTAAAAAGGTTATTTAACCCTATAATAAAAGAAATCTTTATATAGCTAACTAATAAAAGGTATTACCTAATATAAAGCTTAGGGGGTAATAGCTAATACTAAGTATACTTATTTAAAGGCTACCTATTAGCTAGATATAGATATACTATCCCTAAGCTTACCCCTAAAGACTAAAGACTAAATAAAGTTACCTAGTAGAGGGTAAAGGCTAACCTTAAAGTAAATAATAACTTTATAAAAAGAGTAAAGAAGATATATAACTAACTAAAAGAAGAAAGTAAACTTATCCTTTAAAAGTATTAACTATATAGAAGGTATTTTAAATTAGTAAATATAGTATAAAAGAGTTCTCTTACTATTTAATTATTAACTTACTTATTATAATAATTTATAATATATAATAGTAAAATAATAATTTATATATTTAATAATAAAGTAAGATTTATAAATTTATATTAACTTATAAAAGGAGATTACCTATAGGCTAATACTACTTAAGTTTTAATTATAAGATTTAGTAAAGTTAATATATTAGTAAATATAAATTATAATAGTAAAAAGGTAAAGATTTACCTCTATAATATAGTATACTACCTAGACTTTATAGTAAACTTAGTTTCTTTTTATTACCTTAAAAAAAGAGGTATATAGTAAGATATAAGGCTAAGTAAAAACTACCTTTAAAGAGTAAATAATACTTTAGTCTACTACCTATAGGAAATATATAGCTAATAAGTAATTAAATATATTCCCTTAGGGTTACTACTAAAAGTATTATTCTTAGTAGTTAGAAGTACCTATTAAAATAAAAGAGAGAATTATATAATAGCTAGGTTATAGTATTAAAGGATAAGCTACCTAGGTAAAGGTATAATCTAATATCTTACTAACGCCTTAAGGGGTATAAGAATTATCTAGAAAAACTAAATAAGTAAAGTTATAATTAAAGACTATAATATATATAGTATATTAAAAGTAAAATATATAGTCTCTTATATCCCCTATAAATTATTATAATAAGTATAAGTAGGTAAATAGATAGCTATTAAATTTTACTTAATTAGGCTAATAGGTTTTAGTAGCTATATATTAATTATAATATTTACTAATAGAGTATTAGGTTATATATAGGACTACTACCTATAAAACTATACCTCTAAGACCCTTAAAGAGGTTATATTAAAATTTATTTCTCTAATAGATATTTAATACTCTATTATTATTAAAACTTTTAAGTATAATAGTAAAGTTACTAATATATATATATAAGTATATAATATAATTAAGGAAATTAGCTATAGTCTTAAACTATTAATACTTAATACTTAGGCCTAAAATAAAGGGGTAGAGAGGGTAGTAGCTATAATAAAAAAAAAGGCTAAGACTATAAGAGTAGTAGTAAAACTACTAAAGATACTTTAGCCTAAAATTATTAAAGTAGTAATATATACTTATAACTAGATACCCTTAATAGCTAGGGGGTAAAAATTACTATTTAAGTTACTTTATTAGAACTTCTAAGATAATAAGACTACTAAGCTATATTAAGGCTATCTTAAAGCCTATAGCTATAAGGTATATATACTCTTATTAGATATATAACTTAATAAGAGAAGGGTAAAAAAACTTACTCTAAAGGTATAGATTAGCTATCTTATTAAGTATAGCTTTAGTAACTCCTATAGAGTCTAAAACCTAATAACTAACTAAGTTATTATATTATAAGATATATTATTTAATAAAAAGACTAATTTTAGTAAAGATATTACTAATCTAAAGGATAACCTATATAAGGTTAATATAAAAGAATTACTTATACTTCTCTAAGAATTAAATATAAATAAGGACTATTTAATAGCTAATAAGGATAATATATTTATAATATTAAAAAAAAATAATAAGTTAAATAATTTTAATAAGATAGATATTAATTATTTACCTAAGGCTAAAGAATATATTAAATTATACTTTTAACTAATTATACTACTAGACTCTCTAAATACCTCTTTTATAACCTAATTATTAAAAGTACTTAGGCTAAAGGGGTAGAGAAAGTTAAAGTAAACTATATACTTAAAGAATAACCTAAGGAAGTAGTATACCTATATAAGGGTTACCTTAAGAACTTCTTAGAAAGCTATATTTATAGTAGGAATAGTTAAGGGTAAATCCCTCTAGATAGGAAAGAAGTATACTATAGATATAATAGACTATACTAACACTATTAGCTAAGAGGCTAGTAGAGTCCTATTAAAAGAGGAGAAAGTAGAGAGGTACTAAAATAAAGTAATTAATAAAGTAGTTAAAAAGAAATATAATACTAATAAGAAGGGAGGTAAAGTATACTATACCTATATTATTAGCTAAGGTATTATTAATACCTATATTCTTACTATTAATTATAATAATAGATAAAATCTACTATTACTAAAATACTATATATAGCTAAAAGGCTACTTATATAAACCTTAGTTTTAAAAGGCTAAGATAGATTATATTTATAGCTACTAAGAAATAAAAACCTAGGAAGTTATTAACTATAAGAAAGCTAAAGGCTATTAAATCCTAGGCTATTAATAGGTATATATATATAAATATAATACTAGTAAGAAACTTATTAAATATAAGGTAAAACTTATTATAAAAAGAGATTAATAAACTAAAGATACTATTAGGGATACTTATACTATTATATTAATAGGCTTATTATTTTAAACTTTTATAGTAATTACTATCTAATATAATCTTAAACTCCTATAATATAATACTATTAATATATTTATATATACCCCTATTAATAAGGTTATCTATATAGAGATACCCCTAGGTTATAAAGAAGTAAGAAAGGTATTATAACTAAGAAGGGTATTATATAGTCTATATTAATTACTACTACTATAGTAAAGGTACTTAGAGTATAGCCTAGAAAAGGTAGGTTTAAAATATATAGCTAAGGAGGACTACTACTAGAGGAAGGGGAGAATACTCTTTTTTTTTTATATTAATAACTATATCTTAGTATTTCTACCTAAGAAATAAAAAAAAACTATAAATATTATAGACTATCTTAAGAATAAATATTACCTTAAAAGTAAAAAAGACCTCTATTAGTTCTTTAAAATAAAAGTAATAAAAAATAAAGCTAATAAGAAACTATAGTTATCTTAAGCTTTATATACTAAGAAAATAAGTAAACTCTATAAATATAGTTCTCTAAAGTATAAATACTAATAGTTTATAAATATACTTATAAGATATAAAGAATTACTCCTATTTATAGGGATTATAATAATAGGTAGTATTAATATATACTAAAAGAAGATTAGATCTATCCTATATCTTATAGTAATAATAAGACTAGATATTACCTTTATAGCTAGTAGATTAGCTAGGTATAACTAAAACCTAGATAAATTTTACTATAAAGCTATAGATTATATCCTTTTATATATTAAATATATAGTTTTACTAACGCTAAAATTTAATACCTATAATAATATAATAAAAGTAGCCTTAGATACTAGCTTTACTAATAACTTTATAGACTAAAAGTTATCCTAGGGGTACTTTATTAAACTATTTAGTAGTCTTATTAGCTAGAGAGTAAATAAGTAATCTATAGTTACTACTTTAACTACTAAAGCTAAACTCTTAGCCTTATTATAAATAGTTAAAGAGGTAATATTTATAAGTAGGCTAATCTTAGCATTCTAACTAGATATATTTATAATCTTAATATAAATTACTATATAATATAATAACTAATAAACTATTTATTTAGTCTAAAGTAACCTTATTAAGCTATAAATAAAGCTCTATTATGTTAATATATATAACTATTAGTTATACTAAGAAGTTAATAATAAAACTATTAATATAAAATATACCCTTACTATAAAGATAATTATAGATAGATTTATAAAGGTATTAAGCTAACTATAGTATTAATAGTTTATAAAGATACTAAACTTATAGCTATAAATAAGGGTAGATACCCTATAAGCCTAGGCACCTATACTATAATAAATAGGTAAATCTACTTTTAATAAATAGACTAAATCTAAAGGGGTATATTAAATAGTAAGGACTAAAGTATAGCTATAGTGTTAGTATACTAATAGATAGTAAATATAGACTATAGAATAGACTATATTATAGTAGGTAATAGACCTACTATTAGACTATAAAGTAACTAATTAAAAGGCTACACATTAGATATAAATAGGAGGTAAAAATACACCTTAGTCTAGAGAGGAAGATAGATAAAATAAGTAATATATATAAGGGGATAATTATGTCTAAAATAACTATTTAACACTAGTAGTAAAGGTTTAGAAATAATCTAGCCTATATTTTTATTAGAATCCTTTAATATATAATTAAGCCTTATATTTCTCTATTTTTTTATTAATAGAGTATTTTTTCTTAAAGACCTATTTTACTATTTATAAAGGGTTAGTATTACCTTTTAATAGGTATATAGTAACTTTATATAATTTATTTAAGCTAGAGAGAGAGAGACTAAAAAGAAGTAATAAGTATATACTAATTATAGAGGTTTTATATATATATAATTTATATATACACTAGGCTTACTTTAGACTTAAGTAAGAAAGCTATAGTAAGTACTATTCTACTATACTTACTATAGTATAGCCTATAATATATACCCCTCCCTCCTAGGTAGGTTACCTAAGGTTATAGCTTAACTAGTTACTAGTAGTTATATATATAAAATTAAAAAAGGTTTACCTATAACCCTTTCTTATAGGCTATTATTATTTTTTTTACTAGCTTATTTTAAAATATTATAAGTATCTCCTTTATTACTATTTTATTATATTTCTTTATACTACTATAGTTATTAACTATATTTTTTAAGTATAGTAACTTATTAAATATTATAGCTATAAATACCTATTTATAAAATCTATATACTTATATATATATATATATAATTAGTCCTTAACTAACTTACTTTCTCTATAGCCTCTTACTATTAGTAAATCCTTATCCCTAGTAGTTTCTAAAGACTATAAGGTCTTTAAGCTTATTACCCCCCCTCTAGCCCCTATTACTACTACTATTACTTTTTTTATATTTATTATAAGTTATTTCTATAATAGGATTATAAAGCTAAGTTAACTTATCTTAGGAGGATAAAGATAATATTACTACCTATAGGTTTTTACCTATAAAGAAGTATTAAGTTAAGCCTAAGTACCTACCTACTAAGCGTAGTACTAAGTAGAATATCCCCTACTAGTAGTATACTTATTACTTACTATATAAGCTTAGTACCCCCTACTATACTAATAACTTAGTAGTTAATAGCTACTATTATACCTATTATACTAAGATTAATTATAGCTATACTTTTATATATCTTTATTACTTTTTTTATATATTAATTACTTTACTTATATAGTATAGATCTTAGTATACTTTCTCTTAGCTTTTTAGGCTATATTTAATACTACTAATATTACTACTAACCCCTCTACTAGCGAGGAGGAGGTATTAGCCTACTACTAGGCTACTAAGGCTTAGGAGGCCTTAGTAGTTATAGAGTATATAATTTATAAAGCTAAAAAGTCTTTTATATATAAGTCTATACCTACGCTTATACCTTTACTAACGCCTATACCTCCCTTTTTAGTATTTACTATTACTACTACTACTACTTATACTACTACTACTACTATTAGTATAGTTTATACTAAAGTAGCTTTTTACTTTAGTAGCTTTATAGCTACCTAGGGTAAGTACTTTATTATAGCTATAGAGAGTATTATTTACTTTCTTAAGACTATTTATATATCTATCTTTTTATTACCTTAATATTACTAACCTTAGGTAGTTTATAGCTTTTATTACTATCTAGCTAGGCCTTAGTCTTTCTCTTAGCCTCTATAGCCTATCCTTTAACCTAGGAGGCCCCTAGTAGGGGGTTTTTTTATTATATACTCTATATATTAGTTTTATATAACCCCTCTATTTTATACCTTATAAGGCTTAGTTTATCTTTTTAGGCTATAGCCTATTAATAGAGTTTTATTTTTAGCCTTTTTTATATATAATTATATTATTATTTATATATTTATAATATCTTTATTATTTTTAATAATAAGCCTATATTTAGCCTTAAAATTATTAAAGGCCTCTATGTTTTTTAGTAGGTTTACTAGCTTCTAAGTAAGGTTTATAAACCCTTTTTAGTATATAAAAACCTACTATATTTTATTTTTACCTTAGCCTCTTTATTATACTTTTATAATTTTACTTACTTACTATTTTTTTTATTCTATTTAATTATTAGTAGTAGTTATATATTAGTTATATATTAACTAAGTAAGGGGTTATCTAAGGTATAGTATAGAAGGTTAATATAAAAGTAGTTATAGATCCCTCTTAATATATTAAGTTTAACTATAAGAGGGTTAATAACTTTAGTAACTTAGTACTTATAGTATAGCTAGTTTAGCTTTTAGTTTAATTTTAGTAAGTAGTAGTTATATATAGAGAGCTAGACTTTATTACTTTTCTAAAAGTATTTTATTAGGCTTTTTTATTTATTTATAGAGTCTTTTATATACTACTAAGCTACTACTATTACTACTTAGACTATAGTAGTTACTTTTATTATTATTTTTATTAGTTACTTTATAACCTTCTTATAAGTATTATATACTTTTAATATATCTTTATAAATAGTAATAGGTTTAATATAGTAACTATACTCTATAAAAAAAGGGCTTAGTTTTACTATAGTAACTAGTTTATTATTAATTACTAGTTAGGCTACTAAGGTTTAGTAAGCTTAATCTTTTTATAAGTAGCTTATATAAGTATATAGTATTATTTATACTTTTTAATTAAAATACTTAGTTATATTATTACTTTAGGGGTAATATAAGATACTTAGTTTTTACTTTATATTAGTAAGTATATAAAACTTATACTAAAATTTACTTATTTAGTTACTCTCTTAGTTATTAACTATACTTTATAGTATACTATAAAATTAATAGTAGTAGTTTAAAAACCTCTTAATATAGGCCTCTACTTCTATAGTAGCTATTAGTTTAAGGGTTACTAACTTACTTAGGTAGTCTATAATTACCTATAAGTATATAGTACTATTAAGACCTAAGGCTAAGAGATCTATAATAAAGTCTATTAATAAGTTACTCTTTAATTACTTAGGTATACTTAGGGGTTATAAAAGCCCCTTTTTTACTTTATACTATACTTTACTACTCTTATATATATTATAATTATAGATAAAGCGTTATACTATATATACTTAGCTTAGTTAATAGAATCTTTATAAAAGTATCTCTAAGGTATTATTTTTACTTAGGTACCCTATTACTAGTAAGTTATAACTATACTAAATTAACTAAGTATATAGATAGTTATTAAGAGACTCTAGGTTACTATTACTAAATACCTATAGCCTCCCTCTCTAAGTAAACTACTTTATATTATTAATTTAGTAGTCTATAACTTAAATATATAGTAAGAGAGTAAGAGGTAAAAAGTACTCTTTATCCTTAACTATATTATATACTACTTAAAATACTTTATCCTTATCTTATATAGTATCTTATAAATATTAGAGTTCTTTATTATCTAATATTACTATATATAGTATAAGTAGTATATCTATAGTATAGTAAATACCTATAGGTTAGGCTATATTAAGGATTATTTATATTATTTACCTTTATTTATAGTTATTAATATCCCCTATAGTAGGTATATCTTACTTATACCTAGAGAGTATATTTAGTATACTAATATTTTTACCTAAGTAGTAAACTATATAGAAGTTATATTCTACTAGTATCTTTACCTATTAGCTTTAGTATTCTATTAGCCTTTACTTTATTATAAAGTACTTAAGGGATTTATAGTTAACTATTATTATAAAGGGGCTTTTTATACTCTAAAGCTTTATTTTTTATACTTAAAGGTAGTTTAGTATTACTAAAAGCTTTTTATTATAAATTAAGTAATTATACTATACTACTATAAGCTTATATAAGTAAAATATAATAGGTTAGTACTCTTTGTTTTTATTCTCTTATATAAAAGTATTACCTAGGGTAAATCCTAAGTAGTTAGTTTTAATAAAGGTAGGTATATTAAGATTAAAGTTTCTTAGTAATAGGGCTATAGTAAAGCGCTTTTTAAGCTTTTTAAAGGTAGCTATATAGTTTATAGTCTATATAAAGACTACCCCCTTTTTTATAAGCTAAGTTAGTAGCTCTATAATTTTAGTATAATTAAAAGTAAATATATAGTAATAGTTAGTAAACCCTAGGAAGCTTTTTACTCTTTTAATAAACTATAGTATTAACTACTTATAAATAGTATATACTTTCTTAGGGTTTATAGAGATACCTTTTTTTACTTTAAGGATAAACCTTATATACTTTACTTTTTTTATTAAGAAGTTACTTTTACCTATATTAAGGCTAAGCCTTACTATATAGAGCTTTTTAAGTATTTATTATACTTTTTATTTATAGTTTTTTTTTATATTATCTAAGTAAATAAGGATATTATTTAGGTAAGTAATAATAAAGTTATTAAGAAACTCTTAGAGGGTACTATTAATAAACTATTACTAGTTTATAGGTATATTAGTTAAGCTAAATAGGTAAATAAGCTACTTAAAGAGTCTATATTATATTTAAAAGGTAATCTTATACTTATTACCCTCTATAACTTATATTTTATAAAAAGTAACTATAATATTAACTTTTATATACTATTTTACTAATCTTATATAGTAGAGGGTTTTTAAGATTAAGGGTAGGGGATAGTAGTTTTTTTATATAATTATATTTAGTATATAGTAGTTATAGTAAAACTATAGCCCTCTATTTAGCTTTTAGATAAATAGTATTAAAGTACTTACTATAAAGCTACTTACTTAGATAAAACCTTTATCTAGGAGGTCTTTAAGGGTCTTCTTTAAGACTAATAGCTTCTCTCTTAATATACTATAGAGAGGGCCTTAGGGTAGTATAGTATTAGGTTTTAGCTTAATATAATAGTCTTTTTTCTTCTACTATAGGGGTAAAGTTATAGAGGTATCTAGGTTAAAGAGGTTAGTAAATTTATTATATACTTATTATAGTAAAGCTATAACCTCTATAAGCTATTTTATTCTTTTATTTATAACTAGTTAGAAGGCTTTTTTTATATTTATTAAGCTTACTACTATAATTTAAAAGAAAACTTATAAGTCTTTATATATCCTCTACTTAGGTAGGTAGTAGTAGGTAGTATATTCCTTATATACTACTCTATAGTATATAGCTATAAAGGCTAATACCTTAACTATATATACTACCTAGATTTTATATACCTTTTTTAACTTATATTAACTAACTAAGTATAGTATAAGGTATATATACTTATAGTAAATAGTTTATTTTATAGTATTATATATTATATAGTTATACTCTATCTAGGGTTTTTCTAAGAATATATCTATATTAAGGCTATATATAATATATATATATATATATTAGTAGTAGCTACTTAACTTAAGGTTAAATACTATTATTCTTTTAGCTATAATACTAGCTAATTTATTTATAAATCCTTTAAAGGGGATTCTCTATTATAAAATATATAGGAAGTGTTATATATATATAAAGTTATAATTTACTATTATATAGGTATTATAACTAGTATTTATAAGGGCTTAGGTAGGGGTTCCTTTATTAATATAGGTATCTAATAGTATACCTAATTTAACTATTTTCTTTTTATATTAAAATTCCTCTTATCTTATATACTTTTTACTTATTAGCTTTAAGGCTTAATTTTATTTTAAAGTTATTTTTTTTTAACTTCTCTCTATTTATAGTAGTATTATAGTTATCTTTACTACTAGTAGGCTTCTTTATAACTACTATTATTTTTACTATATATAGGGTATTTTTTTTATATAGGTAGTTAACTCTAATATACTTAACCTTTTAGTAGGTATAATACTTATAGGTATCTAAGCGTAGCGTTTACTACTTAGGCTAATTCTCCTCCTTTATTTTATAGGCTAACTATACTATTACTTTACCTATTATCTATATATTACTATTAGTATCCCTAAATACTATTATTATAGCTTAGTAATAAGTATATTTAGTATTATTTACTAGCTTTTTTACTTTTTAGGTAACCTTACTAATTTAATATATAAAGGTATAAAAGGTTAATAATAGAGAGACACTTATAAGTATATTTTTTAAGTATAAGGGTAGTATATTACTTAGTAGGGCTATATAGGTCTTATTAGGCTAAAAGTAGCCTCTTATTTTAGCTAGGGTTCTTTTAAACTTTAGGAAGAAGGTTATAAACGTCTTATTCTCCTTTATTTTAATACTTATAAAGGTAGTTAATATATAGTTCTTTATATTTAGGTTACTATAAGTATACTTAAGATATCTTAAAAATTCCTTAGGTTTATATTTTATCTTAGGGTTTATAATATTATAGTATATAGATATAGTCTATTATAACCTTATATTAAGGTAGGAGTTAATTAGGTATTATATTTCTTAGTTAGATATAAAGAAAATATAGTTAATATATAGCTTATTATATATCTATTATATTTATATAAGGAAGTCCTATCTCTACCCTAAGAACTTTAGGGAATTTAGTATAGGTTTCTATAAGGGGTATAGGCTAGCTCTAGCTATAGACTAATTAGCTATAGGCTAGTTAGCTATAGGCTAGTTAGTTAATACTACGTTAGTATTAAGGGTAGAGGTAATCTTAGGGGTACTTAAGGCTTATGCGTTTAAGACTTTAAGCTAGTGTACTATTTTACCTATAGTATACTATAGTACTATAATTTTACTCTTAGGGGATCCTTTATAATTATATACTATCTTAGTGTCTTATAGTTACTCTATTACTTAGTATAATTAATAATAATATTATAATTTATAAGCTTAGATATATAAAGGGTTAGTATTACCTTTTAATTAGTATATAGTAACTTTATATAATTTATCTAAGCTAAAGAGAGAGAGACTAAGAAGAAGTAATAAGTATATACTAATTATAGAGGTTTTATATATATATAATTTATATATATACTAGGCTTACTTTAGACTTAAGTAAAAAAGCTATAGTAGGTACTACTTTACTATACTTACTATAGCGTAGCCTATAATACTATTAAAGGTACCCTAAAAGACTTTATAGCTTCTTTAGGGTTAATAGCCTTAAAGGTACCTCGTTAGATAATAGTAGCTATTTCTTTAAATATAGCTTTTAACTATAGGTCTTTTTTAGGTCCTTTTAGAGCTTCTTTAATAGAGTTAGGCTTTAGAGGAGGTATACTATAGTTACTATAGTATAGAGATTCTTCTTTATTAGAAGAATTATAAGCCTTATATTTTTCTTTTTTTTCTTTAGATAAAGAGGGTATTAAAACCTCTATTTTAGAAGAAGGGTTTAAAGTACCCTATAAAAGGGGTTTTATAAAAGTACTAAAAGGAATAGATAATTTTCCCTCTTTTATAGTACTTTCTATAAATCTTATATATAAAGTCCTTACTATAGAGGACTTATAAGGCCTAGAAAGAATATATATAGTATATATATTATTTCTTTCTTTAGATAAATATATACCTTCTTCTATATAGGTATTTAATTTATCTAATTATATATGCTTTTCTTTAGGTCTATAAACTAAGACCTTAGAGCCTATTTTACGTAAATTTAATAAATCTAGTTTATTATCCTTATTAGGATAATAATAGTTTAGAAAGGCCTTTATAGGGGTCTTATTTAGTTATTTTATAGTAGTATAGTTTAATAACTTAGTAGTTTCTTTAAGGATAATATCCTATAAAAACTTAGGTAAGTTATTTACTACTATAATAGTCCTAGATTTATTTAGGATTACCCTATTTATTCTTTTTACTATACTATTTTATTCTAGAGTATAGGGTATAGAGGGTTCTAATATAATCCTTCTTTCTTTAATATAGGGGGTTAATTCCCCTATATTAAACTCTATACTATTATCTAGGTGTATTTTTCTAGGGTAATAAAAACCTTAATTTTTATAGTATTTTAGCTTATTTTTTAGGATATTAATTATATTCTCTTTATTCTTAGAGAATTTAATTTCTCTAAGGTTAGAATAGTTATCTATAATAGGTATAGCGTAGTTATTTCTATTAATAGAGGTAGGGGTTATTTTTAAGGTATTTATATAAATCCTTTTTAATAGAAAAGTAGCTCTATTATAGTTAATTTTAGGCTATTACCTAGTTAACTTAGAGCTTAGGTAACTAGGATAGTATAGGTCTTCTTTCTTTAGTCTTTTTAAAGGAATACCCTTAGTTATCTTAGCTATTTTAACTAAGTAAGGGTAAAAAGAATAGCCTAGTTTTTTATACTAATCTTTTATTATAGTATATACTTTTTCTTTTATAAAAGTATTACTATTATTTTCTTCTTTAAAAGATATAGATATATTCTCTTTTTCTTTAAAAGATATAGTTAAATTCTCTTTTTTTAGAGATAGATTATCTTTTAAAATACTATTATTTTTTTTAATAATAGAAGGACTTTTAGTAATATTAAGGAAAAATCTATATTTTACTATATTAATACTAGTAAAAAGTTCCTTATTTTAATTATATAGGTTTTAGTTTATTAAGGAACTACTATTTTTATAGTATAGTAGGCTAGAAAATATAGATATAGGGAAATTAGGAATATATAAGGTATTATTTAACCTTATATAGTTAATTTCCCCCCTAAAGTATATAGGTAATAAAATAATACTTATTCTTTTAGGTATAACTAGTCTTATACCTATATATATAGGGGGTATTTTTCCCCCTATTTTAAGGCTAGTAAAATAGTTCTTATTATTTAAGATATAAATTAAAGACCCTATATTATAAAGCTATTTATTCTTCTTAGATAGATTTTAATTATAAGCCTTATAAGTATAGTTATAACCTTTACCTTCTACCTTAAGAGGTTAGTTAGTTTAGTTAGTTATAATAAAGGTTACCTTTACTTTATTTAAAGGCTAGGGGTTTAATTCTTAGTTATTAACCTTTTCTTTAGGTCTTTTAGGCCTCTTAGAATATCCTTTATAAGGTTTATCCTTATTAAAGGGACTTTTATATTCTCTTTATTATATATTCTTATTATAAGAATTATACTTAGAGTAGTTATTAGATATAGGGGTATTATTTTCCTACCTATGTTTATCTAATATATTATTAATAAAGGCTTCTAGAGAAGGGGGCTTTTTAGTTCTTAAAGTACTTTTTTACCTCTTTACTTATACTAAAAAATAACTACTTAAAGTAGCTATAAAGACTATTTTTTAGTCTATATTTTTTATTTTAACCCCTATGTTAGTTAACTTAGAGAAATAACCTTTAAAGGAGCTAATAAACTTATTTAAGGTATTATAACTCTCTAGTTTAATAGCGTAGAATTCTAAGTATAATTATTACCTTAGAACTAAGCCTATACCTTTATAGGAAGATTTTAATATAGATAAAGCTTCTCTTAGATCCTTTATATTAAAAATAAGAGATAAAGGTTTCTTTTAAAGGTTTTACCTTATAATTAATAAGGCTTATGTTTTTTTTTTTCTTTAATAGTACTATATTTATCTTTTTCTTTAAAATAACTACTTATTTTAAGTAGTTTAAAGAAAAGATAGATAGTTATTATCTAGGAATTCTAGTTTTTTATTCCCTAGAGATATTATTTAGTAGGTATTATATAGCCTATAGTAGTCTTAATAATATCTACTATTTTACTAGGTCTTTTTAGTATTTAAATAATAGGTTATATTTAACCTATAGAGAACTTATTTTTTCTTACCTCTTAGATATATATATATACCTTTCTAAGTATATATAAAGTAGATAGTAAGGATTTTATAACTACCTTCTTAGGACTTATATAACCTTATATATATATCTCTTTTTTAGATATATATATATATAGTAGTTATTAATACTTTACTAAGATATAATTATTAATAAGGTTTTATTTTTTCTACCTTATTAATTCTTATAAATAGTATAGTATAATAAGTCTATTATTATAGTAGAAAAAAGACTACTTAATAAAAAGTATATATTTCTCTTTATAAGTAAATAGAACTATAGGTTAGGTATACCTAGGCTTATAACCTATAAGTATAATAGGTTATCTTATAGAGATATAAGAATACTTTATAAGATATTATATCTTATAGAAGTAAAAATATAAAATATATTAGGGGTAGAGTAAGTAAAAAAAAGGAATAGTTATATAAGAGAAGAGGTATAAAGAGAGTATAGTAGTTAGATTATTACTATAGGAGTTACTTACTTAGAGAGAGAGATAAAGGATAGGAAATATTTATCCTTATATATATATAACTAGCTTACTAGAATATTCTATACTTATATAAGCTACTTAGAAATTAACCCTTAGTTATATAAGCCCTATTCTATAAGATAGTAACCTTAACTTAAAATAATAGGTAAAGGAATAACCTAGATAGTTAAAAAGAGAGGAAAAGTTAATTTTACTTCTCTTAGAATCTTCTAGATATCCCCTAATTACGTAAGAATCCTACTTATATAATTAATATATATATTAATTTACTAGTTAAGTAAATTATATATATATATATATCCCTTATATAAATCTCTATAATAGAGGAAATATAAGGTAAAGAAGTATAAGAGTTAAAGGTATTAACTTTTACTTTTAATATTTTTTAGTAAGGTTATTACCTAAATTTCCTTAATTAATATCTAGGCTAAATAGCTAAAGTACTCTTAAAGAGAGATATTAGTTAGTTATAAAAGCTACCCTAGTATATATAATATTTTAGTATACTAAAAAGAAAGGCTTAAAGTATATAACTATTTATTAAAGTACTTTATCTATTTTAGTACTATGTTAATATTATTAAACCTAGAGTCTATTACTATAAGGTATAATATACTTAGTAGATTAATATTAAGATAGTCTTCTTATATAGTTTTACCCTAGAGAATAAAGAAGCTAAGGATTACTTTTATACTAGCTAATATAGTATTAATAGTAGTAATATACTCTTTATTCCTTAGATTATAAACTATAGGTTTAAAATACCTCTTTTACTATATATAAATAACCCTTATTAATCTATTAATAAATTTAGCTTAAAAAAGAGACTTATTAAAGTTCTATAAGTTATTAAGTTAAATATTAAAAGTATCTAGTACTACTTTATACTCCTTAAACTAATTCTAAATATACTAAATCTCTTTTTTTACCTCTATATAATTTATATCCTTCTATTTATAAATATATATACTTAGCTTTAGATAATACTTTATTTATTAAGTATATTAATTATAGTATATTAGTCTAGTAGTCTAAAGGTAATTTACTTATAAATAATTTATATAGTTAATAATAAAGGTAAAAGTTAAAAAAGAGGTTTATCCTCTATATAGTAGATAAAAGTAATAAAAGTATATTCTTTATTTAGTAATAGGGTATATAAGTAATAGTTAAATAATAATAATATATTTAATATATATAATATATTAAGTAGCTAGTCTAAGCCTTTATTTTTACCCCTTTTACCTTTATTCTTTACTTTAATACTAGTAACTTTATATTAAATAGTAGAGTAACTAATACTATAATAGTCTATAGTAGACTAGATAGTTTATACCCTACTTTAGGTATAGCCCTTATAGGCTAGTAAGCTAAGATAGTATAACATAGCTAACCTAGCCTTTTAATAGGTTTTAGCGTTAAAATTAAGTATATTTTAAAGCTCTTATTAAGATAAATATAATAGTATAAAAAGTAATAGGTTTTAATAATAATTATAATTATTATTATAGATAGTAAGTTTTAGATTATTTAACGGTGGGGGTATATTTAAGATTTAGGTATAGACTCTCAAGGGGTCCCAACGAGTCTACTGAGTAAGACCTTACACTAGCGGACGAGTACAATACTAACGAAAATCAGAAATGGACCCCACACCAGTCGGGGGAACATAACAATTCACTTTACCATAAACTTTTCCACTCAGGTCAAAGGAAGGGTTCTTTCAGATATCATTCATTCTAGAGTACATGGACCCGTAGTAAAGTGAGGTCTTCGTTAGTAAGAAAACCGTTGCTGTTTGTACCTTGCCCTTAAAATTGTCTACTGTTCTAGGATTGGAGGTATGGCACTTTATCATGCTTGAGGCATACGCATTGAGAACATCAGGCCTACTTACTCATACATCCTTACAGCCATAGATGTTATGTCACGTGGGACATGAGGCGCTAGTTATTGCCCTGGAACTAACGATGTCGTTTTGTCACGTAGCATTAGTAGCCCAAGCCCTCTTATAGAGTGCACAAAGTTGTTGAACACGCTTTCGGTGATGACGCTTTGATGACATTGAATGATACAAGTCATGCGGATAAAGGAGCTCAAGCGCATTTCTTCACCCTTTTCGAGAACTAACCTCCTGTCACACTACGGTCAATCCTACAGGGGTTGCAAAAAGCTCCTCAAGCTCTTTGCAACCCCGTCTGTATCCTCAAAAACGTGCCAATGGCCCACGTTCGGAAGAACGACCACCCGGGAGTTGGCGTTCTTCTTCGCGTACTTCTCAACCGCCGATGGCGGCGACACTGTATCCTCCTGCCCAGTAACCAAGAGCGTCTCGATGCTCAAGTCGCCGAAGTCTGCGGAATCCCCCAGGCGAGCGCCGAGCACGCTTTTGCATACGCCTCCGGGTCCTGCCCCAGGAGACTCAGGCGTATTGCCGCCACTGCCAACGGGTTTGTCTTCTTCGTATGGCCCGACGTCTGGGCCGAGATGACTTCGTCCACGATCCCGCCGACGCCTTGACCTCTCACCCGGCCAGCCGTATCGAACCAGGCGTCTGACGTGTGGCTTGGCAGCGGAGACGGCGGCGGCGGCGGTCCGAGGAGAACGAGCTTCTTGACGAGCTCCGGGTGCTCCGAGGCGAAGCGGATGGCAACCAGGCAGCCTATGGAATGGGCAACCAAAGCGGCGGGCGACTGCGGCGAAACCCCGGCCCGATGGAACACGCCCCTGAGCTCGTCGGCCAGGCGCTTGATGGTCAGCCTCTGGGTGGGGTGCGTCGGCGTCAGACCGTGTCCTTCAAAGTCGTAGAGGTGCACCGAGGCCTTGTCGGGAAGAGACAGCGTTGCGACCAGCGGGGTCCAGTAATCTTTGGTCCCTCCCAGCCCGTGGACGAACACGAATTTTTCGTCTCCCGAGCCGAGGCGTTGGTAGCCGATGCCGCTTGAACCGTCCGGGCTCGGGGCTAGGCCGGCTCGGCCCTGGAACGACTTGTCGCCGTTGGTGAGTCGGAAAGCCGCATCGCGAGCCTCCCTCCGGACCCTTGCCGCCGTCGAGTTTTCCACGGAGAGCTCGGCAACCTTGTTGCTCAAGGTTCCCAGCCCTGTTACCGTGACGGCCATCTCATCGCCAGGCTTCAGGTAGGTTGGTGGGTTGAGGCCAAGCCCAACACCTGCGGGCTTTCCCTCATCGTCAGCATCAATGCACAAGAAACAACATACCGGCGATCGCCTCAACTCACAGTCCCCGTGGCGATTACATCACCAGGCTGCAGTGTCTGTCCCGCAGAGAGCGTGCTGATGAGCTCCGGAATAGAAAAGATGAGATCTTTGATGGTAGCATCTTGGCGAAGTTGCCCATTCACGTGCGTCTGGAGGCGGAGACATCTGCCTTGATCCGGCAAGTCCTCCTTTTTGACGGCGATCGGGCCCTGAGCAACGCCAGTCAGTTTCAAAACCGCGAAATTGAAGCCTCGTTTGCCGCTTTGGTCGTACCATTGGACAGAAGGTATCCGGCGATTTACCAATATAAAATTGCTTGTGGTCGCGCTGCCTCTCTCTCGCCGTCAGATCGTTGATTATGGTATAGCCCCAGACGTAGTCCCAGGCATCGTTCTCGCGTATCCGGTACCCAGCCTGTCCGATGATGACGCCAATCTCTCCTTCGTAATCCGCGCTCTCGGTGAAGCCCTTGTGAATGTGAACATGGTCTCCGTGCGCGACAATCGAAGTCGCGCGCTTGGTGAAGATGACGGGGTGGCTGGGCCGGTCAACCCTGTCGGAGCTGTCATAGCCCGAACTGTTGAACTCCTTGGCATGCTCCATGTAGTTCTTGCCAACGGCGAGAACATCCCGGCCCGAGATCGGCGGCAGCAGCTTGACATGCTCTGCAGGCATTGCTGGCCCGGCAGCGATGCATCGGCCGGCGCCCGCTTCGATGACTTGGTAGAGGTTTTCCACGGGGTTCCAGAGTCGAAGCTGAGGGGCTGGATAGTCTGCTTCTCCAGGTCGAGATGGCCGATGCGGGGAACCCCGACGCCCCTCTGCAGGTAGGCGACGAAGTTGGTCAGACCTTGACGATAGCTTGCCATGATGACCAGTGCTCTGTACAAACCCAGCGCCGTTGATTGCTAGCAAGACTTTGATGAGAGCACCGTGACTCGTAGCTGTTGGCTTTGTCAGGACGAAAAGCCGATCGAGATGATACCGTTTCCCACGAATGTCGTCTCATCTAGCGACCCACTTCTCACTGAATTGGTGAAACTCCGCCGCTGAGGGGTTACCACTCTGTGTGCATATAGATCAATTCTCCCAAGCTTGTGAGCCGACGCTGCTCTAATGAGGTTTATCTCTCATCACGGTGTCAAATCTTCACATGGAAATGACGCTTACGGTACCGAGAGTGAACATGTTCCCATCAGTTGTCCTCAACTGGGCCTTTGCCATGTGTAATGGGACGTTGAGTCGAGTCCAACTCCTCAGACCGGTTGAATCGAGGCCGGCAAAAAGATTGACAACTTTTGGCCGGTTCAAAACAATGTGTTAGTCACCCACTTATACGTAAGTATTCTGCCAACAAAACAGAATATGCATGCCGATATCCAAGACAAACTGAGACTTGCGGTCTTATGAGCCGTTTACACAGGCTGAATCCCAATAATCGGAAGATTCAGAAGGCAGAACCCTCGAATAAAGCGAATATATTGAACCGTCCTGTGTATACGCAGTGTCCACCAGTAGGTATGCTAAAGTGTGATTGGGACTCCCTGAGGCTCTTTACAGACTGCTTGGGCCGTGTAGCAGGCTAGTCGTTAACAGTCGCTGCAATCAGCACTAGAAATGTGTACGTACGATGAGAGATATTGTGCCACGTCAAAGGAAGCATGAATTTCACAGCAAGGCATATACCAATACCCAACGACGCCGTCACGTCTCTCGATTCGTGCGAGACAATGCCACCGCACACAGCGTTGTTCTCTTTGAGCTTGCTTACCGGTGGTTCGGGTGCGGATACATGCATCGTCTCCTGCCTAGATCGCGCTATTATGGCTCGATTCCATCATCATATCTCCACTGGGCCAACTCCAGCCCCAGACAGCTGGGTCGTCTTGGCAGGCCCACGCAGGCTTTCAACTACGACCGTTGAGTGTTTCAGCCCAGAGTCCGAAAGACTTGGCAAGTCATGCTTTCACGACGTCATCGATATACTGCCGCTTCTTTGGTAATAGTGTATATTATTGCGTCGACTGGTTGCCCAGTCAACGACCAAGTACGTACATACGCTCTAGCGAATCTATGTGTAATCGAAGGCTCTAGGAGCATGTGCCGAAGAGCGGCTGGCATCTAGCGCCGCAGTGATCGGCGGTGTCGCCGCAGAAACCCCACTCGCTGCAGCAGGTGGTGCCGGGGCATGTGTAGCCGTTGGCACCGCCGCAAGTGTTGTCCGGGCTCACGCCGCCGGTCTGGGTGGCAGCGGGAGCGCTGGGAGTCGTCGCACTGGCGCCGGAAGCAGCGGGGCCGGCGACACCGCAGAGACCGAAAAGGGGCTGGCAGCCGGCCGCGCAGTAGGCCTGGGAGGTGCCGCAGAACCCGTACTCGCTGCAGCAAGCGCCGGCCTCGCAGACGTAACCCTCTGTGCCACCGCAGGCGCCGCCGGGGCCGATCACGCCGGTGGGGGTGGCGGTGCTGGTGATGGAGACGACGACCTTGGAAGCGGTGGCGGTGGGGGTCGAAGCGCGCTTGGTCTTGTACCAGTTGGCCTTGGGGTCGCCGAGGCACTCGCCGACGGTGACGGCTCTGAGGTTCTTCTCCTTGACGATGCGGAGGAACTCGGGAACAAGGTACTCGGCGGTGTTCTGGTGAACCTGTGGGGAAAAAGGTTAGCAACGCTTGCTCTCTCATATGGACTGTCCGGGATCAATGAGACTCACATCGTGGGCCAGAGAGATGGATCCACCGTCGTCGATGCCCTTCTCGAAGATGCCGGCACTGGTCAGGTTGCCGAGAGGGGCGTTGTTGGCGTAGTCGAATGAGTCGACATCGGCATGGATGACGTGGTACTCGAGAGCCTTGAGGATGGACAAGGTATTGTCGTTCCAGCTGAAGAAAGGGGGGCGCATGTACGTAGGGTACTTTCCGACAATGTTCACCAGAGCATCCTCGAGGGAGGTCATCTCATCGATGATGTCTGCGTCGCCCAGAGTGGAAAGATCAGGGTGGTTGAAGGTGTGAGAGCCGATCTGGTGGCCCTCGGCATCCATACGCTTGATGATATCCGGGAAGTTGTTGATGTCGCCAAAGTTGTAGCCGTTGACGAAGAAAGTAGCCTTGGCACCAGCCTCGGCGAGGAGGTCAAGCACGTGGCCAGTGTAAGTGAAAGGCCCGTCGTCAAAGGTAAGGGCAAAGTCGCCGGGGACAGTACACTTGCTGATGGCGACTCCGTAAGGGATAATGGTAGCCGGTGCGGTGGCACTGGAGGCAGCAGAGCCAGAGCCAACTGACGTGGCGGCGGTGTTGTTGCTGCCGACGGGCACGGTGGTGCTTGGAACGGCGACGGGTCCGGTGGGAAGAGCAACACCGGGGACGGTGGTGAAAGAAGGAGCAGGAGAGGCGGTGGGAACGGTGGTGTTCAAGGGGAAGGGGGCGTAGGAGGAGCTCGCAGCCGGCTTGCCCGGGTACGAGGGCACATTGCCACCAGCGAAAGGGGGCTTGACGGGGTCGGAAGGCAACGGCGCACCGGCACCAGATCCTGAGCTGCTCTGGCCGGGGGTAGAACCAGAGCTGGAATCGGAGCCGGGCTTGGAGCCGGAGCCCAGACCGGTAGAAGAGTCATGGGAGGTAGATCCGGAATCGGGCCCCGGCTTGGAATCAGAGTTGGGGCCGGTAGCAGAACCATGTGAGCCAGAGCCGGTGTTGGGGCCCGATGCAGATGCAGAGCCGGAACCCGGCTTAGATCCAGAGCCGGAGTGGGAGCCGGAACCCGGGCCCGGCTGCGAGCCACCATTACCGGGCTTCGAAGGAGAGCCAGGGTAAGAGCCACCGGGGTTCGAGGGGACGCCAGGGACGGTGGTGTTCACAGGATAGGGGGGAAGTGAACCTTGGTGGTGCTAGGCTCGGGGACGGGGAGTTCTTCCTCGCAGAAGGTTTCGTTCGAGGTCTGGCGGCGGAAGGGGGTAGCGGCCGCTCCGGCAACGAGGAGCGACGCGGCAACGGTCTTGAAATGCATGGTGATATAAAAAGAATGATGTAGTAAAAAGAACGACTTTGGTATATGAAGAATAAAAAACGAATGACGCTGTCTTGGAGCAAGACTGACCGCTGCTGCTACGTTACACTCCTGAGTCGACGGGTTGAGAGGGGGAAGATTCCTACTTAAGCCAACCCGGCAAGGCAAGATATATCCCGTCGAGATTCGACCCAGCATGTCTGCCCGTCCCCCCCTTTTCCCTCAAAGGCGCCGACGGGCTTTCCTCAGCGACTCCTCATCATGTTCCTCTCATTTCGATTGCCAAGACTCACGCCCCCGTTCCCAAGTCCCAGCGAGCAGAAACAAGGCCGAGTCGCAGTGTACTTGGGGGTCCTGGCCGAGACGGTGCACCGCCAGCGCGCGAAAAGAAACGAACCCTGACTAGTCGGCTTGGCAGCTGTAGGCTAGACCGGCCGGCTGGAAAACGGGAATTTCGAAAATACAGTAGAGAGCGCCACACACGGCGGCGGCTGGGAGGGTTAACAGGCGACGGTTGTTGGGTCATTTTCTTTTTTTTAAAAACACGTTTTAACAATGAGATATTGGGGAGAAATTCATGAAACATGCCAAAAAAAAAAAAAAAAAAACCACACTGGCGGCGGCGATGACGAGACCTCATGGCGGTGAGCACCACCGCGCAACATTGACAGCATCACTTTGGTTTACACAGAGATGCCAAGATAGTTCGTGCCAGACTATTCCCTGCTCGTTTGGCTCTATAAGTTGTTCTTGGACAATCTTGGGAGTTTCAAGCCGACCAATCAGACTCTGCATGACTCGGCTTTAACCGGCACAATGTCGACAACTAGCTTGGGTGCTACCTTGTAAGCGCACATTGTCCGGCACTTTTGTACAGCATTAGTATCCGCACAGTAGTCGGAGCAGCAAGTTGGCCGCGGGGTTCCAATATTTTTCCACGCGTTCAGCAGCACAGACGTCCGGCCGTAGTGTTGGATCGACAGTTCGTCTGTTGTCTCGGTTCACTTTGCTTTTTTCGAGAGGAGCAAGACTCCGGCGCGTAGGTAATATGTCGTCGGGGCTGACACTCCCTAGCGTCTTCTCATCTTGTCCAAGGAATCGAAAAGGCTTACTCTCATCCCCATATTAATTTTGATTGGACCGGAAACGGTCTTTGCGTGGCAGCTGAAATGCGTCGTATCTTGCACGGAGAAGAAACTTTGCCCAGCCCTCGACGGTCCATTTGCCCCTGCCCAGAGCTAGCTAATCCCTCTCGCAGTGGGGCGCAAGCGAACGTGATTAATATGTGTGCAGGTCTGGGGGCAGTCCTCCTCAGTGTGTTCGGAAGCGGAGCGACTACCGCGTAAGATAATCGGCCGACGTTTCTCCAAAGTGTTCTACGTAGTATTGGAACGGCAGGTCAAAGTCGTGTACACGTACATTAATAGCGTTGAGTACCTAGTCGGCGCGTGATGTTACATACCGTACAAGAGTGGTTGGCTCTACCAGAAGTTACATGATACCGAGACCAGTAAAAGCACCACTTACTTGAAGTGTAACTATTTTGCTTCATTTGCAAAGAAGACGGACAATACGGAGTACTATAGATTGTATCATTAAACCCGCCGGCCGGTCAAAGTGTAATTGCGTTATTACCTAGCGGCCGCCGTGGGCGGTTGCGGGCCCTTTGACAGGGAACAACAATAGAGTTCAAAACATTGAAAGTTTATTGTGCAACGCTACCCACAGTGGGGAAGAGACACCAACACGTCATCTATTACCATCCATCATGGTTCAATATATTTCTTACATTAACGCGTAACGTGACTCTCAGTCTCTAATACCAACCGGCACCTGCCGGTGCGTACACGTACATACATGACTGACCCCCAAACCTTGGACCGTGTGCATATAACCAAAACCTGCTCCCGCTCTTATACTGTCTGTCAAGTGCACCTGTCAAATCCTACCATCAATCACACAAATTCTTCAATGTTCACTTGCTATGCGAAATGACCAAGTGGACCACATGTTGCTTTCACCGGGGCCATCATACCACCAAGGCTCTGGCTTCCAAATGCCGCGGTTTCCGGTCGCCGGTATGATCAAGTTGTTGTATTGATGTTGATGCTTTCGTCGAAGCCCGGTATTAATGAGACCTGGGCAATATCAGTGTGGTCTGTGCCTTGAACATACCCGCCTCCCGTGCACATGGCATTTGACTTGGCGTACTGATTAAACGACTTATTTACCCCGCGTTATGGTTGGAATCCACTGGTCATAAAGGTCATCTTTCTTAAATCTCCCAGTATTCTAACCTATTCAGACCGTCGTCACACCACAACTCCATCTCTGTATTCTGTTGTCACAACAAGTTCTGTATACTGGCCCGGCGGGCAAAACATCGCAGCTTGCTTCGCAACTTCGCAAGAGGTTATACACAAACAGTCGGCATTCTCCTGCCTTCATTATTTAGCTTCGTAGACATAAGGGTTGTGTGGTCAATATCAATACACCTCAACCGGTTTATAAATGTCAACACAGTGAATTGACTCAGAAACTCAAAAGGGTTGCTTTCCTTCAGACCTCAAAAGGTGTCTCTACAGCGTTGTTCAGCCGCTAAGAATCAGATTGGCCTGATTGAGATATAAAAACTACTTACTCTGACGAGATGATCAAAGTGTGCCTATCCATACCACTGGTGTGCATATACTTGCAACTAACACTCAGAATCAGAACCCTGGTGGAGTGTATGATAGCGGCCGCCCGTATTACTCAAACTGCCTGACTCGAGGCTCCTCCACTAACTTCCAATTCATGTTTCACTATGGGTCTCTAGTTTTTTAGATATTGATACAAGATACCTCGGTTTCCTTCTCGGCGCCAAGGCGAGGTCGGAGCTCGTCTATCAAAGTGCGACCCTTTGAAACAAGCATTTCTTGAAATTGATCACCAGTGATAACACATGAGTTATCACTGCCAACAAAGGATGACGGAATGATCGGCATAAGAGAGAAGGTTATGGATTTCGGAGGTGTGAAACCACGGAGAATTATCATCATGGATATAGAGGGGTAGATGTTGTTCCCGAGTAATTTGTAAGTTGCAAGTCTGGCGTGCGTAGCTTCAAAGTTTCTATATTTGTGCAGAAGACTCGAGAACTGAATATCCATTTGCGCCCCCCTACTTCACCAAGCTGTCCCAGAGCTCTCGACATAGCGTGTGGGCACTGCCGCTGTGTGGTCAACCTGTTGCACTTAGTGTAAGACGTCATCGACGGGCACCAGTCTCCTTTCCTCATCCTTAGACACTGGTGGTGTAGCCAGGGGATGTCACGTTGTACGAGCTCCTTGCCAATTCCGTGAGGCAGCATACATAGATACAGACATCAATAGAGAAGACACATATTTTGACGATTATGGATTTAGAGTTCAAACTTGCCATCAAATAAACATCAAACGATAGATTGTGCGGACTACGATGGGGCATTCTTGCTTTTTTCTTTCTGCTATCGTGACGATTATCAAGTGGATAAAGGTGATTGTTCACACGTTACTTGGGTAAGTCTTATCCCTATTGACTGACATCCTTTAGTAGAGTAGTCAAAGACATATTACATATACCCCATACGAAAACCCAGCACGCACAAAACGCCTGTAAGGGGCTTGATAGAGGGCCTGTTGAGTAAAATGGAGACATACTTGGACATCATTTTCGACCCGAATTCTTCCTCATGTCCTTTGTCCTCTGCGATCGAGCTTTCACACATTGGTATATGTAAGCGACCGTGTGCAAATAATGCAGCCAATTCACATCTCACGTAGAAAGGTTAAAGGTTAAAGGATAAAGGAGATAAGAAGGGGGATGCGTCCAAAAACTGGCGAGCGGCCCATTCAGTGGGCATTCAGGCTGCACTATAGGAGTATATTTGATTGTTATTTAGCTCTGCTTCATGATGGGTATATTGTATGCCGGTGGGGACACAATGCTTGACTCCATGACTTTGTCTGAACTCGGATGGTTCATTTTTGTAATCAACATCTATTTTCAACAGAAGTCTTCCGATCATAGCAGTCATAGGGTACGTAAGTAGACAATATGGCATATCTATACTAGATACGTATCAAGCTAAATCACATATCGATACGTCGTTATTCAGCAGTCACTGAAATGCATTGCAAAGTTAATTGAGACGAACCGGCCGAGAGGAACTTTTTCATTACATGTAATCTTGCTCAATGCACGTATTCCAGTAGGTGGTATCATCCCAAGGCGATAGCACCAGCCAACACCAACGGTTCAGAATACATAGTGTACACACTGCACAATGATTGAACTACATGCCATGTTACAGACAAGAGCGGTAGCCTTTTAATTAACACTGACGTTAGACGCAAGATCTGCGGGTGTCTAATGCAGACGACAACCGGACCAAGAGTGAAACATGGAAATCGTGATATTCACAGCCAGAAGTCTTGCTGTCTTATTAGTCACGAATTATCTAATGTGCATCTACCCTTCCCTCGCTGTCGTCCGTTTATGCACATTGCTGAGTCAACGGGTTGCTGTCCATCTCCCAAGTCTCCATCTATTTAGCTTTACTATTCTAACCCGATAAGCTCTTGCTGCATTGTGAAAGATATGCATGCCTACGTCATACACAGACATGGCCCTTGGTACAAATTTATATTGACTTGCTTTGCTACTAACATATCAATAGTATACCGGGCTTCACATGCTCAAACCCAAGGGTGAGCCCACGACAGGGAGCATTACAAGAGGAAAGTAGACTTGCTGAACATTTCGAAACACTAAAGACAGTTGGTTACCCAAATGAATTTCATGCCAAGTCCAATCATGAGATGGCAAAGAGAAGGCTGCGGCTTCGTACACTTTTTACCACGCCTCTCTCCGCTCTCCGGGCTGATGGGTGATCAGAACCCGAATCCCGTAGGACACTCGGTGTGCCTAGCCACATCCGCGCTAGCGCCGGAAGGGGTCGTCCCAAAGAGCTGAAATCCGACCGGGATCGCGGACGCTGGAATCAAGTTATCGTTGCGGAACTCCGGTGGTTCCGGATACAAACATGCGGCTGCATGGGCCTGCTTGTTATAGGCGCCAACGAAACCTGCCTCTTGAAGTCTCTTTCGTCGTCTGTTGGGAGGTGCGGTTAGTCGTACTGGTTTGTTCGGTAGTTAGCACAGCTCAAGAACAGGGGTAGTTGAATTAACATCACCAGAGTCGGGCGGCAGGCGCACAAAACTAAATACCCAGCCTTTCCTACACCGTTACCAGTGCCCAATAACCAAGCATCAAGGCGTCCGACGCGTGTTGCTTATGCCGCATTGGTGTTCAATTTTGCTTGGCCTCGGATCCAAATCCAATGAAAGGGCCAGAGAGCGAGAAGCAAGGGACGTCACGCAGCTAAGCCACCGGCTTACGCCTTGACAGCATGCAAGCTCGTACGAGGCCGTTCGGGCGCGTCGCACGCGCTCTCACGACAAGAACAAGAATAAGAAGAAAGAAAGAATACAACACCACTTCTAGTCCCTCGAACCGCGCTGGGATGTATAAGATCTCCGGTCTGCTGTACGAGGCTCGCTTAGACATATGTACGCTGGCGTTGTCATCGTTCGACATATGTTTTTGCCAGGTTCACGAGCCATTAACACACTGAAACAGTAGTTTTTTTTTTTGCCGACGCATGGAATCGATACCCTGTCTCTTGACAGTCTTGCATTCAAATGGATTCGTTGCCCGACGGCCTCATCGCCTTCGGGCCTCAAGCCAACTGCACACTCGAGCTCTGCCCCCTAGAATGGAGCATCCTCCGCTACCAGCCATCTGTCGCGGCGAGCGGCGTTTCCATCGCTTTCTTCGCCCTGGCGTTGATTGCCCATGCAGCCCAGGGCATCAGGTGGAAAACATGGGGGTTCACGGCCAGCATCATCTCCGGTTGCGTTTTGGAAATCATCGGCTATGTGGGAAGGCTCATCATCCACGATAACCCGTTCGACTTTCAGGGATTCCTCATACAAATCAGTAAGTCGATCCGCCCTGCGAAAATTCCATGTGCCCTACGCCCCGCTCCTTTATGTTGCTAATGCGCCTTACCAGTCTGCATCACCGTAGCCCCAGTCTTCTTCTCGGCTGCCATCTACGTGCTTCTATCTCAGACGTAATAGTCTAGTCCCGTACCCTGAAGGATGCTGCAGAGACTGATTGACATGTGAAACAGAATCAATTTTCTCGACCGATCGATATCCCGCTTTTCCCCTCGCCTCTTTTACTGGACCTTTATCCCTTTAGATGTAGTCTCTCTTGTACTACAGGCTCTAGGTGGCGCGTTATCGTCCGTTGGCACAACCGTTGAGGCAGTGGATCAGGGAGTCAACATCTCACTCGCCGGGCTGGTTTTGCAGGTCGCCGCGCTGCTGGTGTTCTGCGGCTTGTTTGCCGACTACATGATCACGTACACCCGCTCAAAAACAAGGCCTCGAATGAGCCAACAACTCAGACTGTACTTGTTGTTTCTCAGCCTTAGTACTTTGCTGATCCTTATTCGATGTGTCTACCGCGTCGTGGAGCTACACGAAGGTTACTTTAGCCACTGGTTTCGCGACGAAGCTTTATTCATTGCCCTGGAATCAGCGTAAGCATACCATTCCGGTATCTCATCGTGCAACAGTGGCTGACACTATGCAGTGTGATGATCTTGGCAGTATTATGTCTAACCATTGGTCACCCGGCGCTCTTGTTTACACGGAGAAGTGGTGAGACATCGGGTACGGAGGAGCCCCAAGGGTTGCCCTCAGGTGCGAACGTCCATGTGACGAACGAGAAGAAAGAAAACACGGGTGGTAGATAGAGCTGTTGAAGACCGACATACAGATTAGATACCAGTGCAGTATACAACTTTGATTCTGCGTGATGAAAATGGTTCTATTCAAAACACGCAGAGTTGCAAGTGAACTTGAAGAAGCGTTTCGCATACCACTTGAGCTGCCTTTGCGACCAGCTTGTTTCCGTGCCATTCTTCAATATGCCGAAGGCGCCACACGTGCATCGTCTGCAACTTGTACTTTTAAGCAGTCTCTGGAGGACTTTTAGGATTTCTCGACCACCTAACCAAACATGAGTACCATCCCGGGTTCCCCCATGTCCACACACAAGCATGGACTGGGTCATTTTAGAATGATGACTGCAGATTGACGAGAAACTTGACTTTGTGCGTAATGCTTGCCGAGAATCATGGCCTGGGATTAATAAGCAGCATACAGCAGGTGAGTTCTGATACATTCACTTCGTATGGCCAAGACAAATGTTCCAGGCGGAGAGGAGTCTCGCACGGCGCCACTGGTTGGCTTCGACGCCAACGTCTGGACTACTTACGATATTGAAAATGGATGTTCATTGCCGAGAATACCAGTGTCAATCAAAAACCAGGCAATGACACGGAACTAAGTTCTGTGACTCACGAGCGAAAGGGACAGGTTCACAATCTGTTTACTAGCATCCTCATCGTTGAGGTTGGTCCCAGAGTGGAGGGTTACAGCTTAGTCATCCACCGTTGGTCGGTGAGTGGGGTCCCGTGCTCACCGAGACGGGAAGCTCCCGTGTTCGAAAAAGTACCGAAGCTGCAGCAAGAACCAGCATTGGAAGTCGGCAATTGAAGCCTCCATGTCCTCCCATGTGAAACTCTCGCGGGCGTATCTGCGCCCCGTGGGCTCAAGAGGCATCCGTCAATTGAACCGTCACCAAAGGCGTCTGAAACACGACTTCAACCACTTCGTCCGGACAGGTACGGCACGCCCAGCCGCCCTGCACTTTTGCGTCGGAGCTAACCGCTACCTTCAGAAGCTTCCGATGCGAGGGTGACTGCTCCTCCGGTGGAGACTGCTACGAGGGTATCGTTCAAGCTAGCAGTCAAGGACAACATTGCGACGCAGGACCTGCCGACAACATGCTCCTCGGCCATCCTCTCCTCCCACAGGAGCCCCTACGAGGCCACCATCGTGCGCCAGCTCCGAGAACGAGGCGCCCGCGTCGTCGGGAAGACGAACATGGATGAGTTTGGCATGGGATCGCACTCTCTGAACTCGATACACGGTCCGGTGCTCAACCCGCTGTCGCCGGTCGCCACCTCGGCAGGCGGCAGCTCCGGGGGAGTGCCGTCGCGGTCCAGACGGGCGAGGCGGACGTGGCGCTAGGCACGGACACGGGAGGCTCGATACGTCTCCCGGCGGCGTACTGCGGCGTCGTGGGGTACAAGCCCTCGTACGGCATGCTGTCCAGGTTCGGCGTCGTGCCGTACGCGAACTCGCTCGACACCGTCGGCCTGCTTGCGAGGGAGGTGGGCGCCATCGAGGACCTGGTGTTCGGCACCGGCCTGGACGGGGAGCACGACGCCCGGGACCCGACGTCCCTCTCGCGGAGCTTCAGGGAGAAACAGCAGAGCCGAGGGGCGGACCGCCGCTCGCGCCTCAGAGTCGGCATCCCCCTCGAGTACAACATCGAGGAGCTGGACCCCAGGATCAGGGCCGCGTGGTCCGACGCGGCAGACCGGCTCCAGCGGTCGGGCGTCGACGTCGTCCCCGTGTCCCTCCCGTCGACCAAGCACGCCCTCTCGGCTTACTACGTCATCGCGCCCGCCGAGGCCTCCTCGAACCTCGCCAAGTACGACGGCGTCCGCTACGGGACCCGCGGCGACGGGAGCGACGGCGCGGGCGAGGTCCTCTACTCCGAGACGCGCGGCCTCGGCCTCGGCGACGAGGTCCGCCGCCGCATCCTCCTCGGGTCCTACACGCTGAGCTCCGAGGCCATGGACAACTACTTCGTCCAGGCGCAGCGGGTGCGCAGGCTCGTGCAGCGTGACTTTGACCGCGTCTTCCGCCTCGCGAACCCGCTGTACGACGAGCGGCAGTTCGACCTGAGCGACATGGGGGACGGCGTCGAGCTGCAGGACAAGCTGGGGCCGTCGCAGGTCGACTTCCTGCTGTGCCCCACGGCGCCGACGTTCGCGCCGCGGATCGAGGACATTGAGCGCCAGACGCCGGTGCAGGTGTACATGAACGACGTCTTGACCGTGCCGGCGAGCCTGGCCGGGCTGCCCGCCATCAGTATTCCGACGAGGGTCGACGCGCCTGACGCCGAGGCGGACGCTAGCCGCAGGGTGGCCGGGCTGCAGCTGATCGGCCAGTACTGGGACGACAGGCGGCTGCTCGGTGTTGCCAAGGACCTCTCCCGTCAGCTCTCTGTCTAACGAGGTTCGCTAGCGGGTGGGAGGTGGGGGCAAGTATTGGCTTGTCGAGCAGGTTTTCGAAAGAGGTCACACAGTGGCGTGACGGAAAGGTCGTCGCCATTTGTAAAACTGTACACTAGGATAAAAGAATATACCCAAGATGTTCATCAAGATATTTTTTAGCGTGCACGCAAACAGCTCCCTCATTTTTGTCTTTGCTTCAGCTCTCGTCGGAGCAGACCGCTGGGTATCATTTTCGGCTAACATTGCTTGTTCAAGGGGACCTTTGCCTGTTCCTTGATCTCGACCTCGACCTCGACCTCGACCTCGACCTCGACCTAGGCCTGGACCCCGACCGCGACCTCGACCGCCTCTCCACGTCCATCGGTTCGCCGTCGCCGCTTCCGTCCTCCGCAACCTCCCCCTCCGACTCGTCCGCGCCGTTTCCACCGGCGTTGGCCTCCCTCTCGTTAGCCTCCCTCTGCTCCTCCTCCTCGAGCAGCTCGTCAATGTCCCCCAGCGGGCTGATCCTCTCCTCGAGCTCGTCCAGGTCCACGAGGTCGGACCTCTTGGGCAGCTCTCTGAAGCTGGTCGCGCAGACTCTCGTCTTGGTCAGGAGGTCGTCGACGAAGTCGTCCATGTACGTGAGGCTCGTGCCCTGCCGGCCCTTGCGCCTGAGCTTCCTTCGGTCTTCCAGGAAGGGCTCGAGCAGGAGGTACACGTCCCTCGGCTTCCTCGTCATGCGGATGTAGAAGCACGCCAGGGCGCGCAGGTACTTGAACTTTTCCCCGCCGAAGCCGAGGTATGTCTCGAGGACGGCGTCGGACGGCGCGAGCTGCAGCAGCTTGAAGGCCAGGCACAGGAAGGGCGTGGGCTTCTGCGTGACGCCGTAGGTGCCGCCGACGAACGAGACGTGCTCGACGACGCGGTCGACAATGTCGGCCTCGTTGACGGCGAAGCACTGCTCCTTGTAAAAGTACGAGTCGATGATGCGCTCGCGCACGGCCTTCTCCATGATCGTGGCCGGGTTCTCGCCGTTGGGCGCCAGCGAGGCCGAGGAGCCGCGCTCGTCGAGGAAGCGCCGCTCGTCGGCGTAGACGAGGTCGGGTTTGCTCATCGTTGCGACGGGTTGTGGGGCGTTCGTTTTCTTCTTCTATTTTCTTTTTCGTTTTGGAGGAGGCTCGGGCGGATGGTGGTTTGATGGGTGGCCGAAGGCTTGCCGCAAGATGGTTCAGGACGGGTCTGACTCCCAGAGGCTTCGGCAAGGACGACACCCACTAGTCGAGAGGATTCGCGATGCGGAAAATGACAGCTCGCTCGGGTAGTGGGGTGGCAGTGATGCGACAGTGGCTCGGTCGATGATCTTGATCCAAAAGGTGTGACGCAGGGGGGAAAAGTTGGAGGTTCTCGGCGGATCGATGGCGCTTATCGATTGTTGCCGTGCGAACCAAGCAAACAGCCCACTTCCAAGTTCACTGCGCCGCGTTACGTCCGGCGTATTATTGCAGCACTGGATCAAGAAAAGACGACGGAGTTGGCGAGGCCAAATATCAAAGAAACATCTACACGATTTCCTACACCGTATACCATCAATTTATAAAGCAGTTAGGACTTTCAAGATAGTGAACCCCCGAGAATTCCACAGCTGCCATGGTGCTCCTCACATCCTCCCAAGTCTCGGTCCTCCTCTCCTCGGCCATCGGTAACACCCGCCCCTCCTCCCCTTCCGTTCCCGCGTTCCAGTCCCACACCTCCGGGGACTTGCACAAATGCATGAACAAACAGCTGATTTCCCGTTGTGCGTCCTGCGCGAACGCGTGCCGCAGGCCCGTTTGCTGCGAAACGCACGGCTGCAATGTAGTCATATCCTGTACCGCGGCCCTGTTCCTCAGCGGCTATGTGATCCAACAACGCACCCTCGGCCAGCTGCGCCAGGCCATCAAGCCCGAGTCGCGGCCCTCGCCCAAGGCGTCGTACTACGTGCCCGACCACCTCAAGGCCGACGGGGCGGGAAAGCAGGACCAGATCATCATCGAGGTGAAGCCCACGGTGCCCGAGCGGCAGCAACAACAGCAGCAGCAGACCAAGAAGAAGGCTGGCCAGAAGGAGGGGGGCTGGACATCCGACTTGTGGCAGAAGATGATGAGCTCGTCGGAAAAGGAAGAAAAGGGCGGCGTCAGCAGGCAAGACCTGGAGAACATGGACGAGAGGGAGCGGAACATTGAGGGATGGAAGGTCAAGGACCAGAAGCATCCGGACCCCGAGGCGTCTAACCAGAAGCCCATCAGTCGCGCCGAGAGGCGGAAGCTGATCAAAGAAGAGCTGAGGCGATTGTCGGAAGGGCAGGAGAAGGTCTACTACCAGAGAAGGCTGTGGTAAAAGGACGATTCGACGATGGGTCCGCGCAGAGGGCCGGTTACGGGAACTGCGGCTCCCTGTATATCATGCGACCTATGAGATCTATGTATGGCGTTATTGTTTATTTGGAGGGAGCTGGCTATGAGAGATGTTTTATGATATCAGTATGCTTGGACCATCATGTATACGTCGTGTAGATAAGAGCAAACGAAAGGAACGGGTTTGTGTTACGCCGCAGCAGATCCACGGGAGGTCTATATTTAACGTGCGCGAGAGAGATTATCCGGTTGATCCATGTTTCCTGATGGATCGTTCGTCGTCCGTCGTTCCACGACCACGACTCTGCTCATCAAAATAAATCCTGCATTCCCCTCGGTGGCCCCATCGAGCCGGATTCTCATGCATTCGTCAGCGGTGTGAAGATCGCATCATGCTCCCCTCCCAAAGTCCTCGTGACTGTGTGTGTGTGTGTGTGTCATTAAACGCCGTTTCCATGCCTAATCAAACGAAGCAAACGCCCTCTTCCAAGTAACCTCCACCTCCCTTCTAAGCGTGGCGGTTGGCAGCATCCTCGAATGCCTCTCTCTGCATTCTCTCGAGCTCCTCGAGGGGAATCTGACTGTTGGCGAACTTGTTGGCCTTCTTTTCGCGTCCCTGCGTGGAGTGTCAGCGGTTGGGCAGGGATGAGGGTTGCCTAAGAGGAAAGGGGGTGGACGCACCTTTTGCACCTCCTTGTGCTCGGCGGCCGCCTCTAGCACGGCGGGTACGTAGTCCGCAAAGCCCAGCTGTTCAAGGGCCTTGGTGATGTGGTCACAGGCGATGGTCTTCTTGGCCTCCTTCTCCGAGATCTCGTTGGCCTCGGAGGAGATGAGGGTGATGAACTCGACACAGCACTCAATGAGCAGGTCGCGGGCCTCCTTTGAGAAGGCGACGCCAGCGGAGGGCGGCAGAATCTCGGTCACGATCTTTTGGACGGTGGCTGTAGCGGACATTAGCATTCCGCTTTGCAGAAACGGCACGGTGTTGTCTCAGGGGGAGCGAGTCCTGCAGTGACGGCTGCGGGGGTGAGAGTATACATACCCTTTGGCAAGGACAGGTCATCGTTACCTATGATAGTCGTCAGCAATCAAAGATCAACAACTAAAGCCGGATGAGTGATGCGAGCTGCACTGGCAGTTCTGGGTTTTTCAGTAAGCATCCGAACTTTTGCCCATTGCGGCCGAGTCGTGCATGACGATTGAATCCTTGTCGCAGCATCAGGGCTGGTACTGGGTGCCTATTAAATGGCGACCCGGCATCAGGGTTGGATCATGTCTAGAGGGCATTCAGAGGCCGATAGTAGGCACCAGCAGTAACTGCCAGGCAAGTCGGCAACATCCAAAAAGGAAAGACTGGCCAAAGTGCAGTGAGAGTGGGATTGAGAGGGGAGGGACGCAACGTCACTTACCCGCGAGATCATGGTCCGACATGGTTGCGGTATGAGATGAGAGCGGCGAGGCTGGCAATGAGACGAAATGAAAACCTGACCAGGCTAGCGACTCGGTCGCTTCGCTCGATGACGGAAGACGATGACCTCTGGTTGGGTTGACCGTTTATGTGTGTATGTGTGTACGTGTGTGCGTGGATGACGATGGACTCGGCTGGCTCACGAACTTATACGGAGATGGCTGGGGGTGAAGAATGCTGTAGCGGAATGGACAGTGTGAAGCGTCGCGGGGGGGGGGGGTCTCAGAATGTGTGGCTCGCGCTCCCAGCTCTGCGTGTGTGCGTGTGTGTGGTGGGGTCTTTTTATGTCCCTTTGGATGGGGGGGACATCAACTGCATTTGAACGACCCCCTCCCCCCCCCCCGTCCGGCGCCGCAAGCAAGCAACCACAATGCTGCAAAGTCACACATGTGGCCTGTGGCAGTGGGGCGCAGGCAGGCAACGGTCGATCGGCGAAAGATGCATCCGTGGTTCCGCTCCGCACGGGCCAACCAGCTTCCCAATCACTCTGAATTTTTTTCTGCACCTTAAAAGAGGAAATGTTCGACGATGCTTCCTGCCTCAACTCTCTTTCACACCACCAAACAGCAGAGCCTGAGAAACCACCATGCTCTCTTAGTCCAGAGAAGCTGGCGGCTCTGCCGTTCCTGATTGACTTTTGGTAGGTCTTCACTTCACCTCCCCCTCCCTCTCCCCCTCCCCAATCGAAATGATGAGCCTTGTTGTCGCCCCAAACTTACGAGGAATAACTCCCCTCAAAGTGGTGAATGACCGTCCAAGCCAAACGGACTTCTCTGATCTCTCACCATGAACACGCCTTTCCTTTTTCTGCCCTTGCTCGGTTGGCCAGACCAGACACTAACAGGAAATTCAAGATGGGAAGAAAGTAAGCGCGCCCAACGCCAAAGCTCCCTGTTTTGCGCACACAACGCGCCCCCCCACGCGATGATGTCCAAAAATAAAGTACTATCAAATACCGACACCCTGTGACGGAGAAACTCGGACACTGAGCATCTGCTACACTCGCACATTTCTTTTCCTTGGACGCCTGGGATATGTGAATGCAGGACTGACATGGTATTTTTTTTCTGGTGGCTTCAGGTGGATTCCGCAAATTCTCCAGCAACTGACGAGCATTCTCTGCTCACGACAAGGCCTACAGCCTCCCATGTTCAAGGTAGGTTGCGACAGCGCAAAGTTTTTTTTCTCTTTCTTTTCTCTTTGCCCAAGCGGGCCTTGCCGATGATGATGAAACATATTCCATGCTAATCCTGAATAAACAATGTGGAATCAAATATGAGCTTTTCATCTTTCGACTGAGGCATCTTTCTACATCAATGTTTTTTCTCTATTTGCAGCTCAGTAAGAAAGAGCAAATGGGCTAACATTGGACTTTTAGTGAACAATCACACTACGCATCCTGGTATGCGGAAAGCTCTCCTGCTTGCCATCTGCGGACCCTGGTTAGCATCGGTGACTCTACCCGGGGGTCGCTAAAACCTACTTGAGGTACTTGCCAGACAGATCGTGCAGAGGCCTGACGACGAACCGCGCCATGACATTGCCGGGCTGTTCGGGCTTGAACAGCTCTCCCTTGTCGAATGCGGACACGAAGGAGGCGTGGTCCTCGGCGGCCATGTGGCCGCTGCCCGCTTCGCGGATGAGCTTCTGCATGGCCGTGTCGACGCGGCCGGGGCCGATGGCGATGCTGGTGATCTCGGGCTCCTCGACGGCCAAGTGCGCCGAGAGGTGGTTCATGGCGGCCTTGGAGGTGCCGTAGGCGCCCCAGGCGGCGTACGCGCCGGTCGCCGCTCCCGACGAGACCCAGAGGACGCAGCCCTTGGCCTTGCGCAATTCGGGCAGTGATGCTTGCACCTTTATTTCGTGAATGTTAGCTAGAACCACGCAATAAACAGATGACCAAGAGCCATCATTTATCTCACCAATGCGAGCCCGCTGAACACGTTGATGTCGTATGCCTTTTTCCACTCCTCGATGGACGAGTCCGCCAGGCGGGTGACGGGCTCCAGCACGCCGTGGTTGATGACGATGCCGTCAATCTTGCCAAAGGCTTTGACCGCCGCTTCGGCAATCCGGGGGATGGCCTGCGCCACGCGTCAGTCTTGCTTCATCCCCCCCCCCCCCCCTCTCTCTCTCGGCGTCGTCGCCCATGGAGAAACTCGTCATGTTCCTACCTTGAGGTCGCCCAGGTCGCCAGCAACATACTCGACCTGCCCGGGATGGGCCGTCTTCAGAGCCTCCAGCTGGTCCTTGGACCTCGCCGCCAGGACGACCTTGTGGGAGTCCTTGAGCAGGTGCTTGGTGATGGCCAGGCCGATGCCTCGGCTGGCGCCGGTCACGATGATTACTTTGGAGGCCATTGCGTGTTCGTGGATGGGAGTGGCCGTGCTCGTGCTCGTGGTTTTAGCTTGGACTACACGAGGGGGGGGGGGTAGTTGGCTTTTAGGGGCCTCGTGCGACGGTTATGCAGGCAGCCTTTTGTCGTTTCCGGGCGAATCCGACTGGATAGATATATGCACCACGAAAAGAAGAAGAAAAGGTGTCCCTCATCAAATTCTGCACGGTGAAAGATGGAGCGGGAGAGGCTTGCACCATCGATGCAGTGGACCGCTTTCTTGTGGCAGTGTGTCCAGTGTCGCAGAGTGGGGGGGGAGGGTCCTCCAGCACGCACCGGCTCCCTTATCTTATCAGCATGGCGGGGTCGACAGCTCTCAAGAGAGATTGACCTTCCCTACCTTCCAACCACAACTTCATCGTTTGGTTATATAGTCTCGTGAGCCTTACCAGAGATGAACAATGGAAGACAGCGCGATCCTCTGCTCCGACATCACAGGTTCGCTCGGCCGCCCGCCACGTCGTTGGGGCCTCCTCCCTCGCCGGAACGAGACAGGAATGGTCGCCGAGCGCGGTCATCAGCCACGCCGCCGCACCGGCCGGGGAGGGCAGCAAGCCAAGTGTGCGTCAAAGGCTCTCCGTGAACCCGTGAAGCAGTGGCCTCGGAACCAGACATCCGTCCCGCCTAAGCACACAGCGACCCCATCCGTCACTGCCACTTTTCCCCGAGCCAGTGCCGGTCCGTCGCTGCGGATGATGGCTACCGGGCGGTGGAGGCGGTCCGGCCGGTGACGAGTCCGGTGATGAGTCCGGGGACGTCCCATACTCACACGGATTCCGGGCGGAGCGGCTGGACGGCATCGACGCGGGCCGGCGCCGACGGCAGGGTACGGGTTATGGATCATCGACCTCAATCTCATGACAGGAAGGGTCATGGTGGAGATGGCGGTACAAGTGTGTACAGAGGCTAAGCACCGATATCTCGACCCTGGCCTTGGTGTGAAGATCGTGCCGAGCTACAGGTTCATGCGGGCGTACTCCAAAGGGTTAGCCATCCGTGATAACTGCGGGGTAGGAGAGTGACCATCGGCCGTTGAGCCCGATCAGACGTTCAGATGGAACCCCCCCCCCCGACTTTTCTTTCCCCTTCCTTCCATAAGAATTCGCCTCCTCCTTTACCGGATCAGCAACCCCGATCCACCATGATTGCCACCGTTATGCAACGAAACCTCTTTTCATGGTCCGTTGTCAGGGCCGCGACGCCACCCGCGCTTGTGGAGGGGGGAGTGCAGCGGCGGACCAGTGCCTGTTGCGGGCGCGCATCCCTTCTCCAACGGCCGAAACGCCCGAGGGACCCCTCCCCACCCGGCGCGGCTTGATCGGCCCATCAGACGGCGGGCGACGAATACGAGGGTAGGTATGACGGAGAGGAAGGGAGGGGGGGGGGCCACTGGGACGAGATCGGCGCATCTACACCAACGTTCTTGGTCCCTGCTTTCTTCGTATGCCAAGGTGGACGATGGATTCAGGTACGATCTGCATCGGCGTAAGAGCCGTATCCATGGTTCGGTCTCGTATACGAATACACGTACGGACACTAAGCAAGCAAAGAGCCCACAGCCACGCTGGCCTCAAGACGATGTGCACAAAAATAGCCGCCCGCGCTAGTAGCAAATTGATCCACCGGTTGAGCTAGCAAGCGAGAAGGAGAGGGGGATGAAAACCCGAAAATGAGGATGACGGGGTCGCTGGAAGCAAGCAGGGAAGTGGCTCAGAGGTCGTGAGAACAAACGAGATGAGGAAGTGGGGATTGAAAGAGAAAAAAAAAGGAATGGAAATGGGAACGGGAAGCAGGAATTTCCCGTGCCGACTCCGTCGGTGCAGAAGTCGAGCCTCACAAGACGTAAGCTTAATTACTGGAGAAAGCTGGTCAGTCAGCTGGCTGCTCGGATATTGCCCTTCAACCCCTACCTGGGGATGGGGGCCGCTGGGCAGAAAGAGTCGTCCGCTTCCAATCTTGTGAGAGATGCCTGCTGTTGGTCAGCAATGTTTGTACGTCTTCGCACATAGTAGAAGCTGCCTAGGTAGGTAGCCCATCCAAACCCCCGTTTCCTTTTTCTCTCTTCCCTCTCCCCCGGTCCGGAGCCGTCAGCTTCCGTGAGACCAGCCATGTATGTCCCGCACATCCTTCTTTCCTCTGTGTCTGTCTCTGTGTCTCTCCTTCTGTCAGTCTCCTGTTTCCCGCCTCCCTTGTTCCTGCATCTTGAACGGGATCAAGATGGACGTTCTCTCGCGCCCCTCCCCGCGTTCATTGGCTCACATCGGACGAAAGCTGTCGTGTACCTGCGTCAGTGAAACCGATCGTCTGGGTGGGAAGAGCTTCGCCGAACCACTTGACCCAGAACTACGAATACCCCCACTCGAGCGAATATCTCACCCCGCCAGTTCTCCTATTCGCCGCATCATTACCATCATCATCATCATCATCGCCCCCACTTTCTGTCGACAGACCTTTTCCCAGGCATTACGGCCAAGGGATGAAGAGAGAGTGTGTTCCTGTGTGTCTGTGTGTGCCTGCATGTCGCAACCGCGAGACTGTAATTTGCCACACGTCAAGCCAAAAAAAAAAAAAAAAAAAAAAAAAAAAAGGGGGGGGAAAGGAAGGGAAAGGAAGGGAAGCCAGGACGCATATGTGACAACCCCAGCCTCATATGTCTCATCACCAGCCCCATCTCGTCCACCGGTATTGCCAGAATCGGTAGGTGAATCCCCATCCCACGTCTACAGATCCAAGCTTCTCTTTTTGGATGCCATTCTCGTCGTCGTCGCTTGTCTCCCGTGGGTGCACGCCCATTCAGTGCCCACCCCCCTGCAGATCGACCTGGCGTGCCAGAAGGGGAACGACGGCATAAGGTTTGACGTTTTTTCGACAGCCACCGAGCCGCCAGCGTCGGAGGCATAGGGGACCGCACGCCCCCTTCCTGTCCCGGGAAGCCGTCACGATTCATGCAGGCAGTCCTCCCCCCCCCCCCCCCCCAGCGTGTTGTCTCGCCTCGTCATCCACCCATCACCATTCTTCTACTATTTCCTTTTTCTTGTTTTGGTCAAAAATGTGTTGGTCGTCATCGGGTGTTTGCTGATGGCGGGAGGGGAGGCGGGGCGAGGAAATCCTTGTGCGCTTGGGGCGGGATGGCGGGTCGTCCCCAGCGAGCTGGAACGAGGTTCGAACAAGTCATCCGCATTAGGAGAGGAGCTGTTGGGGTTTTCCAAGGCGCGCCGGTTCCCAAGCGTCAGTACGGAGTATTGCAAAGGCAGCTAGTCAGGACAATAATCCCCCCCCCCCCCCCACCATGGGTAACATGACGATCGCCGGGTTCACCGCTCTCTCCGGCCTAGCCTCGCGAGTTTGTTCGTTCAGACGCACACGCCCGCTTCACTCGGCTCGGTCTCTCCCTCTCAATCTGTCAGCCTTCCCGTGCATTTGCCGAGTCACAACAGATGCCCCAATTCACCGACTCCCCCCTCCCCCCCTCATCTCTCACAAGCCTGGTGAAAGATGCACTCCAAAGAGCTGGGGAACCCGCCAAGGCCATACGCGATCACACGCCCCCCCACCTTCAAGAGAGGGGAGGGGAAAAGGAAGTTCAGGGCCGCGGTGCAGGGGCCACTATCGATTTTGGACCACGGACGTGTCTCACCGACGGAGATCTGCCTCCAAGCAGTGTGATCGCGACAATATGATATACGACAGGCACCAGGTACCAGATAGGGTCTCTCAAGGGGAGGGGGGAGGGGGTTATCGCGAGCTATTCGGCATCAAACTCCATCAACCAATGGAGTCTACTCGGGAGAGGGGGCTATCGCGAGCTATTCGGCATCAAACTCCATCAACCAATGGAGCCTACTCGGGAGAGAGGGGGCTTTGACGCTGTACAGCTCAGTCATCCCCATCACCGGCCCCTGGCCAAGCTGAACTATAGTATGCTCCAGCTCATTGCGACTTTGCCATCTCGCAGTTTGTTCCAATGGAAGCCGCCGGGCCCATGGAGGCCCGATGCTACGTACGCATCGTACGTGCCGAGCACGCCCGCGCCGCGTGGCCGCGTTAGTTTATGCCTCACATCCATCAAGAAGCCCCGCGCGATACCTGGGTAAAACCATTGTGGCCGCCAGGACCGTGCAGAACAGACGCTAGAGAGAGCATCGAAATCGTTGACGAAAGCGGCGGCTGCGCCACAAGGGGGAAAGGAAAGGAAAAGCACACGTGGTGGCTCCGTCCGTCCGTCCGGCGACAACTGAACCGAAGCCCCCATCCGCCGCCGCCGCCGCCGCCGCTGCCGCCGAAGAGGCCGGCGCACACGACCGGGGGGTACCAATTAGTTTGCAGTCGTCCCCCCCCCCCTCTTTTTTTCCCCCTTCTTTCTTCCTGGACCGGACATCGCGAAAACGGTGAGGGAGGAACCGCCCTTTCCCCTTCCTGGTCCAGCCGGGGCTGCAGAGTGCACGTCTAATTGTGAGTACCTAAGTTGATAATGGATGATGGCGATTGTGACGGTGGCGTGTGGGCTTCGGCGGTGGCGCCTAATGCCCAATCAGGACGCGCAGGCCGAGCTCTTTCGGCAGCGGGGGCCACGACGAGAGTAGTTCGTCGACCGCGGGGGGTGGGCGCCTTGGCCTGCATCGTTCTTTGTCCGTCCTTTCATGTCTCCATCGAGATGGATGCGAGTGAGTGCCTCTCCTCCCCCCCCCGCGCACACTATCGCTGTGCACCAGGTATTCCGAAGTCTCTCTTTCGATAGCTCGGCCGATATCCGTCTTCCAATGGGGCACAAGAGGGGAGGAGGAGGACGACGACGACGACGAAAATTCGGGCCTACCGGGCGGACACGCCGCTCCAGCCATGTCCTCTTCGATGTGCCCCCTCCTCTCCTCCCCTCGTCAAATAGCCGTTTTCGGGAAGGAATGACTCTGTGTTTGCGCGCCTGCCGCTGTACGACTGTGGGAAGGTTTAAACCCTTGGGTAGGTACGTTGCATTGCGTGGACGGTGAGCCGCAACCAAGTGGATTTGGGGGTGGGAGGGATGGAAGGTTGGAAGTTTGGACGGCGGGTGGGGGCCAATTCTGTCAGATGACAGAGTATCATGGTCGTCGTGGAGTGGCCGGTCGCGAACAGCCTAATTTATTTGATTTTCTTTTTCTCCTTTCTAGATAAATTTTTTTTTCCGGGCCGGAGAGCTTCCTCAAGCTTGTGTGGGGAGAGGAAGGGGGAGCAGCAAGGGGAATAGAAAGAAAAAGGAACGAGGAATGCCGCGGAAACACGCGTGTCATTCGTGCTGGAATTCATTAATTAATCAACAGGGAGGACGGCTCGTGAATGGGGACGATGATGGGACGGTTTAGAGGTGCCAAGAAAGGCGGGTGGGTGTGTTGCTGAGTCGCCGAGTCGGTGAAGTCGGTTCCCCCCCCCCCCCCCCCCCAGCGTTACTTCACGATATTCCTTTCCCTCATCGTCAAGAATGTGCACACACTGGACCGGAGCGCGAGGGGGGGGGGGGGGGTGCGCATACTTGGCACTGGCTTAGCATGAGACGAGAGATCTGCAACCAATCGCAGCCAAAACAGGTCTTGAGAAGGCGATTCTGCCAAATCCGTTGACAGCTCCGGGGGGTGTGGTTTTGTGGAAGAAGGGAAAAAAAAGGGCAGTGAGAGATGATATGGTTCATCCCATCCATCTCGGTCTGTTCTTCCAAGGTGAAAAAGTGTGCATTGCGTTATCGATTTTAGTCTACAGATCCGGGCGCAGAACAAACCCTGCTCGCATCAAGATCCACATCAAGGGTACCAGGGGGGTTGTAGTTTATGTAGCAGCAGGATCATGCCAGGTTTTCTTTCTTGTTTTTTGGGGGCCTAATTTGGTTGATTTATGGTTGTTGAGTAGAATTACAATATTGAAGGTGATATATGGTGTGTAAGAGGAGGATGATGATGATGATAATGATGCCTCTGTGAGAGGTGCAACCGCCCCCCCAAATCCGGCGCCAGCCAGCAGCCCAAACCTGTTCCTGGCCGTCCACACCACCTGGTTCCTCGCGGCCTGCAAAGAAAGGAAAATCCCCGTTCGCGATGTGACCTTGACGGCCTTCTCACCCCTCCCATCCTGGATGCGCGCGAGTGTGTGAACGAAGAGGGGGGAAAAGGGTCCCCCATTGCGTGTTGGTTTTTTTTTCTTCTGCGCGTGGCCCCCGAAAAAGAGGAAAAGAGGAACCCACGTCCGTCAAAATGACGTCAAATCCCGGTAAACGCCTCCCACTCCCCCCTACCCCAAAGAAAAAGCCCGTGCACCTCGGTGCCTGACCCAACGGCGTCGCAACAGTGGGTGGCCGATCAAAGAGTGCGGTGTGTGTGAGCCAGAAGATCCGATCAAGGAAATCCCTGGGGGAAGAAATGGAGAATAAGAAGAAGAAGAAGAAAAACAAGCAAGGAAAATAAAAAGGCTCGAATGAGGCGGGCTGGATATTGGAAACAGTAAAATAAGGTTGGAAATCAAGCCGAAAGCAGTCAAGGGGGGAAAAAAACACGCCCGCTGATTGTATAGTGTGTCGTAAAGCCGTAAACCCCAGGGGATATCCTTCGCCGTTTTTGGTTCGCTCCGATAAAAGATGTGTAACAAAACAAAATAAGCAAATGTTGCCAAGAGAACATGTTGGACGGTCAAGGTTGCCGCCGGTCCGTTCCTCCCTGGAACAGATGGACGAGGGTTTCCGAGAGAGGCGCGGGTCGAGAGTAAATAACGTATTGGGGTTGAGCCGAACTGTGCCGACCCTCTAGAACAGCGTGTTGGAGGACCGGCTGCCCTCCTGCTGGAAGACGATGCCCTTCCTCTTCCACCCGCCGCGCTTGATAAAGTCCTCGACGCTGTCGAGCGACTTCATCTGCGGCCGCCTCGGGTTGGGCGGGGACAGGCGCTTGTGGGAGAAGTTCTGCCACTGGCACTCCCGCAGCGGCCGCTCCTCGCCGACGATGCTGCCGTTCTCCGACGAGTCCTCGTCCTCCTCGTCATCCTCCCCTGCCGTCGAGGCCATGGTGTTGATGGTCGACTCGGACCAGTGCGAGCGCGGCAGCTGCGGCCTCGTCGCTTCGATGTGCTGCTGCACCTTGAAGAGAAAATAGTCGTCACCCTCGGCGGCCAGCTCCCGGGACCGTCCCTGCGGTTGCTGCTGCGGCGGCTGCTGCTGCTGCTGCACCTGTATCGGCGTCCGGGGAGAGTCAACGGGAGGGGCGGGCATGCTGGGAGCGGAAGCGGCGGCGGCGGCGGCCTTTGCCTGCTCGGCGGCGGCAGCCTCCTGGCTGGAGAAGTAAGAGCTGATGACGTCGTCCTCGAGTGAGTGGGAGCTGTGGATAAAGGGCCGCTCAAAGAGCCTGGGCGGCGGGTGGAAGGTAGGGTGCTGCGAGAGAGGGTCGAAGTCGAGGACGCGGCTGCGGCGGACGGTGCCTGTCGACCGGGTCGATCGTGTCGAGGAGGAGTCGTTGCTGGAAACCGAGTTGGTGAGAGAAGGGTTGCGGGTGTGGAGGGCCTCGGGGTGGCGTCTGCTCCTGGTGGAGGATGGCGAGCAGTGGCCATGGTTCCATGGTGTTGAGCCCAGCATCGTGAAGTCTGTGATGGCAGTGGTGGTGGTGGTGGTAATAATGATGACGAGTGGCACCCGTCGAGTCGGTGTTTAGCCAAAATGTCGTTGGCGTTGGTAGTGGCGATGTGTATATATATATATATATATTATACAGGATCTTGTTACCCTCCCTGGTTGTCTGTAGAGTGTTTCCCGTATGAATCCGGGTTGTCGGGATAGATATGATATATACCCAAAGCAATAAAGAGGAGACGGCAGGAAAAGAAGGCCTCGTTGAAGACAAGGAGAGACGTAATGGTGAGGGTGGCAGGAGGTTTAAAGTGGCCTGTAGTGGTGGGTATGATATGGTGCCACGCAAAAAGTTACCACACGTGCATGTAATGAATAATCTTGAAGGAGTGTGGGCTTGTTCGGGTGAGCGTGTGTATGTATATGTGTGTGTGTGTGTATGTGTGGACAAGGGTATCGAGTGAGTGAAGGGAGATCCGGGACAGGGCATGACAGGCTGGAAACGAAAGCGGGCATTGGTCTTATTATAAAACTTGCGTGACATGACGGCGGAAACCAGGAATTCCACATGGTGAACGAACGACAAACCAACCTGGCCTTGCCAAGCATGGGGATGAGCAATCGGCAGCGGGTGGGTGTGTGTGCAGCCTGGCAGCGCAGTGCAGTGCAATGTCGGCGAGCGGGTGAGCCGGTCATCGACAGACAAGGACCCCCCCCCCAGGGACGCTGACGCTAGAGAAGAGACAAGACAGGTACCAGAAAGGCGCACACCCACGCACGGCGCACACCACAGGCAGTAGGTGGGCCGGCACAAGCGCAGCAGAACGCACAGCACACAGGTCAAGGTCCCTGACGATCGAGGCCGGAAGGAGGATAGCCTACGAGAGGTGGACGCGGCAGGGGATAGCCCACCCACGCTAGCGTCGAGTTGAGCCACTAGCGTAGCCTACGCCTCGAGGAATGAGGCCTGGTGCCTTGCAGGTGGCTAGGCTAGGTACATGCCTAGTAGCTACCCATGAGGAATGCCGGGGGAGCAGATGGGAGAGTGAGAGAGAGGGATGAGATGAGATGGAGGATGGACGGATGACGGTAATCACAGAGCAAGTGTAATGGTTAGGAGCAGGGGTGGATGACAGGGGGGAGGCAAGAAAGAGGATCACGCGCATACTTCGTACCGATGGGATGGATGGAAGATGCGAGCAGGAGATGGATTACCAAGCTACGTAGTATGGGTTGGATTTGGATGGAGGGAGGGTGGTATACGTATCCGAGGTGCGTGTGAAGCCAAGCAGATAAACTGATGGTGCCGTCGATGCCGCATGTGTTTGATGCAGGCGGGCGGCGGAGGTATGTAGACAGACAAGAGGTGTGAAACCAACACAGACACATGGAAACAAAACAGACATGACACCTTGTACGGATACATACGGATGCTACGTACAAAACAAAGACAAAAAAAAGAAGAGATGGGCAGATGAGATGCCGACACGACAAAGACGCCGCATCCCGGCCGGCGTGGGTGTCGACTGCTCACCGCCGCGGCATGGGCTGCGCCTGCGCAGCGCTATTTGGACATTGGAGAGGATGGCGACGCCCTTTTGGACGGACCGGATAATGTCAGCGTATCATAGCCGACACGGCATGGCCCAAAAAAGGAGGAGATTCGTCATTCCATCTCTTGTTTTACTTCCAACGTTGGATGGGGCCATTCGCGTCGACGGTCAGACGTTGCCGTCTGAAGTTTGTCTTGTAGCTGCGGTTGCGGCGGGTGTGTGTGTGTGTGTGTGTGTGTGTGGCATCCGTGGACACCAGATGCCGCATTACGGCGAGCCTTTTTTGGGAGGTGAGGTGAGGGGGGGGCGGAACTAATGGTCCCTTCCCCCCAAAAGGGAGGATCTGGTGTCTTCGTATGTGAACTACGAATACAGACAGGCCCGGAACAAGGTTCCGCGTTATTGGCACTCGCCTCGTAATTGGAAAGGCTCAGTCACAAATGCAGAAAAAAGAAGCACACGATGGGGACGGACCCGAACACGGCAGCAGCTAGGCAGCTAGGTAACTATCTACCTAGATAACTAGGTTAGCTTGCCGGCCGAGGGACAGGGGAGCTAAACCAGGCAGCGAGAGAAAGAGAGAGACAGAGAGAAAATAGGTTTAAGAATTATGGAGAACAAGGGGGGGGGAGAAGAAAACGGAAAAAGAACGGAGAACGAGTGACCCAGGCTGACGGAGCCCATCGACATGCAAGGACCGGGGATGTGAGCAAGGCGGTGTTGGCCAAGACAGATACCTACCAAGCTACCTACCTTGGCACCTTGGGCAGCTGAGAGCTGTTTGCCAGGCTCTTCTCGGCCGTGCGAGATTACAGAGTCCAAAAGAAGACCAAAGACGAAAAAGAGTCCCCCCCCCCCCCCCCAGTCGTTGGGTCCCCAAGTTTCGTTCCCAAGACGCGTAGGGTAGCATAGTGTGTGTACGAATACTTCGTAGCATACGCAGTATGTACACGATGAATGCCGAAGCATCCGCAGATGTGAGGATGAAATGCCCCCCCCCCCCCCCCCCGATTCCTGTTTTGCATTATGTAAGTGACGTTTGCACGGAGGTAGGTACGAGGCACAGGCAGGTAGGTATCCGTATCTACAGCACAATAGATCCAGGACAGGGGCGCCGTTTTGCGTTACTCGGTACAGCGGGCGGCCTTGAACCTTCAGGCGCTGCCGCTGCCGAGGAAGCACGCTCCCCCCCTTCCCATGAACCCTAAATCCTGTGGACCCTACAAAACACGAACGGACGGACGACGGCGAAAAGAAGGGTGCCGGTACCTACCTCCGTGCCTACCTACCCACGATACGTCATCCGGTCGTCGTCATCCCAACATTTCTGACACTTGAAACGGTTTAACCAACGCCAGTTATGCCATATGCCACGATCACCCGTAATACTCGTGGCCAGAGGTCATCGACACGTCTGATGTTCGTGCTTCGCTCTTCCCTTTCTTTCCCTTTCCCTTCCGTCGATGGAACCACTATTCCTGCCAGGCAAGCTTTACGGAAAGCCCAGCTTGTCTTTGCCCTCATGATGAAACGCCCGCCAACGACCGGCCGCTACGCTCCCCTCCCTCCAGGAACATTCCGTACGAGGGCGCAGGAAAGCTTCTTCTTCTTCCTCTTCCTCTCCCCGGCAATGTGAGTCGGTCCTGATGCCGATCACGATAAGGTGCCGCCGGTCTTGACGTGTCGGCGTGTTCGTCCATCATTCTTTGTCTCAACCTCTTTTTTTTTTCGTTTCTTTCTTTGCTTCTTTCCTTCTTTCTCCCTTGCTCTCCTTGACGGCCCGCCCGGCGTCGTCTCGAGTACCGTCAAACACCGAAAACCAAGACCCCTCCAGAAACTCGTTTCCTCTTGCCATTGACAAGACCACCCTGCCTGCCCCAATCCCGTGCCCGTCCGTAGTTCTTCGTAGAAAAGAAGAAGAAGAAGAAGAAGAAGGAAATATCGTGTGTCACAGCCGGCTCACCCGCGAGCACATGTACGGACCGAGTATGTTGTATCCGGGCCACCTGATTTGCTCCGTTCCCTTGAGAGCTCGTCAGGCCCTTTGGCCAATGGCACCCCCGGCGCAGGGTTCCGACGTCGTCGATACGGATGGCTAGCTACGATGTATCTCGGAGGGAGGGGCGTGTGGCGTTGCGCCCCTAGTGTGCTGTCTGTACGTAGTACACATTTGGTGTGCAACAGCATCCTCGTGTGTACACGCACACACACACACACACACGCACACACACACGCACACAATGGGGACAAACAGAGCGGAATGTTGAAACTTGAAACTTGAAACAGGTGATTGACGGCCAATCGTCTGGTGATCATCGCTTCAGCCGGCTCCGCCCCCTCCCTCCCCACCCACGGTCACTGCGGGCATTCGGAGAGATTCTCGCCTCCAGAAACCCTGGTTTGTGGCTTCAAGGATGGCCAGCGATCGCCTTCCTACAAAGTACCCACGGTAACCCTCGGGTCTTTGGTGCAGCGCTCTCTGGTGAATTGCTTGAATCTTCCTGCGGGAAGGAGGGGGGCTTTCGTGGCGTCTCGCTTGCACTCCCGCAGTTCCCACAACGGCGGATTTCATCATCTCGATGGGAGTCTTTTCCCCGGTTAGTGATCATTGCCGTTCCTGTATGGGGTTTCTTTTTTGTCTGTCCCTACAAGAGGGAGAAGGGGAGGGGGGGAGAAAACCGAGGAAAGTTTCATTTCCGCACGAGAGATAGGAGGGACTGGGGAAACACCATGGGCCATCAGTCATCACATACACACACACACTCTCTCTCTCTCTCTCTCTCTCCCCTCCCTCGAAGGCTTGACATTGTCTCTCACTGGGCGGCCCGTGACCACTTTTGGTGCCCCCGGGTCCCATGATGTTGATGATCTGACCTGACCTGACCTGACAAGAGGCATGCCCAAACCCCGCTGCCGCCTAGCGTAGCCGGGCGGAGCTAGGTGCAAGAGGATGAGAGAGAGAGAAGGATGCGCTGCCATCTCAGCCTCTTTGGGATTGGCGTGCTGCGGATGAACCTGAACGCCACAGAGCCGCTAGAGATGCGCCAACCGCAGGTGCGTTTTGTTTTTCTCTTCTTCTTCTTCTACTCCTTCCCTTTTGTTCTTTTCCCTTCTCGATAAGGACAAGTCCACGTTCAACTGGCCCCGGTTCCTGACCGGGGGGGGGGGGGGGGGGGGGGGGGGGGGGGGGGGGGGGCGAGAAACCGCCGGGCAAAAACGGGTGGGTAAGCTCATCCTCTACATAGATACCGGCAAGGTTCAAAATGTACACTAGGTGGTTTAGTTGTGAACCGCACACGAGGGCGCGGTTTTTTCTTTTTCTTTTTCTCTTTTTCCAACAAAGGGGGGTGACACGGCTCGGATTTTCGGAACCAGAAGACGGGGTCGGCAGCAGCCGCCGGTTCGCATGACGGGACGCAGAAGTGTATGCAATGCGCCGTCCGGTTCCGCAATGCCATATGCCAATGGGAGATTTTCGAGCTGACGACCCCAACCCCGATCCCAATTCACAATCCCGAGCAGGCGAGCTGCCATCCATCTGGCTTCCCGTGTTCTGCAGCATGCTACGCAGGTAACCCGTCATCATGCAATACCGTCCGTTTCCAACGTTGGCCTTTGAGGAACAGCCCCCCCCCCCCCCCCCCCCCCTTCTTGTGTCACCACTTTATCGTAATCGTAGACTACTTCCTATCGGACAGGGAACTCCCCACTGCGCCGCGTTCGTGTGTTAACCCAACCATCTATTCTAGGCGTGCTTTTTCAACAAGCTATGGCTCCCCGCCCTTCGTATCGCTATCTTGCCCTGGCCCGCGCACACACCCGGAGACGCCATTCAGAGTCGTTCACGGTACCCTCTTTTGGATCCCTCCTCCGCCGCCGCCCCTCGGTGAGCATAATCCCTGACGGGGAAGCTCTCTGGTTCGGGCCCGGCCGAGTGCTCTGATTGGGCTACATACGCCGCCGTCACGATCACGATCGCGCTCCAAGAGGCCCCCAGGCCGGTGTTGACGACTTTGTGACGGCCCAGCTGATGATGCCTTCACCCCTCCCATCTCGCACCCTCCCACCACCTCCCTCGGGGGCTCATGATGATTTCCCAGAAACGTTCCAATAGGTCCTTCCAACCAGACCCTCCAGGAGGGGAGGAGAAACCTGCATCTCGATGACAACCAGCTTGGCGGGCGTGGGGACGACAGAACCTCTTTGAAGAATCCAGGGGGGGAGAGGCTTCTCGAGCTCCTTATCATGGATCACGATCGTTGTACGCATCACGTACGGCTGGCTCCCGGCCCAGTGCGGAGGAAACCAAGCTTTTCTGCCACTATTGGCAACCACAAAAAAGGTCGTTCACCGTCAACTATTGGAGGTGCCGAACGCCTGGCCACGTCTGCCCCGGACCCGTCTTACCGTCCACACCCTCTTCTCTCGGAGTGCGAGCCCAGCATTCCCACCCGCCCCTTTCCCTTCGCTCTCAACTCGCATCGACAGATATATCCTCTCCCTGGGCATATCTCGATAGCATCTTTCATCCTCGCTCTACGCCCGAGCGCAGGCTATTTGTGGTGTCCGCCCAATGGTCCTCGTGTAAAGGGAACCCCGCTTGCGATTCTTGGCTCATAATTCGTACCCATCTGACCAGAGAGGCGGCTGAAGGTGTGGGAAGGTAAAGGAAGCAAGGGAGGAGGGGGCACAGCAGAGAGGAAGCACACCGCCCTACACATATTGCCGGGATCTGAGTGGTGCATTCACTCTTTCGAGAGACAAAGATTTCTCCAGCGAATCCTCGGGTCTCGTTCGTCTTCTCATCCTCCTCCAGGTATCGATTCACTCCGCCGAATCACTCCCCTACCCCTCCGAGGCTGCACGGCGCACGCCACGCTAAAGTGCAGCCTCGTGTCGGCATCCCGCGCAACGAACCGCTGGCGTCAACGTCGGTCCGGTCACGCCTGGTGAGCCAAGACGCGGCCCTACGCCACGAAGCCTCGCGCCAGCCAATCAAGTCCACGTCGTCGCTCCTTTGGTCCCCCAGAATAATTACTGCTTCGCTAACCCGAACTGAACGGCCATCGAATCCAGCGAGTCCTAGGTATCTGCGTCGGCAGTTGTCAGAGCCCTCCCATGTCCCTTAGACCGGAGACCGGTTCATACAGATACACAGCGCTACATGCCCTCACACAAGGCTAGCTTGGACTACCTATGCTGCCCGAAGCACATCATCCCGTCTCATCCCATCAGGAAGGACCCATCAGGCCCGGTCTGTCGGGCCTCTCTTTTATGCTTGTCTTGTGCGGGTGACGGTGACGGCATCAGTGTTGATCCCGATTGACGCTTCTTGGTCCACCCCCGCGGCACCCGGTCACGTCTTGCGGCCACCTCCTCAAGATGATGAATCCTTTCCGTGGCACTTTGCCACCGAGCTTGCTGACCGGTTTGCCGTGATTCTTCTTCCTTGATTGGCCGGTGCGGGTTGATCGACCGATGCAATTGGAGGGGGGGCGTTGGAACACAAAAAAAAAACAACGGTCGCTTCTCATTAGACAATGGAGACCAGGTACTTAATCATCCAGGGCTGGGGCACAAAAGGAACCGTTGACTTGGCTGGCAAATGTTTCGCTCGAGTAAACGGCATCCCGGTCGCGATGCGTCACAGTCCTCACGTAGTCGTCATCAGATCGGAGCCGGCACTACCGATTGCCAGACCAGGCAGAGTGTGGATTGTTGAAGACGCAGTCACTGGATGAAATGCCGAAGAACGTTTGATGATTCAGATGTGTTGACCCTGGACACGTCTCTGGATGACAGCGGCAAGAAGGTTGCTATGCTTTGATGTTGACATTGAGAGACCTATCAGCCTTCGTTTGGAATTCCCGTCCGGGTGGAGGCGCGCTGCGAGGGTGTCCTTTGAGTCAAGGGACCCCCCCTTCCAAGGGAGCCGCCGAGTGAAGCTCTCGGAACGTCGAGTCCCTCTCGACCAACAACATCCTCCAAAGATTCAGACCCCAACCAGTTTGTTTGACGGATTCACTTCTAGACAATTCGTCTCAACCTCATGGGGTGGGTTAGGGGGGGAGGGGGGTCGCGTCAAGGCCGATCGACCAAAGACGTCGCGACCGCTCTAATGCGTCATCCCGTGTTCCAAGCGCCCGAGAAAGCACACTCTCATGTTGTGCATCCCCAAAACAACGGCGGCCGGACCACCTCGCTTCGGCTGAGAAATGGGTCGCCCGTCAACGCCTCCCGTTCAGTGGCAGCCACAGCCGTCTTGTGAGACCTGCCAGATAACGATTGACAACGAGCTCGGAAGTGACGTCGAAGGCAACGGGCAGTCTTGAACCCTTGGTGGCTTGAAGGGATTGGGCCCACGACGCGGCTTGAAAAAGGTGTGCGCATTGATTCAAGTCCGGGCGCTCTCGAGATTGAGATGTGCACATTCTTGCGTCAGCCGTCCTACCCCGACCAGTCGCTTGCCGCGGTCGCGTCCACGTCCGCGTCCGCGCCAGCTGGGGAGTCTTGGGATGGATGGCGGCCATGATAAGCGCGACCGCGGTGGAAGAACAACAACCACTATCCGGACCACAGGGTTCCTACATCCCATCTCGAAGCTCGCACGCCGTGCATCAAACAGCTCCAAGAGGGGTTATTCAAGATCGTCATGGATTGCCCGATCGAGATGCAAGATGCAATTGCGGTGGTATCTACTCGCCTATAATGCCGTCGTGCTCGCCCTTGAGTCGCTGGACGCGCTTCTGCTCCCAGTTGTCGATATCCTTGGCCGCAAGTCGCTAATGTAGTCTGTCAGTACTGCTTCTTGAACCGTTCTTGGTCTTGCAAAGCTGCTACAAGGCGCGGGTTCATGTGACTTACGTAGTATTCCTCCTTCATGTCGACCTTGCGAGCTGAGCGACGGAGGTTCAGCTCTTCGTCCCTCGTCACCTGGCGCACCCGTCTGTCATGCTTCTCGTAGCGGATGGCGGTGGCAGGGGTCAAGACGAAGGAGCCTGCTATCATGACGGTGACGAAGGGCAGGCCGAACAGCAGAAACGGCCGCTTGGCCAATTGAGCCCGGTACTTGGCGGCGAAGGTATTGGTGTCCGCCTTTGACGGAAACTTCTTGCTACTGAAGACAGCCATGATGTCTTGCTGTTCGGTTCCCGTGCCGTACGTAGTCTGGTGTCTTGCGCTCGGACTTGTTGATAGTCGGACGCGGTGCCTTTCTCGCCGGTGGTTCTTGTGGGGTTCGTCAATGATCTCAGGTGTCTGTGGCAGCTATGAAGCACAGAATGAGTGATCTGATCTTTTGATCTGGGAGATGTACGATGAGGAAAACCCCAAGAGCGCGCTGACAGTTTCTCCGGGCCTCGTCGTAGTAGGAAACTTTGAGCTTGGGCCCCATAAGGCCACCCACAAGTGGTACGTTACGTAGGTACCTTGACCAGGTAGATAGCTTCCACGCACGTGCCCCGGCACAGGCACAGGCACAGGCACAGTGCCAGTAACATGTATTACATAAGCAATCCGGAAGCCTCCTGCCTCCCCACCCTCTTGATGGCCCCCTCCACTGTACTTACTCACACTCGTCGGCTAGGTGGTTTAACATTCGTCAATGCACTCGTTCTTATGCGACGCCTCCTGTCCCCTCACCTGAACTTCGTGGCCTCGGCCTCTGCCCTGGGGCGTAGTGGCGGCCCATGTCGGTCCATTGGATGTATAACTGAAGGTGAGGTAAGGCAAGGTATTACCCGCGTTTCTCTTACAAAGAACTCAGTGTAGCGCCGCCCCCCCCCCCCGGCCCCCCCCCCCCATCCGGAACTGCTTCCTGGCCCGCGAGAGTATGTTGTCTCGTTACTTACTCCGCCGTCGTGTCCAGCCCAAACACATGAGACCATCGAACCACGGCTTGCCGATCCGTGAGAAAACTCGTCGCCCTTTTGCTTGGATTCGATAACTCGACCGGCTACGTGGGACCTTAGCCAACGGCCTCGACCATGGCCCATCCCGCATTAATCGTCGCGGGAGAGAGGGTCCCTGTTCTCCGTCGTCTCCAAGCCGTCTTCTCTCAGGCGATGACCGCAAATAGCATATGGCCTCCACTTTGCGTACATGAGGACGGACCCGCTCCCCCCCTCCCCCTAAGAGAAAACGAGAAAGCGAGAAAGAGAGACACACGTACACTTCAAAGCCACTCCGTCTGTACTTTGTGCGCCGTACTCTTACTTTCTTCTTCTCATCTGAAACCCGATACTCTCAGCAATCGCCCTTCGCCCCAATTCCACTTAGCTTCGCTCAGCCATGTTCCCCGCAAAGCCTCCCAAGCGTGGCACGTCTTGTGCGTCTAGCTAGGTGCGGTCCAGTATCGGCCGTCCCAACTGTTTTCTCATCTCCTCGAGCGGCCATCGTGAAGCCCCGCGAGACTGAGTCGATGCCCGTTGCATTGAGCAAGCTCCGCCCGACTGCCACAAAACGCAAGCAATCATACGCCATGTCGCTCAGGCTGATGATGCCCGTCTGTGCCGGTTAAGCGCCAGCGGCACACAAATAACAACAAACAAAGGGGCCGGCAGGGAGAGTACCGTACCTAGGTAGGTACACTACCTACCTACAGGCTATGGGGGCAAGGGGGGCTTGCTGGGTCTCCCGGGAAGCTGGAAACCATGCTGGATAAGCATTGACCACACACGCTCTTACACTTGGCTAGGTACGGATACCTAGGTACGCAGTATTAGTAGGAAAACTTGGGCCAAACTCCAAGCACTGTGTGGCATCAACCTTGCGTGACACATGGGACTCCAAGGGCAAGCTTGCAGAGCTTCCCTCATCAAGTACCGACCGGTTCCATTGGGTAGGTAGGTAGCTAGGTAGCTAGGTAGGTCTGTAGGTACCCTTTCCTCCCCTGCGTGGCATAGTCAAGACCACCATCTCATCGGATGGGGTTTTTAGGCTTAGGCCTGATTGGTTTTTTGTCGGGCAACAAGCCGACTGGGAAGCTCCTGAAAGGGAGAGCCCTGGACAGGTGTCACGGCCTCCGAGGCTTGTTTCGTTTCGTTGAGGCGGACGACGCAAAGCGAGCCAAGTCCCAGTCGCCTGCTACTGCTACTGCCGCTGCTGCTGCTGCTGCTGCTGCTGCTGCTGCTGCCGCAAGGAAGCTTGCCGGATCATCCAAGAGCGTGTTTATTAATGGATCCTTTCTCCAGTCCCGGCGTCTGGGCGGCCGTGGCGTCGAGAGGGGAGCCACGGTATAAGTTTCTCCCCAGCCCTGCCGTCTTTCATTCCAAGGTCTCATGGCGACTTGGCATTCTTTGACATTCTGCGAACATCAAAAAACATCTACTCATTTCCACACCCATCGTCCCCCTCTCCCCGGGCTGGTCCATCCCTTCCAAGTTCAAGACCTGGCCCGCCTGCTGCTTGTCCCCCAGCTCCACCATCTTTACCTCGAGCTGAAATCTCCCTCTTCGTCTGAATCCAATCTCATCAACACCTCATCTGTCACAATGGGTTACTATTGCTCAAACTACTACGTATGTCTCTCTTATCATGCACCTCGGTCTGGCCTGTAGCTCACGTGATCCTCACAACAGGGCTCGATCCACTGCCACAACACCGTCTCCCGCTTCGGCGACAGGTGCCATCTCTGCGCGGTAGGCGCTCCCCAGCCGTGTGTGAATGCATCCACAATCATCTGACATCCCGTCGTCGCAGGCATCAAAAAGGGGCGCGTCCATCAAAGAGGGTCTCCTCTCCGAAGCCGAGCGATGGGGATCGACCACACCCCGATCCACCCTTGGCGATCGCCGGGCCGAGCGGAACAGCCGGCCGATCCGGGACTCGAGAGTGAAGAACTGATAGCACGGAACCCATGATAAACAAGATTTTAGTAGCCCAAGAAGAAAACACACGTTAGAGCGATCGACGGAAACGAGCAATCGGCGCAGACCGGATCACGGAGCACATCCACCGGCTGGAGGGGGGGGGGGGAGCGGTGGCCGGGCAGCCGGGGGTGTTTGGGCTGCGAAAGGCGTTCAAAAAAAGAAAAATCGGACACTGCGATGCGATGTGATCCAGGCATTTGTTCATCGGGGGGCACCTCGGATTCAGGCCAACCGCCATACGCCTATCATTCAAAGCAACTAGATAACAGCTGATTAAACCAACTAATATACAAGTCATCACTATGCGCGGGGACGAGATGGTGGTGATGGTGAAATCGTGCCGCTGCATCCATCCCCGTCCTCGTCTCCTGCTTGGTTCGAAAGCAAAAATGCCCACGCACCTCATGCACCACAAGTTTGCGTCTCGAAAGCCGCATGAACCGCCAATGCCCGTGTTTCTAAATCCAGCGGGTCGGAACGCCGATAAGGCTGCAACGTGTCACGAAACAAGGGCGGCATTAAACAAGACCAGCTCAGTCCGATTCGTCTTTACACCATCTGGGAGACGCCACCCTGAGCAAAGCGACCCGGTCGCCCGCCGGCCCCCCGTCCGCTGGGCAGTAAATGCCTCGCTCCCTCCAAGTAGGTAGTACGCAGTGCGAGGTAGAGTTCGGAAGCTCGAGTCAAAGTACACAGTAAGAACTCTGGGAGTGGCCTCCGCGGCGGCATTGTCTGATTCTGGGCCCAGAGTTGAAAGTTCAAACGATGACAGATGGGCTCACAAGAGGGTTTGTTTCAGAAAATGCGGCAAATCCACGAACAGCTAGGGAACCCGATGCCACCCCTCCCCTCTTGACCACCTTTTCACGTGATGCTCCGATGCCCTAGCTGTCAGAAATCCTCACTGCCTGCCTACCCAGTAGACGCCCAGACTTATATCGATCGCCTCTACCGAGGCAGATGGGTATCATAGATTGCCGCCAGGTAGCGAGTTGAGACGATCACGCCACGCTCGACCTGGGGCTCCTGAGCCCCAGCCTCCAGGCCATCTCACTCTTGATGTTCGAACCCTCTTCTGGGACATCGGGACTTCGGATGGAGTCTCTGGACCGTGTGAGAACTAGAAGAGGAGGCCTCCGGCGGGGGCCAATCATTGTGAGCAAAGAGTACCTAGCGAGTGACGGATCTTGCGATCCTGCCGGTTCAGCGTTGTGTACCCAGCATGACGAGCCATCCTGAGTCCGCTGGGCCTGAAATACCCTGGTTTAGTCGATGGTCACCGAGGTTTCTCGTGGCATGCCCATCAGAAGCGTTCCCCATCACAGCTGGCCGTTACAGACACCCCGGCAGCCTGTCGACCCATCATTTTGTGTGGCGCCGCGAAACCCAGATAGACGAGTTGAACACTAAATGGCCGGCTGAAATGACGCAGCCGGCTCCCTCTCGAGTCTCGACTCAGCCCTTGGGTGTGCTCGCGCGCAGTTCCTGAATCGGGACCTTTCCTGTATGGCTGGCATGTGGAGTACTGGTCCCCTAACAACCGTCCCATCTCAGCCCAACGCCCGTCATATCACCACGTGGCGGGGCATGCCTTCACACACACACGTTGACATCCTCGGTCCGTTCTGGACTTCCAGCAACCCGGCCCTCTGTCAATGATCTGTGGCGTGCTACACGCCGAGCGTCTCAGGTTTTAGGTCCGCTCGTCGTTTCGTATTACACTGTCACACGAATTGCAAAAAAAAGGCGCACACTACAGTCTACGTTACCACAATCCGCCCATGGGTAGACCACATGTCCCAAATACTCAAAGAGACCATCTCATGGGAGGGCAAAATGAAGCAACTTCAATAGTCATCATAGAATCATTTTATGTGACTTATTTCTATAGTAATACTTGATTTTCTCGATGCTCTATTCCTAGGGGTAAAAATGAGGCGTCGGGTGTAGAGGCTATGGTGTGCACATTTTTTTCTTTTTCTTTTCTTTTTCGTAAGCTGGTCAACTATCTACTAATAACAATATCAACTTCGCATAAAACGACCCTTCTACAGAAACTGCGCGTTCCCTCTTATATAGGGGCTTCAGTACTTGCTGTGCCCAAACCTGATAGCTTCTTTCACGGCCCGCCGCTCACAGTAGGACCTTCTTAGCGCCGTGGAACTCTGAGGAGGCGGCTTCGCTCAGATTTCGCTTCTATCAAGATGGTGCAAGGCTTTCGGAAGCTGCAAGTTGCGCCCGAAGGTCCTCGGCTACGACGATTTTATACTTCATCGCCCAGCATCTCGGCCAGCATCTCGGTCCGAAGCGGCGCGAGTCGGGCGTCAACAGCCCTGACGCTTGGCTGTCACAACACCACCGCATCCGCAAATTCTCGTCCAGTCTTCTCCACCACTAGAGGGTGGTCTCCTGAAGTTTCCTCGGCGTCGATTCTGAAGCAGTGCGGCGTGCCCCCGGTTGACAAACTTACATATGGGGCCTTCGAAGCAGTATCGATGTAGCAGTTGCTCTGAACCCCTGTAAGCGGCCTGTCGCAGCTCACCCAGTACTTATGTGATATCGCAATACGTAAAACCCCAGTACAAGGCACCTCTTACCTGTGCCACATCTCAGTATTTTAATCCAGTAGATAATACACAATAACGTAGAGCAGCGGCAGAATCCGGCTTCACTTCAACCACGGCCTTTTGGGCGCCGGAACGTCGGCGACAGCCGAAGAAGAAACTCGGGCGTATTCGCGGATGAGCCACGCATCTGGGTGACTAACTTGCCAGCCAGATATTGAAGCTGCGTGACGGAGGGAGTTTCGTTCGCCGGCCGGCCGAAATGAAAGTCGTCATTGACAGAAGCTCTACACACACACAATACAAGGCCAGGGGCCCCCTTCGAAGCAGTATAGCAACAGGCCAAGGCGGTCGCGCGTGACTTTCCCTGCTTGGTACCCTCAGCACTTTTGATCGGGTGCGTCAAGAACCGCGTCCAGGGCCTCGCAATCCTGGCAATTACAGATGCCCGGCTTGCAAGCCCAGCCTGATGATTCTTGGGGAGGGGGCTCCGTCGAACATTTGCGTGCATTCCCTCGCGCAAGATAACATCAAACAGGTCTCTGCCTCCTTGTATTTGCGGCATGTTGTGCTCCTTCAAGGTATTGATGATGGGGTTAAGAAGCTGCGGGATAATGTCTTCACAAACTTTCTTAGGATTCAATCCTCTTCTCTCCACAACAGTTGGTTGTAGCATGCTTCAAACGACTCCTTGCCTGGTCCCCGGTGCGTCGCTGAAACGCTGTTCGATGAGGCTGCTTGTAGTTATAATGGCGCTGTTACAGATGTATTGAACACCACTCTGCGCCGCCGCCGCTATTGTACTCCGATAGAGTGCGCGTGCTGTCTTCAAAATCCATGGCCCAGTAAACATCAATGGGGGTGGATGTCTTCAAACTCTTTGCAGGCCCAAGAGTGTTGCGCATGACTTTAGGCAACGGGGGCGTCGCAATTTTTTGATATTCGAACCCTTCATTGACCTTTTCATGTCATTGAAGACCATCTGGACTAGATTATACGCGTAAAAGTCTCCGGACGAGTTGTTGGTGACTGGCTTCACGTAGCGAGGGACGCCGTTCTTCTTCACAATAACTGCAACCGACCACGATAAAAACATGAACTTTGGTCCTTTTGAATTGAACCGATCCTGAGTTAAAAAAAAGAAAAAAGAAAAAAAGAAAACACTCGGCACATAAACACGTGAGCACATACGGTATTGTAATATTGCGAGGTAGTTTCACCCCCTTCATTTCCAGTGAACTCTTCCTCAGACTAGCTGCCGGGCTCGCCTTCCGAGAGTTTTCACTAACATAGAATTTTTTGATTTCGCAGGTATGTCTCACGGCTAATAGTATTGCCATCATGTAAGCTGAGGTCTGATAAGCCTTCAGACGTGCGTACGTGGTCGCTTTCCAGATTGTGTACTTCACTATTACGTGTCAGGTGCGCAAAGAGGTAGGCGCCACATTCGAAGGCCACTTCGAGTAAATCTTCTCGTCAAACATCCTGGGCTCGGCCTTTCATATTGTGAGTAAACAAACTCGCTTCGAAATACTTGTGACCAAGGAAGTGGAAAGGCCTTTCCACGTCGGGGAGCATCGTCTGCCACTCAATGAGAATTCTTTTGATCTGCAGGGCTTGCTGCTCAAAGTAACCCAGTGACTGCTTTTAACAATCCTCCTAGACGATGCTGTATCTAAAGCCAGGCGGTAGCCCTCCTGCAGCGCGAGACGTCATAGCACCACGCTGACGCCGTCAAGTCGAATCTTGAGGTCGGAGCAAATGCTAAGCTGGACCCATCCCCATTAGAAAAACGCACCGTTCGGGAGTCGACAGCTCGAATTGATAATGTGGTGGATAGTCTGAAGGCCGCAAAAAGCATCTGCGGCGGACTTGATGCGGTTGAAGCACTGCCGCAGCGCGTGATTAATATAGCGTTCATAATGAGTATCATCGTCCCATCCATCCGCTGAATCGGATGTTCCAGACGAGAGGTATCTCATGCCGTCGACGGTTTTGAAGCTATTGGAACGATGTCGGGTAAAGAACCGGAATATAAACATCGGACGAAGAAGTGGACTGGATGAGACATCTGGACATTGAATGAGTTTGAGGTCCCAAAGAAACAAACCGCTTTCAGATACGATTCAAGAGGTCTCGTTGGAGGATGTATCGATTATGCTTTCTGGTATTGGAAACCATAGAGTTCAGGACCATCTCTTGTGGTACAGGGACTGTATATTTTGTGCAGTTCACCCAAAATCTAGCCCAGTTCTTCACAGTTTATTTCTGTAATACCCCCGACCAGCCAAACTGTATGAGATGAACTCAACAGTTAACAAGGGTAAGATAAAAGTAGGTATAGAGCTTCAATCTCTTTAGCTACCGAGGTACCTAGTCAATTGACAATCAACCTCATTGTTACTAACAGTAACCGCGCAAACAGCGCATCCTAACAGCGCATCCTAACAGCGCATCCTAACAGCGCATCCTCACAACGCCTCGCTCCTAGTATGTGAAACACACAGGCTGCCATTCCAGATGTGACAGGGTAAATGGACTGCGAGAGTTAGGCAATAGCATGAGAGCGTCATGAACAGACGCTGTAAGACGTCAGGTGCCGGAGGGGGCATCGGCGGGGCGTCGGGTGGGCACCGGCGATCACTCCGGAACGTGTTGTCTTGGTTTCGACGGCTAGTTTGGTCACGAAACCCTCTGCATAGGAGAAGGCAAATCGGAATAATCGTCACAATTGATCCCTAGGTATTGCTGTCGTTGACAACTTTTCCCTGCACGACCCCGGCCAGTGAAAAAAAGGAAACAAGCAACGCACACATGACAGAAAACAACAAGCGACAAACAAAAGCCACAAGTAACGATAGGTAAATATAGGTATAGGTCAAAGTATAATAGTTGACCCTTCCCGAGGACTTCGCTCTCGAGAAGGGCGACTATATACTCAGCGGGCGCGTGAAATAACGCCTTCCTAGTCAGCACAATGGCTACGCTCTATCTGCCCCTTCTGGTTCGTGACGATATGCTAAGATATAATCTTCAAATACCCTCTGGCACAACCCTCCTGGCAGCCGTTCCGGATCTGATAGGGCAAATGGGCTGTTGGGGCACGACAGGGAAGTGAAATGACGCGGGAACAAAGTCAAACAACCATGAACGATATTCGTGAGAGAGAACCAATATATATTTCCTCCATGATTGGCTTTCCAAAATAAATCGTTGAGAGTACCTAGGAGGATCGGTACAAATGCGGTAATATGCTGCTTATCCGGACATCGCCCCAACTTTAGCCGACGGGTACCTGCTGGGTGGCCCAAGCAACTCGCCGGGGATCGTTCCGGGCACGTGGACCCGCACTGCAGCTTGGCCGTTGCCGTTTCAGAATACGTGTCTGCTAGGCGGGAACCCGGCTTTACGAGCGATACAAGGCTAATCAGTGGTATCTCTCTAACGGACACCTTGAGGGATTGTCTCTGCTCTGACGTTGTCCGGGGAATCCATCGGACTGAGCTCCCTGAAGCTCTATCTCAGGCACCCATTACCGTGACTCGCCATTGAGAGCAAGCTGCTCGAGCTTCGTCATTCTTTCCTCCTTCACTTCACTTTGCCTCCTGTTCTTCTCATCACCAAGCATCGTAGAAATAAACCGCAACCATGACGAAACACCGTCCATCACCAGCAATGCTCCGACCATCCTCCCTCATCGCCGCAGCAGCCGCCCTCTGCCTGCCCCTCACATCCGCCTCTCAGCCTGGCGCCGCCTCTCCGGTACCGGCCCCGATGCGCGACCTGACTTGGGGCCAGCTCAACTTCCTCCACACGACCGATACCCACGGCTGGCTGGGCGGCCACCTTCTCGAGCCGCAGTACTCGGCCGACTGGGGCGACTACGTCTCCTTCGCAGAGCACATGCGGCGCAAGGCCGACGAGCGCGGCGCCGACCTCCTCGTCATCGACACGGGCGACCGCGTCGAGGGCAACGGCCTCTACGACAGCTCAAGCCCCAAGGGCCTCTTCACCTACGACATCTTCCGCGAGCAGGCTGTCGACATCCTTTGCACCGGCAACCACGAGCTCTACCAGGCCGACGCCGCCCAGCGCGAGCACGACATCACAGTGCCCAACTTCCGCGAAAACTACATTGCCAGCAACCTCGACTACATTGACCCCAAGACGGGCGACCGCGTGCCCCAGGCCCAGCGGTACCGCAAGTTCAAGACCAAGAACCAAGGGCTCGAAATCGTCGCTCTCGGCTTCCTCTTCGACTTCACGGGAAACGCCAACAACACTGTCGTCCAGCCGGTCGAGGATACCATCAAGTCGGAGTGGTTCAATAAGATGCTGCAGGAGGAGAAGCCCGACCTGTTCGTCGTCATCGGCCACGTCGGTCTGCGCATGCCCGAGTTCAAGGCCATATTCACCGCCATCCGGAAGGGCAACTGGTTCGCGCCCATTGCCTTCTTCGGCGGCCACGCCCACGTCCGTGACGCCCTAAAGTTTGACAAGGACGCTTTCGCGCTCGCCAGCGGCAGGTACGGCGAGACTATCGGGTGGATGTCGATCGACAACATCAAGAGGGCCAAGTCCGCCTCCGCCGCCGACGAGGCCTCGGCAGAGATTGCGCCGTCCGCCTCCTTCACGAGGAAGTACATTGACAACAACCTGTTCGGCCTCTACCACCACACCGGTCTCAACGAGACGACTTTCCCGACCGAGCGCGGCAGGAACGTCACCAGAATGATCGAGAAGGCCCGCAAGGCGCTCGACCTCGACTACAAGTATGGCTGCGCGCCCAAGGACCTGTGGGTCAACCGCGCCCCGTACCCAAGCGACGACAGCATCTTCACGTGGCTCGAGACGCAGGTGCTCCCGGACGTCATCCACAAGGAGGACCGGAAAGACGTCCCGCGCCTGGCCATTGTCAACACGGGTGGCCTGCGCTTCGACATCTTCAAGGGCGCATTCACAAAGGACAGCACCTACATCGTGTCACCCTTCACCAGCACCTTCAAGTACATCCCCGACGTGCCGTACGGCGTGGCCAAGCGCGTCATCGAGCTCCTCAACCAGGCCGGCAAGATATTTGAGGCGACGCACGACACCCGTTTCATGAACATACCCGAGATGATGTTTCCCAAGGACGATATCGTCATGATGAAGACGGAGCAGGAGGGAGAGCCCCGCCGGCTCGAGCTCCGCCACGAGTTTGAACAGCGCTTGCTGTCTGACGACGGCGACGACGAGTCCAAGAAGCCGGATCTCATCGGCGGGTACACCACCAAGGACGACATTAGCGCCGACGGCGACGACACGGAGCACACGCCAATCAAGTTCTACGAGGTGCCCAACTGCGTGCAGACGGAGATTGGCTTTCCCAAGGAGGGCAAGCCCGAGAAGGTGGACGTCGTCTTCATCGACTTCATCCTGCAGTGGGTTCTCGTCGCCCTCAAGTTCAGCGGCGGGGACTACAGCGAGAAGGACGTCCTGACGTGGTCGGACGACACGCTGACGTACAAGATGGGCGAGTGGATCCAGGAGAACTGGAAGGGGGACTGCTGAACGAGCTGGGCAGAGACAGGGTTGTCCTCTACCGGCTCATATTGATGTTTGGACGAATTGGGTTTCCGCCCAGGGTACATGGGTTCTTTCGGTCGGAGTATTTGTTTGGATCGATCTTCATTCTTTTTTTTCTTTCACGTTTCTTTTTCCGTTTCTCTTTGGCTTTTCGTCAAGCCACGCACTACATCTTGCCAAGGCACCCTTGACCAGGCACATGCATACCAACTTGGGGCTGAGAATTGTCGACAGGGAGGGGAGGATGCGGGTACGGGCTCAGTCATACGGGGGGTTAGAAAGTCAAACAACGTAGACTGCAAACAAGACTTGACAATATATATCATACCTATCACAGTATCCTCCCTCTCTCTAGTTGCGGCTCAGAACGGCGCCAAGCCTGGATCCGCTGTCACCCCACGGACCTCCTGTGCCAGACTTATTATCGACGTACGTGCCACCATCACCCACTTTACCCTAAAAAGTGACCAGTTCGACCTCATACCGAGGCATTACTCACCGCGGACAGACGCCCGTCAGGCCGCCTTTTCTCAATGGCACTATCTGGTGTTTTTTTTTTGTGCCCCACCCTTCCGCGGCGTCCTCGCTTTCGCCCTATTCCCGGATTTCCTGTTCCGCCCGCGGCGAGACGGCAGAAGCTGCGAGATGAACCGGCGTAAGGTTTAAACCCCCAAGGACTCTGGCTTCCTCCCGGGTAGCCGTTCCGGCAAAATAAAATAAAATAAAAAAGACAAAAAAGAGAGGGGCAAAGGGACCGTCCGTTCGTTCCCCCTTGTGATAATCCTCCCTAACCTGAAGTAAGAATTAAGACGCCCGAGCGCGTGTGACAATCCAGCGGTGGGCCGCGGCGCGGACGGTCCTTTTTTTTTTTTTCTTTTTCTTTTTTTTTTCTTCCCCTCCCCTTCCCTTCCAGCGGGGAAGGGAGCCGTGACAAATGGCGTGGCGGTCGACGCTATTGCCAGACAGCGCCGTCGGTTGAGAAAGGTTGTATATGAGACTCGAACGAGAGGCTTTTTCTTGCCCATCTCACCATACGAAGTAGACGGGGGGAGGGGGGTCCAAAAGGGAGAGGGAAGGTTTGAATGGCTTTCCTTCAAAGTCCTGGTCCTGTTCGCCCGGGTTGTTTCTCCCCGGAGCCCTTCTCTCGTTGCCGTCGCGCTGTTCCAACTGGATTCAAACACACAAGGGATAGGAAAATGTTGGATGCCAAACGGCCCTGCGCGTGTGGATGAGCGTCGATCTCTGGGCACAAATCGGGGCAGTTCCTGCGTTTCAGATCCTTTCCTTTTCCCCTTCCTGTTGCTCATTTTCTTTCCTTGTCTTTGCCCACCCAGTGTTGGTCCTCGTTCGTTGCTGGTGCGTAACTAGAGGGGAGGGGTCTGTGTGGGAAATCAAACAATACGACGACAAAGGGTGACATGAAAAAAAGTTCTTTGCTTGTAGATCTTAATCCAACGTCGGGATGCGTGCGTGTGTTTCTTGACGTCAAACCTGCTCCACCACCTTGCGACGAAAGGGATGTCAAGGGCACACATCGACCCGCCCAAGGCGGTTTCGTCAATGGCAGATTGGCGGGTAACGACAAAAGTGCCGTGCCGGAAAGACTCCATCTCATTGCTCGGACAGAGGAGCAGCGGGGGGCCGCGGAGAAGCTCTGAGGGCTAGGTGGTTAAGTAGTGTACAACTAAGGTTTAAGACATGGATAGGTATTGTAGCTGTAGCATACAGTAGTATCCTTACTTAGGAATTGTAGGTATAGGTTGTTTAAGCATGGATGGTTGTAGCATACAGTAGCATCCGTACCTATCGTAGGTACGTGTAGTTTGTGTAGGCATGGATGAACCATACACAAAAAGATACTTTGGAGGGTTTAGCCAGGGGAAACGAAACCCCCTTTTTCCTTTTCTCCTTTCCCAGGTACGTACCGTTGTTTGGCCCTCTTTTTTCTCTTTTTGTTTCCATCCGATCGGCCCTTCGGCCGCTAACATGCAGACTGCCTCCCCCTTGCTTGCCCCACCGCCCCCCCGGTTACTACCAAGGTCGAATGTGAAGTGCACATCCGTACGAGTACACTACCCAAGGGAGTTAGGCAAAGATACAGCAATCTGGTAGGCGTGATGAGTATCAATGAATATTGTGTAGGTATGCCCTTCGGTCGACACGGGCCTTGTGGTGTTCTCATGTAACATGAGCTGCATGGGCTACAAATTGCTGTACCGTCAATGACAAGTCTGGCTCTCTCTGTCTGTCTCTCTCTCTCTTTCTCTCTTTCTCTGCCCCCCCCGGACGGCACACACTCGCCTGAAATAGACAAGAGACGAGCCCCGGCAGGCCTGATCGCACACAAACAACCTTGATCCTGGATATCTCGTTCAGGCGGTTTTACCCGGGGACGCTCCCATCGCGATTCGTCCTTTAATTATCCCGAGTCGTCAATACCAACCGGTACGGTGCCACATCCATCGTCACAAGGCCCTTTTTATGCCAGGGGGGGCCTTAGTCACCGAATAAATCGGACGTGTGAATCCGCATAAGGCTCTGCTGCGTGTCCCTTTTTTCAGGGGTCCTCCGTCCTCGTATGCATTACCCGCGTCTCCCTTTGCAGTGTGCAAGGGCGGGCAGGCAGGCAGGCAGGCAGGTACCGGTAGACGGGCAGGCAAACAAAACATGCCATCCCGACCTTTCCGTCCCAACTGACGGCATCGGTGACTTGTCGGATCCCTCGCCACGAACCTCCTTGCAGCTGCAGAAAAAGGATTCGACTATCCGTATCCATCCAGCCAACTAGCCAGCCAGCCAGCCAGCCAACCTCCCCCACCTTGTGCTGTTGACGTGCGGGCGCGTGGAGGCCCTGTCCGAACGATGCGAACCCTTCAAGGGGGGCCAAGGTCTTAGATTGCACGCAGCTTCGCCCACAAGGCAAGGCCGCCAAAGTCCCGGCCCGCCGGCGAGGGGAGGAGAGGTCAGACGTGTTACCTGTGGTGTCGTGGTGTCGCGCGCCTCTTGCTCGCACCGGGCTGCCGTCTCATTAAACACCAGTCCCAAGAGGGAAACCGTGCCTGGGACAAGGCCTGTTCTTCATCTCCACACAGCACTCACTCGTGGCCCACTCCTTTTTGGTGGCAGCAACGACGTCGCAATAGCCGGGCCCTACCCCGACCGAGCTCCCCTCCTCCCAGACCAGCCCCCAATTGACTTTTGTCTGCCGTCTCTCCTCGTCCGTGTTGGCTGTTCACGATCTTCTGTTGTCTCTCGCTCTCTCGACTCCTTGCTCTGTCTTCAAAGGGATCAATATCAGTCTCGCCCTCCCCGGCAGCGAGCGGGTTCGATACTCTTTGCTTTTTTGCCCACAAGCCACACAGCCTTTGCTCGACCTTGTCTCGTTCCCAGTATCAGCTCCACCAACAGTTCTGTCCTCCCCGCCAGCCTGGGCCCAGCTTGTTAATTGCTGAGCACCCTGTTTGGGACATCATTACCGCCGTCGCCGCCGCCGCTGTTGCTGCTCGTTGTGCGCCCCTGCTCCTGTGACGGGTCAACTGTCTTGGGGTCCGCGAATAAGGATCGTCACCCCTTGTACATCACCCAGCGCATCCTCCACATCTCAAATCACCGTCACTCGGGAAAAGTCGCGACATGGCCCGTTGGCAATAACCACCGCTCTTCCACTTCTCTCGGCCACGTTTGTTCCTCTCCGGTCGCACTCCACGCTTCCCGGCTGCTCGACACCGGAGTCGTTGCCCCCTCCGAACGCTCATTCTCCAAGCACAAACTCCTATTGGCTTGGTCGGTTCTTCATTTCCTTCCGGCTGGAAATCGTTCGGTTCTTGACCTGGTTGCCCATTTCCCGGCATTACGCCCCATACTCTTTGCATAGCTCACAACGGTTTTATGCGATTCACTCGTCCTGTATGCCCCTCATCAACCCCTACACTCGGCTACGCGGTACCGTAAAAGCTGACCGACGCAGGTCTTGACACCGTCTTGACGCGACCATGGTGTCCTTTTTCGGATTGAAGCTCGGTGCTGACAAGAAAAAGTGCGTGGGCCGTCTCCCCCAGGGTCCTACGGGTGCAGAGCTAACGCTCCATAGGAAAGCTGACAAGGCCGTCGAGCAAAAGCCTCAATGGAAGAAGATTGACCAGAACCTCCTCGGCCAAGGCCAGTTCTTTGGGCAGGGCCTTGATCGCCCCGTCCCCACTGGGTCTCGTCCCGGTACTGCCGCGTCCAACAGGAGCTTCATCGCCAGCTTTCGTCAGCCGAAAGCGCCATATCTGAATGGCGGCTCGTCCTCGCTCGTCGATCTTGGTGCGCCGGGCGGCGGCAAGGGTATCAGGCCTGTCGGATCCGAGGCTAATCTCAACATGAGGTGGAACAACAGCTCCGTCACAAGTCTGAACAACATTGCGAGCCCACCAATAATCACCGGTGGCAGCAGACCAGGAAGTAGATCAGGAACCCCTCAGTCGATCACTCGAAAGGTTTGGATCAATCCTCTTGACGTCCACTTCGCTCGTGACGGTGCTGGTTCGAGAAGTGACGGTGCTCTCAGCCCGGCTCCAAGTGCCGCGCCGAGTGGCTACCACTCCACGCCCAGCCTGTCCCCGCTTCCCACTCCGACCGTCGCCAACGCGCCCCGGAGCCCGCTGGGCCAATTCGAGTTCAACCTGAACCCGTCAGAAACATCCAAAGGTGACAGGTTGGCGCCCGCTCCGCTCTCACCCACCAAATCGTATCCTTCTCCTCCTCAGTCCGTCAGCGGCTCCCTTCCGCGCCTGAGAACCGATTTCCGACCGAAGACGGCCGTGAGCACTGTCCACGAGGCATACCAGCCCAGACCAGCCGCACTTCCGTCTCCGACCGCGTCGGCGGGACGCTGCAGTGACGAAGAGCAGCATTTCTACCCCAGGCCCATCATCCAGAATGTGGCAGCAAAACGAGACACACTCACCATCGTCACGCCTCGCAGACAAAGTTTATCGATGGACATTGACGAAGATCCGACTGCGCTCAGTCTCGGTATGAGAGGAGAGCAAAGACCCGGGAGCCCAATAAGTCCGCCACCGAGAAGCGTTCGGCGGCCGCGTCCCCCGGAATTGAAGAATCTACCTCAAATGCCCCGGGGTGCTGGGCCTCCACCCCCGAGGCCGCAACAGACCCCGTACGATGGGCAGTTGCAAAACGCCTCTCGGGCACCCGATGATGCGTTCTATGCCAGGCAACCAACGGGTTCGGGTCCGCGGGAGAAGACGAACTTTGAGCTGAAAGGGAGAATGGACTCTGGTAGCCGCACTCGCGATGACCGCCTTTACCTGCCACAAGGATACCTCGGCCCTCCGCCCGCGGCGAGAAAGGTGGCACCAGGTGAAGGCGAACGCAGATACGGCATCACACCTTCAAACCGGCGTAAGCCTCCGCCACCTGTTGAGCTCCAACGCAAGGCACCCAGCCCGCAGCCCCGACCACCGGTCTCGGAAGACGGCGATATCGAGCACGGCAACTTTGACACAGTCTCTCCTCGTATGCAGACTCCCCAGCCGTCGACTCCCAACAACTTAATGCTGGAGCCTTTGGACAATACGAACTGGCCGCTGCCGAGCCCTCTGGCAAGCCCGACATTCGGAACAGGCTACCGGCCTCAATCGCCAAGTGAGATATCGGAAGCTCAAAGTAGCCCTGGGCCAGTGATGCCTATGGCTTCTGGGCGTGAGGGGAGTCGAGATACCAGACGGCCGGACTTTGGACTGAGGGCGCCAACAGGTATTGCTGATGAGTTCCGTGTGGGCTTCATCTAGGTGCGGGGCTGGAAGATTATTAGGATTGATTGTCTAGCAAATGAGATATGGAGTGTGTTTGCGGAATGGGGATACCTTTGGGCGTGCTGGATCGGCGAATTGGAGGGCGACAACATACCATACCATGTTTGCATTGGAGTTTTATTGTTATTGTTGTTATTGTTATTCTGGTATGGCGGATGGAGGGAAAAAAGAGAATGGCGAACAGATGGGCGGCGGAGCAGGATGGGACGACATTGGAGTCCGGTTCACAATTATCCCATGATAATGTATTAATCAACCATTTTCTGGTCAAGACCAGTAGCGGGGCTGCGGCATGTATCATTTCGAAACCATGAGGCAAGCGCGGGCTGTCTTGGTTCTTGCCTTCCTTGCCTTGCCTTGCCTGTCGATTTGGGCGGTCTTTCCTCTACCGGTTAGAAATCACCGGCGGCAGTCACGGTGTGAATGCGTCACGCTCCTCCTTTCCTCTTTCCCAACAGAATGGAAACTGCAACCTGTAGAATGATGCTGGGTTGCACAAGGAAGGGAGACTGACGCTTCGCTACCCCTACCTACCAGGTTACGATACAAAGTACGGATAGATACTTGCAAGAAGCAGTTCAGGCTTTCTAAAAATAGGCCCAAGGGTGGGAAACGTCATCGCTCGTCCACATGGCCAGAGTTCCAAGTGCCGTTTCCCCATCTCCGAAGGTGGAATCCGGCTGAGACGTCGGTCGGCCCCACAACCGCTTCACAGCCCCACGATTATGAGCCGTCAACTCGCCCGGGTCAGTCGAAGATAGTGGCGGACATAGCTCAGTTGGGAGAGCGTCAGACTGAAGTCAACTTCAATCACTTAATCTGAAGGTCGTGTGTTCAATCCACACTGGCCGCATCTTCTCTTTTGCCGATTCTCCATAATCGGCATTTGCTTACTATAACTGTTTCTGCTTCTTCTTCTTTTTTTTTCTTTATTCAATGAATGAATGGAAATGCATCACGGAACTCCAAATCTGTGAAGGACGAACGAACGTTACTCACTGTTTCTCCCTATCCTACCCAGCTCATCACCAACTGCCCGACCGACCGCCAACTGGGGAACTCGCTGTCTAACCATCTCAATCAACACTTAATTATTACTTACAATCAATCAATCAACTTGATGCTCCAGGATTAACAGATCTTCATACGATGCCCACCCAATACAGCAGCCCCTTGAGCCAGCAGCTGTCAAACCCGAACGGGATACCTTAGTCTCGTCGCTGCTATCCCCGCGATCTCCCTTTTGCAACACCTTGGCTCGTTAGAGAGAGAGAGAAAAAGAGGAAGAGACCTACAAGACCTCCAACTTCGTTCGACAACGCGTCATCCATAGCAGCGCTCGCATTGCATCCGCGTAGATCGCTCCCTCACGAGGCGGCTCGGCAGTCGCAGCATCGGCCGAAACAGGGGCGAAAATGCGGGGGTCGGTACCGCCCAGGCGAGCGGAAGCATGGGAGACCAACGTGCCAACGCACCCGTGATTCAACGTCTCGTTTCCTCCTCCCCGGGGCTGCGCGTCAACCTGCGGACTCGCCAAGCAGTTTACACGAGAGGACCGAGAGGAGGGGGCAGGGTTCCCAAAACGTCTCGCGCCACACGTTGACGCTGCCTAGCCTGACTGGCCTAGCCGACAGTGACCCCATCCACGGCCCCAGAGAAACGGGTAGCCACGAATTGAAGCTTATTGCGTGGAAGCGCCTCGCCCGGGGTAGGGGTCGCTAGCGGTGCCATGGGATTCGCCAGTCCGGATTGCCAAGGCTCGGGTTCAAGTGTTTGTTCTCCTGCCATCCGATTCAGACTGGGTCACCCCGTAGACCGACGTACCCAAGACCCGTGGGCAGTCTCCAGGCGGCAAACCATAATTGTTGCAAAATGCCTGTCGTGGTATGGGCCAAGACCAGACCCCGAACGCCCAGCTGTCTGATACTTCGGCTCCGGCATGGCAGATTGCGACTCTGCTGGCCAGGTGGCCGTTGCCTTTAGGCAGTGTATATTGGCGAGAGCTGGAGACGCGAGTATAATAAGGATGCCAGAGTTGTCGAGAGAGCAGAGCAGTTTTGTGACCCATCTCCAATCACTTCCCCATCTCGAGCTTTTTTCTGCTTTCTTATTTTCTTGTTTGTGATACTTCTTTCAAGTGCTGCGCACTCTTCAGCTCCCTCCAGTTCCGGCTTACGTACGATATACGACTTTGGTGAAGTTACTCTCTCAACTAGAAAAACATCCACATATATACATTAAAATGCGCTACACAACCGTCGCACTCCTTGCCCTTGGCCTCCTCACAGGCAATGCTTTGACAGGTTCGTACCCTCTGTTTCCTTTTGAGAAAACGTCGTCACCGGCCAAACCTGCTGGAAGTTGAGTAGTCTTCAATACTGACTTGTTTCTTCCTTCACAGCACCAACTCCTCAGCCCGGCGGAGGTGTAAACGCCTTTGGCGGCGGTGACCAGAACGGTGGAGGCAAACAGGACAAACAGAACGCTCAAGGAAACCAGGACCAAAACGCTCAGGGCCAGAACAACCAGGACCAGAACAACAACAACAACAACAACAATAACAACCAGGACCAGAACAACAACAATAACAACAACGGAGACCAGAACAACCAGAACAACAACAACAATAACAACAACGGAGACCAGAACAACCAGAACAACAACAACAATAACAACAACGGAGACCAGAACAACCAGGACAACAACAATAACAACAACAACGACAACGAGCAAGGAGGTGGCGCGGATGCGGCCGAATTCGAGGGCCTGGCTTGCACCAACGGGTCCGGGTCCGGATCCTGCCAGGCGGACGGCCAGTGCGATGTCAACGGCGAAGTCGCATTCATCGAGGGCCAGTGCGGTCAGTAAACGGACAGGAGGAACCCGTGTTGCCGCGTGTTAGCCGGCTGAGGAGCTCAGCCCGCCTAGACTAACTAGTCCGGCTTTTTTGGGGGGTCGAGCGAAGATATATATCGTTACCAAATAGAAGAAGGGGGGGGGGGGGGGGGATAAAATGTTGACTCCTTGTTTTGGTTTATCCGCCCAAGTGATCAAGACGTTTTGTTTGTACTGTCAGTCAGGCCTTGGACGAAGCTCGGAAGCAAAACAAAGGAAGAAGAGAGGAATAAAACCGGCATGTGTTCGGCTTGCCCCCCCACGCCCTGCTATTTGCTGTTCTGGCGAGGCACGGTGCCAGTCATCGTCGTTGTCGTCGATGCGCCCTCTGTTCCTGGATAAACTCAACAGCAAGAGTCAAAGCAGAGATTCGCCATGTCGGGACCGACAATACACTTGTCCAAACAGCGCCATTGTTCGCAAATTGCAACAACAAAAAGAGAGAGAGAGAGAAAGAAAAGAGTCTCTTTACTTAAGGGTAGTGCCCGAGTCCCCCCTCAAGACAGAGAGAGCCCCCTCTTCCCCGAGCCAGACAACAACAGCTTCAGCAAAGTCGAAAGCCGCTTCACGCCGGCTTCACTTTTTTTCCGGCATTGTACCGCTGTACTAACGCAACAAAATTCCCTGCTAACCTAACTAACCAACCCCCTCCCTTTTCTTTTTTTTGGAAAACATGTGCTACGTCTACCGGCACCGCCACATCTGCTGCGACTGCGGCCGCATCATGTCCTCCAGGGACAGCACCGGCTGGTGCGAGAACCGCACCTGGGTCCGGCCCGGCCCCTTCGAGCACGCCGTGCCCTACTGCCCCGAGGGCACGAGGCTGGTCCAACTCGACTACAGGGTCGTGCGGTGCGTCGCTTGCCACTTCGGCCCGCTCGGCGCCACGCGTGCCGCCGACGCGCCTCGCCACGACGCTCGGCCGCCGGAGCAGCGGCGGCAGGGTCGTCAAGATGAGCCAACAGAGAGCGACGCCGACGGAGAGTCCGAGGCCGAGGCTCCGGGTCTGCTGCGGGGCGTCGGCACGTACGTGGGCCGGGTTCTTGCGGGGTGGGCGGCGACCATCCTGGGCGGTGTTCCGGTTCCTCCTGACCATCCGGCCTACAATCGTTCCTGATCTAGGTGGTCCAAAAGAAAATAAGAAAGAAGAGAAGAGAAAACAATGCCATATACCGCGTAGTCGGAGAAAATAAGTTGAGTGTTGTTGGTATAACAGGCGTGATATTCATTAGAAACCCTATCTCGTGTCTGTTCTTCTTCCACTGGAATTTTGATCAAACATCGTTCCCCTGTCGTTGAGCACAGCTGCCTGCCCTCCCTACCCTTGCAAACGCCACAATCACAGCTAGACAAAGACTAAGCAAATGGCCAGTTCTTGTTCAGCACGATGCAGCTCCCGTTGGACGACGAGGCAATGTCCTTGTCGGTCAAGAACACGCAGTACTTGGCCACGGCGGCCGGGTCCAGCCCCGTCTCGCCGCGCTTGTACTCGGGCATGGCGGCCGTGACCCGGGCCATGCCGGCGTCGTTGACGCCGCCGGCGAAGGCGTCCATGAGGTTGGTCGTGTCCATGGGGCCCACCAGCAGCGCCACCGAGCAGATGCCCCTGTCGCCGTAGAAGCCGGCCGTGTTCTTGGTGACGGCCATGACGCCGTGCTTGGAAGCCGTGTACGCCACGCCCGACGTCAGGCCGCGGCAGCTCGCGTTCGAGCCGATGTTGATGATGAGCCCAGCCGGCCCGCCGCTGGCGCTCGCCCCGCCCTGCGCGAGGAACTGGTTGACTGCGTGCTTGCTCATGAGGAAGGGCCCCGTGAGGTTGACGGCGAGCACGCGGTCCCAGGTGTCCTTGGCGCAGTCGCCGACCGGGTCGAACCGGTCCATGACGCCGGCGTTGTTGACGACGACGTCGAGGCGGCCGAAGCGGTCGACGGTGCCCTTGATGAGGGCCTCGACCGAGGGCTCCGAGGTGACGTCGACGACGGCCGTGTGCAGACGTCCGGCGTAGGTGTCGCGATGTTCCGAGGCGACGGCCGAGACGCGGGCCTCGTTGATGTCGGCGATGACGACGTTGGCGCCGGTGGCGAGGTACGCCTCGGCGATGGACTTGCCGAGGCCGCCGCCGGAGCCGGTCACGATGACCGTTGTACCGGGAAGCGTGGTGGGCATTGTAAATAAGGGGTTGGTTGTGTGCGCTGCGTATTGCGCGTGGGATCCGCGTTCAGTGTTGATCAAAAGCTGATGGCGATGCGGTATGAGACCGTCAACGCTTGTTCTGACGTCACGAGGTTGTGTGAGAGCTTAGAGTGGTGTTGGCGATATCGGCAAAACGATGTTGAATTCGTAAAGGTCACAGCAAGGTAGTGAGGCAGATTTATGTCAGGTAAAGCAGATCGTTAGAGAATCGAGGTCAAAGTCGTCGACGAGAGAAGCCCCTCTCCCTTCCGAACAAGTTTATGTAGAGGATTCATCGTCGAGTGGAGGGGCGGGCGGTTGCGGGGCAGAGTCTGCGGGGGGCAAATGGGCAACCTCGATTGGGCGCTTCGCGGCCTCCGTTGACGTGCTCGTGGAGCTCTCGACGCTAGAGAGAGCGGGAGGAATGGGTTGGTTGGATTTTTTTCTTGGTCTTTCTTTTGCCTTCGACGGCAAGTGGCTTGATGGATCGATCGTATTCGGATACCTAGGCATTCGACGTCCAGGTCACTTGGACCATCGGCGTTCCCGCCCTCTCGCTACCCGCAATCTCGCCCGATCGGCCGCTTCCAACTTGCATGCATGCAGGAACGAGTCCCGGGGATCTGGATTTGCCAATGGGTAGGTGGTATTACCCCGTCCTGTATGCGGCCCGGTCGGGTTGAGTTTGTTTGGTTGGTCTGTTGGGGATGGGGACAGACGGATTGGGTAGGTAGATTGGGACGTGGTGCAGGGCCTATCTATCTATCTACCTTGTGTTTTCTGCAGGCAAACATAGCCCAGGTGGCATTCAGAGTGAGTGGTGCGACTACGGGGCGTGCTCGGGTTCGCCCTGCTTCCCCGCTGCACCGAGGTTTTAGCCATCTCTGTTTATTTACGTGTATGTTATTGCATACATAGGTAGTAACTAACGTTCGACCGACCGTGATGTTCTTTCTGTGTTGGACTCGTTCCTCTACTGGCTTTCCGTTTGGGGGCGGAATGAAGGTTTGGTTTGGGCATTCGCACATAGGACGCCAGTCTCGATGGTTCCGAGATTGTTCATCATCATCCCTCACAGACTGTCCACAATTCGATCAGACAGACAGACAGACAGACCTTCCTTGGTTTTTGACCAAGATGTAAAGAATATGTACACAGTATATATATATATATAGAAGCGGTGTCAGTTCCTCGTGGTTGAGTTCAATTGGGCAGAGAATAAGGCGTGCATGCTGCATGCAGGCATGTAAGCTACTCATTGTAGATTAATAAATAACATAGATAGATAATAGAAGTAAGTGCTTTGTTCTCCCTGGCTTACTCAATTAAGTATTTCTTTCAAGGATAGAAGAAGAAGAGAGACAGACAGACCTCAGCTGTTGTTCCTCCTTTACTCTACAAGACAGACAGACGGGTTGTGAGCAAACAGCCCCAGAAAAAATGCAAAAGAGAAGATGCGGCCAGTGTGGATTGAACACACGACCTTCAGATTAAGTGATTGAAGTTGACTTCAGTCTGACGCTCTCCCAACTGAGCTATGTCCGCCACGATCTTCGACAACGATCGCCCGGTACAGTGTATAAGATTCCTAGCAGAAGGGCCCACGTCGACGAGCTGAGGTTCCTTTTTCGCACAATGCCATGATGTGATTTATCCGTCAAACGCAAAGAAAAGAGCCGTGGTTGCAAATGACATGCAGTGTTGCTTTTTGGCCACATTTGCAATGACACCAGAGCGTTCGCCAAACTGCACAATAGACCACCCTCGAATCCATCCACTTCATCCAAGTCTAAAGAGAGAGCCATGAAATGCTCGCTCGTTCTTCCATAAACATTCCAAACACGCAATTTCTACACACTCCAAAGACGCCTCGCTCAATGCCACGAAATCCAAGGGCACTCACAATTCCTGCAGCCAAGCTCCCCTCGTGCCTCATCCATCGTCCTCCCGCACAAGTCCAATCCTTCTGTCCCTCTCCTCCCTCAATTGTTTATCCTCGCTCCCCAAGAGCATCTTCTCCTCCACAAAGGCCGGATCGCTGGTACGGAACTTTTCTCGCATCATACATGAATTTTCCGTGGTCTTGGTCACCGAGATACGTGGAGACCGGTCTCGTGGCGAAAGAGATGGTGCAGGCCAGAGGATTCGCTGCGCTTCTTCGTCGCTCAAAACTGCCGGCGATGGAATGTCGGGACCGGGCGCGCCTTCACAAGAGCGCATCGCCGAGGACGCTTCCTCCAAAGAGTTGCCTTTTTCCGCTTGCGTCTTCGAGCCTTCGGCATCTCCATCTTCCCCGGAAATGCCAAAGCCTTTCTCGGCATCCCGCATGGCTTCCGCTGCCGCTTCAAGTGCACCCGCCTGCTCCTTTGGCAATTTGTCTTTTCTCTGAGGGACTCTGGCGAAAGAAGTCAATTTCGCCAACGTCATCCGCCGCTGAGCTTTTGTAAACCTTTGCATCAGAACAAGTTCGTTCTCCTGGAATGTCTGATAAAAGTCTCGGTTGACCATCGCTGCGGCGTATAGGTCGTCTGCACTTTCGATATTGCGTAGAATTTTCAATCGTAATTCATCTGTCAAAAAGTCTTTCGTATCCCGTACCTTGCCGGGGTGTTTGAGTCGTCCTTGCAGAACGGCCTGTGGTTGCTTCGACCGATGCCGAGACAGCGCCCAACCATGAGCGCGTCTGCTGATATCGTATAATGTTAGACCCGAGATGCTATTGTAGATGTCGTTGATCGCCGCGCGGAACTGCGGTGTCGGATCGCAAACCCCGCCTTTGTGCAGCACCTGCGGAGGGCTGGCGAGCGTCCGGAGCAGGCCAACGAGCTGGGCTAGACTCCTGCGAGGCGTCTGCTGGGGATTATCCAAAGTACCGAGAACCCTTGGATTGATGATTGTAGAGAGGAGCTGCAATTCCCCGTAGACTAGCATGAGCCAGCCGAGGTTTGTTGCATCACACCAGTGGCTTTCTTTAGGACACCTGGGGCTGCTACTGAATACCAAAGGCTCGATGGGAGTTGCTGTATCCGCAGACGATCCCAGGCCGGGGGAACGGGTCCTGGCATGCGGCAGAGTGATCCCATTCGACAGGTTTGGTGCATCATCTCGTCCAACGTCTTTGGACGGCGCGCGTCGTAGATATTCTTGTATTGTGTTGACACAACACGCATGCACCTGAGCCATCTTCGCTGCTCTCAAATACCAAATCTTGTCCTTGATCTTCTGCGGCCACCGTAAGCTCTGCAGTTCTTCCTCGTCGACAAGGTTGAGGATGGCAGTCTTGGACATGCGCATGAACAACTGTCGAAGCCCAAAGGTGTAGCTGATGAGAAGCATTCCTCCAGGCATGTCTTCGCTGCTTTTGTGGATCCATTGCGGCAACCATCGGTGCTCGACAAACAGCTCTAGAGGCGAGGTGCATCGATATCGTAGACACACCTCGGCGATGGCGACGAATTGCTCAAAAGATACTTCCCGCGGGACTTTGTCGTTGTGCATATGTGCCGCGTGGAGGAGAATGGTGAGGGCCCGTTCCGAGTCGTGTTCGAGCTGCGGCATGCGATACAGTCTCGCCTCGGTACCGTCATCGCAGGTGTACGGCGTTGGAGGGGGTGCCAGCTGATCGATCATATCTTCATCGTCGTGAACCTCCACATGGCTATGCTCTGTGAACATTCTTTCAAATATAGGCGAGGTTTCTGCGAGTAGAAATGAAGACACCCGGAATCTTAGAACCGGCATGGACTCGGCTCCAAGATTCGCAAACTCGAGAATGGCATCGCCTCGGGGGGAGACATGGTGCTCTTTCACGGGCCTTTCGTCAGAGACACCCGACTCCCCTAGCTGCAGGATGCGAGTGATGTCAACGAGGTCTTGTTTGACACGGTCGTAGTTCCTGAGACGTATGAGGTATCGCGGGAAGAAATCAGGGCTTGCTGAGAAAGTCTTATCGACGCTGGTCTTTCTCATCTGTTGGATAGCAGCCGCACGGAAGTCTCTATCCTGGAACAGTGCTTTAACCATGCCTGGCGTGGCATCGGGCTCGTAGCTCTTGTAGGTTTCGGAGAGCGCGAGCTCGAAGGCCTGTAGCAATGATTCGATGCATTTTTTCCAGCCACGGACGGCCGATAGACAGTTTTCGCGAGTTGGCCCGGAATGTTGCCCGCAACTTTGCCCCGTTGTTACTTCCGAAATACTCTTCCCACTGAACGAAGATCTAGTATCGATGGTCACGGGGCTGTAGGGTACGTCGAGGGAAGATTCCCGCGACATACCTATGCCTTCTGTGTTTTTAAGCATGTTCATCTGGCCATTGCCTGGTGGTGCGTAGGTTGAGATGCGCAATAATGAACGACACAACGTCGCATGATCTCCGACCTTGGAATAATCCTTGAAAGCAGCATCGGCGTCCTTGCTAGAAAGCGTTGAGCCAACCCGTTGCGTTGACTGTTGGATTTGCCGAAGGTAGGTCTTGAAGTCGTCGAAGGCGAGCGCGGACCCATCGGGCGACTCTTCAAAGTCGAAATCATCGCCGGGCTTCTGTTGTCGGACCGTAAGCATGGCTGGCCAGATCGGATGGCAATCGCCGGGGCCATCGCACCAAGTATGCTCGAAAACAAGAGGTGAAGGGGAAGAAAGGTCGGGTTAAGAGTATATGGGAATACAGGGAATGGAGCTCTTACCAAAAGCCCGTCGTCTTTGGCTGAGCCGATAGTCGAGATCTTACGCAATGCATTGCTGAACCGTCTGATCTTGGGCGACGTTGAGGCAACATCACTGCGGCTGCGTTGGCGTCCCATCATACTACAACTAGCTGCGAGCCAAGTGTAAAGCAGGGGTAGCGTCCGAACTGAGCAGTCGAGTACCAGCCAGGGCCGACCATCTCCATCAATCATCGAAGGCGTGGAGACGACATGAGCAAAGGAAAGCTAGCACTGATTGAACGGTTCGCTACTGCCAACACCTGCGGATACACTACTGTAAACAGCAGCATTCGGGGAGCAGTATGGCTGTGGAGGAAGGAATGGACGAATATCACCTATCACATGGTTGCAGACGATGGATTGCTTCTGCCTGGAAAGTGTTGCATCCCGGCGGAGAAGACAAAGACGAAGAGCACGAGAACGACTGGGGCCCCAGGTGGAAATTGCATTTGTGCCAAGCAGGGACTGACTGTCATTGGAGACTCGATTAAGGCTGATTGCGGGGTCGTCAGAGAGCCGTTCTGATGACGTAATCTTGTCTGAATGACACCCGTACTATCCGTATTACCTACCTACCTAGGTAGGTAAGTAAGGTACCTACTACCTATTATACCTACCTGCCTAGGGAAGTACTGTACGTATCCCTCCACCAGGCCAAGCATCCTCAACGATGGCCTCGACTCTCTCTGCCAGATCCTACAAAACACCAATTGGCTTTTCAAATCATTTCTTTTTAACGCTTCCCGTCTATCTGCTTACACTGACACTAGTCATTGACGTCTTTTCCCGCTCCTATAATGCGGTCGTGCTGGATTCTTCTGTTGCCTCTCCCCAAAGACACATGTCCAGCCTTTCCCCGCCGGGGTATTTCATGACAATCGCAGCTGTTCTACATACAGCTTTAGACCTGATCATCCACACGCCCTCTCTTCTTCCCTTTCTCTCCGTATACCCTTTTTTCCCCCCACCCATGATATGACTCTGTCGGTAAAACGAGACTTGATGACGCATGCCCGAACCGTGACCCATTCCGAAAAACCCGTTGCCGCAGATGCAATGAGACAAACAATGGACCCTGCCACCCGAAATAATGCAACAGACCCCTCCCCCTTCCCCCACATGCGATCTTGGTCGATGAAATAAGACGACTGAGGCAAGACAACAGCCTCTGTTTTGGATGCTCGAGCAAACGCTCCAGGTCGCTCCGAGCCCGAATCCCCCTTCTTCTTGTGCAATTCATCGACACTCCGGTGCACGATGAGTCTCGCACACTTCTGCTGCTTTTGTTGTTCGTTTGAAATTGACTGGACCGGGTCATCGCCGAGCAAAGCGGGCTTGTTGGTAGTCGAAACTGCGGAAGGTGCTTGTCACAGCACCAAGTCCATCCTCGCATCCGATCCATCGCCGCCATTCTTTTGTGCATCTCTTCTCGCAGCCGTCCATGGGTATGAACCCGTCAGGTACCCATGGTAATACCAGGCCCCTTCACCTGCCGCGCACTTCACGTTCGATCCAGAATACGCGTGTCCAATATTTGTCCATGGCCGAAGCTGATGACGGAATGCCAGCAACTTGTGCCCATGCAATTCTTTCATCACTCTGAGCCATATCCAAAGAAAACAATGCTAGCTTTCTGTCGTGTCAAGGGATCCACGATGATGTGCAGACGGATTTGTCCAGCTGTCTCGGCATCAGCCGCCCTTTCGGTCCGCCTCGTGCTTGGGCGGCTGCTCGCTTGACACGAACCCGCTGCCCGGATTCTTGACGTCGGCGCCTTTTTTGCGACTTTTGGTTGCCTTTTGCCACGTACCGTCGCCGCCATGGCTTTCGCTCTTGATGCCTCGGCTATGGCCGTTCTCTCGAATGCCGTTTACCCTGGGTGATTGAGCCGGTACCTGGCCAGTCTGTGAATGCGACTGAGGTTGTGTTCCTGCTTGGGCCGAGCGCTGTGTCGCTGCTGACAACCGTTTTGGTGACTGAGCCGATGCATGAGCCTGCTTTGGCTGGTTCGCCGTCGACACCTTGGTTTCGTACGCCTTATGTCCAGGAGCAGGTGGATCGGTCTGGACCTTTGCTGCGGCGTTCTGCGGAACGGACGATGACTGATCGGCTTTCGGCGGATAATCACCCTTTCTTATGACGGTCGGCGAAGGAGATCGGGTCTCGTTAATGGGCGAAAGATGCTGAGCGTCGATGTTCAACTGATGACCGTTCATCCTGTTGTCCCGGGTGGCGAGGTCAAGCGGCGCTATTACTCCGCTTTGCTGCCTCGACATGGCTCTCTGGCGTAGAGATGTTTGAGTGCCATTGACGACTTCCGGTTGTACCTGCGCTTGCGAGGCCCACGCATACTGGTTCATCGACATGAGCGCGATTCTGTCGCGGAAAGAGGGATCATCGACAGGCCGAGGCGCAGAAGCAGGCGAGGCCAATGCTGCTGCCGCTGCTGCTGTAGTGGGAGCGGTCGGGGTAGTGGTGCCGTTGACAATCAGCGGAGTCCGCTCGGAGACTGGAGTCTGAGCCGGTTCAGCCCTGGTCAAAGGCTGGATATGGACATCTCCTTGGTCAACAGCATAGCCACTGATACCAAGCCCTTGAACCTGCAGGGATTGTTCCTGGGAAGGCCGCCTGGACTCGTCGGTAGTGTTGGAATCCGCAATAAGTCCTGTTGGGTCGTGACGTTGTTGTGATGGCGTGGAACTTGTTCGCAAGGATGAGCCAGTGCCGTTGACCACCAAAGGTCGTGAAGCCGCTCGGGGTCCGTTGGGATTGACTGCAGTCGTTCCTTGACCGGGTGCGGCTGCGGTGCCGCCCGCGGAAAAGCCTCGAGCATGGCCTAGAGGAGACGGCGACCGCGATGTTCTTCGCATCCTGCGATCCAAAATGGTCTGCGGGACTTCGGTTGACAGTCTCCGGCGTCCCTGGGCTGGTTGTGTCGTGTCGCCAAAGGCAATGGCACTGGGAGGACCTTGCGAGCGTGCCGGACTAGATGTGTCTGAAACGTAGTATCCCAAGTACGCTCCTTCGTCCGAGGCTGGCGACTTGCTCGCAGGGTGCTGGGGGGCCTCATCGTAACCGGCATCGCCCGGAACCAAGTTTGAGATCGGGACCCCATTCAACTGTCGTGCAGGATTCGCGCTGCCGTTCGTCGGTGTGCTGGTCCCAGGATAGCCTTGAGCCTGTTGTGCCGTAGGGGCGGAACGCGAAGCAGGTTGCGACTGCGACCTCAACGAACTTCCAGAGGTCGAAGCACCGGACTCTGTTGTCGCCGAAGATCTCTGGAGCCCTCTGCGATACTCTGGAGTGGTGGCAGGCGCAGCAGTGGCCGGCGAGGACGTGTAGGCAAGCCCAGGCTGGGCATAGTAGGCGGCAGCCATCGGAACGCCGTACATGCTGTACCAATCCTGATGGCCGGCAATGGGAGCACTGAGTGGAGGGTTGTCGAACGAGTTGGTCCTAGGGCGTTCCGAGCCTTGCTGCGTGGTCGAAGACGATCCTTGCATCCTTTGGGCAGCATGTATTTGAGCTGCCATCTGGGCCTGGACTTGCTGATAAACCTGGGATTGAGTGTAAAGCTGGAACCGGATGTTATTCTCTTGCTGTAACTGGGCGGCCATGGCTGCACCTACAAGCGCGGGGTATTGTTGATGTGACTGGGCCTGCTGCGCGTACCATGCAAGCTCCTGGGGAGTCATTGCCACCGAAGGCATGTACATGGTGTTAGTATCATAGGCTACGCTTGAAGAGGCTCTCCGGTTCGAGTTCGTGTTCCGGAAGTTATTGGGGTGCCGTCCACGGTAGTTCCCACGCCCACCTCTTCCAGAGTTTTGCTGAGAAGAACTGCGAATCATGACGGGTCGTGCTTGTGTTGGCGGCCGTTGGAATGTCGGTGTTTCTTCCTTGGGGTAGACATACTTTTCGCAGCACTCGTCCAGTTTCCCTTCCGAGATGAGGTCGAAAGCTCGCCGCAACTCTAGATGAAGTCCGCGGAAAGAATACTCATCTGCAGTATTGCCCAGGTTGCGGATGGTATTGAATGGCTCCTCCACACACAAATGGTTATTAATGCCAATGTGCCATCCCTTCTCCTGCTTCGACACCTTTCGTCCGAGACGGATCGAAATAGCGTTGTTGTCGTAATCGAACTCATGCGCGTAAAAGCGAAAGAACTGAAAAAGGAGCTCCCCGAGCGAGGCCTTATTTTTGTCGCCGAACCCGCGTAGCTTGTCCAAGTCGTCTGCAAATGCGCTTTCTGGTCCGCCTCTCTTAGGTAACCGCTGATGCTGTCGCTGGTGAAGCGAAGGGAGAACAGGGGGGTCGCGAAGCTGCAGGAATCCGATGATTAGGCAGATCCACGTGTAGGAACTGAGGGTGCCACCAAATGCTGGTTCGGTCAGCAAACATTATCACGCAACAAGAAGCCAGCAACGCGGGAGGCCATACCAGCGTCGTTGACGATCCTCTGCCGCGTCCAGTACTTGACGATCATGGCCAATGGCCGCACACGCGGGTCAATTTCGACATATGTTCGGACCATTCTTGTGTTCTCCAAGGCCAAGGTGTTGTTCACGTTCATGTCGCAGGCGAGGCCGAGTTCAGGGTCCCAAATCTTGACAATGGGTACTTTCGCGGCGGAGATACAGACAACCTTCTTCATGCCCTCTGTTCGGGTTTGGTTGATTAGCGAATGTTGGGAAACCAGGGAGCACACGACATACTTCGCGCCAGCAGATCTGCAATTATGCAGACCCCTTCCAGCTCCTTCCATGGCGTTGTAATGCAGATGTCGACTGTTTAGAGCGTTAGCGGTGGGTACACGGCAAGACGGGCAAAAGAAGCGAGGCGGCCACGAACCGTCCGAGTCGTCCGAGCACAACAAATTGCCAGATGAGCCAAAGAGATTCACGCGGATGTCGTTTCCAGGCCATTCCTCGTTGAATATCCTCTCCAACTTAACGACGAGCTTTTGACGGTTCTCCTCAACTTTCTGCGTCGGTGTTAACCGGTCGTACAACCTGCGCATATCTGTGGTCAACTTCCGCTCCTCGTCTTCCGACAGTTTGCTCTTGACCCTGTCCAGACTTGTCCGCTCCAGCTTGTCGCTCCCTATGCTATAAGGCATTCTCCTTTTCGAGTTCATCTGTGAGGTCTCATACTGGCAACCGCCCATGAGTCGTGGAGGCAGAGGTCGTAAGGAAGGGAGGTTGCTATTTGTCTCCGAGTATGCAGAGCGAGGAGAATGGTTGTTTGTTGCCGTCGGCGACGGCTCTCGGGACTCGAAAGAGAAGTTTCTAGCATGCTGCTGAGGAGTAGAGGGCATCGAGTTGGAGTGAGACTGTCCATTACCGGCCCGGGCTGCAGGGCGGGCGGGGAGGGGATGTGAAAGCTCCGGTTGCTGGGATGACTGCTGCTGCATCTTGGGCGGAGCGTCCTTGCCTGTTATGACAGCACGATCGCCTTTGTCTTTGTTCTGCACGGCTCTATGCCCATGGCCTCCTTGGGTGCCCTTGGTCGTGGGGTTGTCCTTGTTCGACACCTTGGAAGAGGATCGGGACCGAGGGGCCGCCTGGATCTGAGGGGTGGCCACCGTCGTCTGAGGAAGCGCTTGAGGTTGTTGCAAGCCGCCTCCTCGTCCGGGAGAGACGAGATTGGTGTAGTGTAGCAACTGCGCCTGGTATACGGAGGCTTGCTGGGGAAAGAGAAGGGGCCAGAAGTCTAGCTGGGCCGGGGCGCGGGAGGCGTCGGGGAAGTAGGAAGCCGAAGTCGCCGATGCTATCGCGGGGGTTTGGATCCAAGGAGACGTTGGATATGTATGCTTCGATTCTGTTGTAGTGGCCCGACTTTCCATGGAGTGAGACCTGGCTCAACTTCCGTAAGGAGGGTGGACAGGAGGAGGCAGATGCGGGCGCAGGGGCAACAGCGGCGGCGGAGACAGAGAGATCGAGAGCGAGATCTAGGAGCAGCCAACCGGGTCGTCGCAGGTGGAGCAGAGCTGGCAATGATGAGGGAATCCGAGGGTACCGAGAGAATATAAGAAAAATAAAACGAGTCGGTTGCTAGAACACGAACGGGAGAGGCGGTTACTGTTCGAGGTGGTCGAATCTCGTTCTCTTCCTCTCTCTGGCTCCGAGTCTGTTTCTGTGTGGGCGGATGCGCGTGCGGACGAGGGGGGCTGGGTGGAAGAGGGAGTCGGGAAATTTGGGGGGTTGTTGAGCCGTTATTGGCACAAGTAAAGTGCTACTGGAGACGTGCGAATTGATCGAAATAATCATCTAGGTCCAGACACGGTCTGGTTTGGGTGGGTGCAGCGAGTTTGTTGTGGCCGAGAGCACTCTCCTTCCTCTTTGCTGTCTGCGTCTTCGTGCTCTGGGGAAGAGGGAGAGAATGTCGTCCACGGTAGGAGGCAAAAGAATGGGTGTGGAGTTCAGATTGGGGACATTGACCCAAAAGCAACAGGAGTGGACTGGGGGGGGGGGGGGGGGGGGGTCCTCGGGCTGTGGACCGCGAAATAACGATGGGGGGGGCAGACACACAGAGAATGTGTGGAAAGGGTCTAAGGGGGGGGGGGCAAGGTAGTAGTAGTAGTAGGTAAGTAAAGTGCACCACACGTAGTTGCCGCCACGGATTTATCCTTGAGAAATTGCAATGCAGGATTCGGCCCCCTTGTTGTATCCTGCCAAAAGGAGAGGAGAAACAAAGCAAGTCCGAAAAGAGGCCTAGCAGGTGATTATTCGTGGGGGGGGGGGGGGACGGAGAGAACTCAATGATATTCCAGAAGTGAGGGAATGAAAGTGAAGTGTAAGGGCAGCTTTTCGTTTGGGGGTGTAAGGAAGGTAGGTACAATACTTGAGTCCAAAGAAGGCAAGGGTGTACGGACGAAGGACGTATGTATCTGAGTACGGTCGTAGTGCATGTACATGTACTCCTTTACGCGACAAGAGTGCGGCACTGGGTAGAGAGAGGTAATACCTAGGTAGGTATTTTGGGGGGGGGGGGGGGGGGGATAAGGGTAAGCAGGGCAAATGCGAAGTAAGGTAGGTAAGGTGCCTAGGTAAGGAGCTAAGACGACGAGGGCGAGAAAGCAAATCAAGGCGAGGCGAGATCAGGTCAGCGGAGGTAAAGCCGAATGAATGCAAAGGAAGGTAGGTGGTATGGATTGGGCCAGTCGTATGTGTATGTGTGTGTGTGCCAGGTACTCGTTCGCCGCCCAGATCGCTGTGAGTTTACACACTGTGAGAAATTAGAGACGCTAGCCCCGTACGGACGGAACGTAGTGCCTTTTCCTCGAGGGGAAGACCTAGTGAGGAGGGGTTCGACAGGCGGGGGGGGATGCCGTCGTAGCAGCGGCAGTGACAGGCTCAATTAGAAAGCAAAGTGTTTGAACCGAGCGTTGAAATGGACAAGGTAAAAAGCCAAGTGATCTGAGGAGTCAGGCACGGTGCAGTCTGGCGTCATACAACGCAGTTCGGCGAGGCGGCAGAATAGAACAGGTAGGTATCCGTAGAGGTAGATGGCAGATATCATATCCCATCCGGTTGATTGCTGGTCAGCTCAGCCAAGGTGACCAGGTAGGATAATCGGCCCAGTCAGATGTAGCCTTGACACGCTTTAAAAGAAGGGAAGGCATCTGAAATGAAGCAGTTACATCGTCAATGTAATTAATGTTGCCGCGGCAAGGTGCCTGCCTGCCTGCGTAGGTACAATCGGAGTTGGATGGCAAGGGAAAATAGGAGAAAGCCAGCAACAGCACCAACATAACCACCTACCTAGATGCTAGGTAGGTGCCCAAGGTAGGTAGGTACTCGGTACCTACCTAGATACGTAGCAGTCAGCACCAGTACCAGCAAATAGCCAACTAAACTCGCTTGCTGGACTGTTGGGTGACGGCAAAAGTTGGGCCAAACCAACGCAGGTTGGACTCAATCTCAGTAAGCCCAATGAAGAGCCTTGAGAAGGAGAAGGTCTTGCAGATATGAACAACATCAGTCGGCCCAACTGGCCTTGTTGGCAGGTACCTTGCGGTACCATGGATGCCATGGCGTCTCCAACGGTGCACTCACCACCCTCACCTTCACCCTCGCACCTTCCTTCTTCGCCGGAGTGCGGTAAAAGTTGGTACGTTAGGTACCTACCTACCTGTGTGGTAGTGCCGGGCTGGATCTTTGGATCTCTCCTTCCTTCCCCGTTGCCGTTGCCTCTCTTATCCTATTCGCTACATACCTACCTACTACCTGCCTTTTCATCGTCATCTTCAACCCTTGTCTCCTTCTTTCCCTCGCTCACTCATCTCCTGATCAAAGGTGAGACAGGCAGGCAGGCACCTTGAGGTGCTCTCGGCGTCGATACATCTACTCACCCCCCGCCCATCGATAGGCAATCTTGAAAAATATGGGAATCACAGTACCGACCCGAGTAAGGAGGTGGGTGCATGGCCAGCCCTGCAGCCAACCCTCTACAGAGGAAGCGGAGAGTACGGTCATCAGTATCCGTAGTGCCCTGTCGATATCCACAGTGCATGCACGGAGCGCGCGGGCAGGGGCAGCAGTCAAAGTGGAGAAGACGACACGCTCCGGACGCAATTTGGGATTTGGGGCCATATGGAAGAGAGAGAGAGAGAGAGAGAGAGAGGAAAAGAGAGGGGAAGGGGCCATTTCACAAAAGCCCCCCCAATCAATGTCCCGTCGCGATCCTGGAGGAGTCTGGTCGCTCGACAGTCGACACACTCAATCCGACTGCGCCTTGCCGCTGTCCGCAGACACAGGATATTCTGTGCCTTCCTTCTCAGAGCAATGCAACTGTAGGTACACTAAATATATTTGAGGAAGCGACATGGAGAATGCTATTCGCGGACACCGCGGTTTGTTTTGCGGAGAAGTCACTTGTGAGAAATGTACAAACTCCCAGTGAGTATAGTATGTCCATATCCGTACATAAACTACATACGGTACCTACCTACCTACCTAGGTAGGTAGATAGGCAGGGAATTCAGGCTGTGTACGAGGGGGGGGATACAGACAGACAGGCGCCACATGCCCCCTCGGAACATTGCTGGGTCTAGCCAGCTCCTTTCTGTGTCGGAATATGACGTCGGAGGGCCGGCTTTGCCTGCGGCTTGTCTTGACTGGGGGGACGTGTGTATCCGTGGTACCTACCTAATTTTGTTGGAACGGGTTCCCTCTACTCCGTACATTAAACAATGATTGTTTGTAGTCCTCCAAACTGAGGCAATTGCTAGATGCTAGAGAGAAAACGGAAAGAAAGTACATATACTCCGTAGGCATAGGCAGGTATGTCTATGGCTCTCAGCAGGCTTATCCCTCAGTGGGGGGATTACTCTTGCACTTGGACTACATACAGGGTCATCGACAGTTCAGCAGTCGCCCTAGTACGGGGGAGGTCATGTACTTCTCCGTTAGTAAGCATGTGATGCCAACTTCCATGCACCACCTACTCCGTACATATTCCAACGTGAGGCACTTGCCATGTTGTTGTTCACTCGAGAGGTGGAATGGGCCCTGCCTTCCTCGTGTCCAGTGTGGCCGTCTTACCCTTTGCCCCTGCCCCTGTCTCCCCATGGAAGGAGGAAGGAAGAAGGAAGGGCGAGAACCGGAGCCTGTGCTCGGGTATGGATATCCCGTACCTGCTTCGCCAGTCTTTGCACCTGCACGTTGCACCTGCATCTCGCCCTGCCATGCACGTACCATGTACAATGTACAGGTACACAGATAGTAGTAGGTAGCGGTACCTATCTCGAGACCACGATTACACACTTGCCTTGGAGTCTCTGGGACGCGATGAAGAACGACGGACGGAACGTCTTCCACACCGGTTATCGACATGCCGAGGTAGGTAGGTAGGTAGTGAACACGCACCTTCTGACGTCGATTAGGATATTCATACGCGTGTGATTTTTTCCTTCTCTGGCTTTTCTTTTCTTTTCTTTTCTTTCTCGAATCTCGCACTCCTTCTATTGCTTTGCACCACCCACCTACCCACTAGGTAGTCAACGCCTGGTGCTGTCTTGTCTCGTCTCGTCTTGTCTCGCGGCCTGTCACTTCTCCCTCCTATTTTACTTCTACCGATGTTCCATTTGCCATCGCTCCCTCGCCTCCCCCTACCGGCACCGTCCAATTGCACCACCTTGAGATTATCAGGGTCCCGATACTATGGCCACCTGAATGTCTTTCGAGAGACCCAGCAGGCAGTGGAGACGACCACCAACATCCCAGCCACCCAGAAAGCACACACAATATAATGCCTACCGAGACTGCGTACTCGTACGTGGTAGGTATGGATATCGCCAGGGCTCCGAGGGCCCTGTCCGACAAGGCACTTGAACAACCCCGGCGACAACGTCCCAAACCTGTTCCAAGCTGGGCCAACAATGGGAGAGGGCCCAACGCGCTGTCCTGAGGTCCCCAAAGCAAGCCTGGTCGTGTTCGCGCGTTGCCTCTCTCCGCAGTCACCCCGACTTTCTCGACCGCCTTCTCATGCTCTCCGATTCGGCTCCTTTTGGGGGGGGGGGGGGGGCATGGGCCTTTACCATCCCCAGTCACCCCCTTCTCCGTGCGTCTTGCCCATGGTCTGCCATCGCTATCAATAGGAGTAAAGACTCATCCTTTCCGATACCCGTTTGCCGATCCGGTCATACACCGAAGCCCTCGAAGGACCACCACGCCATTAGCCCAGTGGCCCGCACCTACTTCTTCAGCGTTCCTCTACCGCATCATGTACGCTTGTGGGGTCGGTCAACCCCCGTCTTGCGCCGCCACAGCACAGCATCGCTGATACCAGCGACAAGGCATCGGCAACTGCAGGCGCGCTGAACAGCTGACTGCCCAAAATGGCCCCGTCGAGGAGTAATCGGCTCCTCGTCACGCATCATCGAGTGGCTCAGGATCCGGAGCTACAGCCACGTTTCCCCATGTAGCCGGCATGGCAACCCTCTTCGCTCGTTTGCTCCCCCCTCTGCAGGGATCTGGCACAGTTGCCTAAGCGCCGCGGGAAGGCTCGTTACATTGCTCAGCCGGGGCGTCTGACAAAACCGCCTTTCCCTCAGAATAGATTTGCCAATTCATGGGCTACGGGTTAGACCTGCGAGGTGTGCCACATGGCCATATGGCCAGCTCAACAGCATTGCTCCTCGGGGCTGGGCCGTCAATGCAAGACATTCCTCTCAACTCGGAAGTGGCAAGCCTAGTATCAGCACTTTCGCCATTCACTGCGATTGGCAAGCAAGGGGGGACATATACAGATGACCACCGGAGGTACATCGTATGTATATCGCGATGCATGCCTATGAAGCTGACCTAATGTCAACCCTGACTCTGTTCAGAGCCCCCCATCGGGCCCCGTTCGGGACGGCCCTTGAATATTATGGTGACTTGCCGGCAGGCTCTTCTGCGCACGTATAGTAGTAACTCTGGGCTCTTGTGCTGAGTAGGGCAGACGAGGAGCGATCCCCCGCGAGCAGACAACAAGCATGAATCGCCAAACGTTTAGAAAAGCAGTCGAGAAGCTACTAAGCCTTGGTGGCTGAGCTGGTCATTCTCATCTCATCTTCCAACCTCCGAACTCAGACATTCCTCCTTTCATCGCGCAGCAGAGACTTTCGCCCGGTCTCTCATTCGGACCTGAAGTCACACTTGTTACGTACACGAGAGCACAGCATGTGGCGGCTTACTTCAGCCAATACAAAATATCGCCAACCACCATTGCAACCATCGGAAGTCTCATACCAACGATACTACAGACTTGATTGAGGAGGGGGGAGAGGTCTTACCCACACAACTGTAACCGCAACCAGATGAACAGGAGTTTTGATCGAAGCTGTTAGCTCGATACGGAGTACAGTGCCACCTATTCAAAGTCAGAGCTCGTTCTCCATCCCTTCTGCGAATTAGCCTACAGACATTATAGATCCAAAAAGAACCAAGTGCGGCCCGTTGAAGGATCACAGCAACTACTGCGACTGCTTCTCGTGAAATGGCTGTTGCATAGCCCGCCAGGGTACCTGACGAGATGTCGTCACCGATGTCATAGCTTCATGTCGAACGGTTTCCAACGCGCGCATCGGGATGGCTTCTCGAACACTTCCCTTTGGTCACCAACAGAGCCTAGGCAGGCTACGCCTCTGCTCGCCACTGGCTGTGAACTTGCGGGAGATGCACTTTAGTACAACCCAACATGCCGGCCATGTCATCCAACCCCGGTTGTGCGTTTGGTATCCTACTCCAAACTCCAAAAACGGACCGGCCAGGTGCGCTTACGGTAAAAAGGCCATGCAACCCCTCCATGAGATGCACCCCAGTGTGCGGCGCGGGAGGCGTACGACCTCCGGAGCGAGCCCTTGTGCGAAGCTGATCCGATACATTATCCGCCTCCCTTAATCTTGCACGGCCTAAGTAACAAGTTTAGTCCTGTATTCTCCCCTTTGTACCTAACCTAGTGTACAGTAGCAGCTGGGACGGCCACGTCTTCGAGGGGGCATCTATCTGACTGTCTGTCTGACAGGGGGCGATGGGCGAAAAGTGCTGCATCTGGACTCGGCAAAAGACCAAGACCACTCTCAGAAGACACGTCCGCAATCAAACGCACGGCGGAAGATGATCCGTGAACGCCTCCCGTTCTCCACATGCTCGCCTTCCGGTCTCCCTTAATTCTAGGGCGCCCGAATCAATGCCAATTCCACCAATCTGCTACTGGGACGGTCTCAAGCCCCATATTCTGCCAGTTCCAAAAACTCCGATTTCTTCCAGACAAATCATCTTACAGAACTTGGCACATTGTCCCTAGCATCAGCTCGTCAGTGGCCGGCCGCCGAACCATTTACTCGAAATGAAGCGACCACCGGCACGGCAAAACGGAGCTCAAGAGGACAAATACGCTCCCCTCCTGGTCCATGCATGGTGCATACTTGTCGTACAAGTGGACCGTTACGGCTGGACATTTCCATGTTTCAATCAGCGGGTTTTTTTTTTGTCTCTGGGTTAAACACGCATACACACACACTCCCTCGACTCGACCAAGGGCAGCATGGTCGATCGTGATTTTTCATGACATCGTCGATGACGCGGGCATTGAGGGCACTCTATGCACAAGCATCTGCCCGCATTCCGCACTGATCACCAGCGCACAGTCCGAATACCTACCACGCCCGTGATCCGAGCAATGGCCAAGCGCAGTAGCGAGTGCGGACGACGCTCTCAAATTATTATTATTTTAAAGTTGAGTGAACCATGCCGGGAGTCCAGGTGCTCAAGTGAGGCGTACCTGGATAAACAATCAAGTGTTTCGGCGGAGACTGCCCCGTCCGAAGAATGTCAGAGTGCGTTCCACTACCCGCGCGCAAGCATGTTTTGAATCCCATAGATCGAATCTTCGAATCGTGCACGCCTCCAGAACATCCAGCTATACTTGTCTACAGACCTATGACTCGATTCCAGACTTAATTACTGGCCATTACTGTGGCTTCTGGGTATGGGCAGATGACAATGAGGGGGAGGGGTGTGTATCTTATTGTCCCCCCCCCCCCCCCCCAAAACCCGAGAATGCCCACCGTTCCGAGGCCGTTCGGTCTACTTTCTTCATCCCGTTTAAGGCAAGCTCCCGCATCGTTGGTTGCAAGCGAGACAGTCGGCCGTTCTTTTCGGCCCATTTTCGTTATCCGAGCCTCTTCGCATGTAGGAGGCTCTGGGCGCCGTACCGGCACCCTGGAATGAGGAACTGGCGTCGGCAGCAACACCCACCACCCCGGCTGACAGCCGCGCCGGTCCAACCTCCGCACATGTCATCTTGTCGGGGGAAGACGGGTCTGGAAGTTCAGGGGCGAAGCACGGAGGCAGGAGATTTGTATTTTGTTCTTCTTCTGACTATCGTCTAGTGAACTCCTGGTCTTGCGCGGCAAGGCTCTCCTGGCGTACAGCCAGGAGTTCAGGGTCTTCGCTAACAAAACATGCGACGTCCCCTGTATCGAAAGTTTCAGGAGTTCGCCGGAGCTCCTCGCCGGCTCCCCCTCCCCCCACGGTTCACCACCTCAAGAGTTCGCAGGATGCCGTCGCCGCCGCCATAAGCATGTCGGGCCACATTTCGCTTTCTTTCGAACCGTTCTTTCTCATCCTCTCGCTGCCGCCTGCTTAATTCACCGTGGCAATCTTACGCTTGCATTATTACATCTCAACACCGCCTAAAACCCACTTGATCCTTGCCCGCCCATTGCTTCGCCTATCGCGTTGCTTGTTCGTACGAGTTGTCCTGCTCTGCTTTTTGAGACGCGCCTCTGGTCTTTTTGGGGGGGGGCTGTGTACAGACGCATTGTCGTTACCCACACAGATCTGTCTCTTGCTCAACGGGATCACCATCATGCTGTCGAGCCTGACGACCAAGATCGCCCTGAAGAAGGTTGGGCTGAACAGCAAGAGCTTCGACTTCAGCGGGGGCTCTTCAGACGCCAAGAGCAAGAGCGGTTCGGGCAATGACGACGCTGCGGACGATCGCCAGGGCGGCTGGCCGGCGTGGATGTCGATGAAATCCCTCCCCATCACCGTGGCGCCGTGGTTCTCCCCGCCGCCGCCGCCAGTGCCCGTCGCCGAGGTCCCCAAGGTCGGCGACCTGGCCCCGTTGGACCGCGACAGGAAGCTCGAGTTCGGGCGGGGCCGGCCCGTTCTCGTCGTCTTCCTCCGCTGCGTCGGCTGTGCCTGTAAGTTCTTGCCATCATTGCTCCCCCCCCCCCCCCCCCCCACCATCCTGACCTGTTGTCACGTCACACCCTCCCAAAGACGTGTATGACTAACATCTTTTGCACCAACAGTCGCCCAAAAGACCTTTCTTGCGCTGCGCGCGCTGGCGAACAAGCACGCCAACACGCTCACGTGCATCGCCGTGTCGCACTCGTCGTCCGCCGCCACGCAGAAGTGGGTCGATTTGCTGGGCGGCGCGTGGAACGTCCAGGTCGTCATCGACGAGGACCGCTCCGTCTACGCCGCCTGGGGCCTGGGGCTGGGGTCCGTATGGTACGTCTTCAACCCGACGAGCCAGGTGCAGGGGTGGAAGGAGAAGGGGTGGCTCGGAGAAAAGGTCGCGGGCGCGATCCAACGGACCGGGACGGGGGCTACCGCAGGCGGTGGTGCGTCGCCGAGTCCTGCGTCTGTCCAGAGGCGGGGACGGCGAGCGCCAACCAGAAGGACGCCGCAGCGGTGGTGGGCGAGGTCGAGGGGCCCAGCACAGTCATGGGGAACAAGTGGCAGACGGCGGGCGCGTTCGCGGTCGATGGTAGGGGGACGGTCGTCTGGGGCGGCAAGGCGTTGCGGGCGGACGACCCGATGGACTTGGAGACAGGGGCCCAGGTCCTGGGCTTGTAGACGCCGCCGGTTGCCATGTGAGGGAGCGTTGTTACACTTGATGATCCGCGAGAAGTGCATTGGGCAGAGTGGCGTTGGCGAAGTCTGGATTTGGGATCGGCTTACTAGGTTGGAAGGAGTGGCTTCAGTGAATATCATATCTTGGAATGTGACCGGCATACTGGCCTTCCGAGCTTTTCGAGTCTCGTGCGTGATTGTTCGTTGGATGTGTCCTTGTGAGGCAGGCGATGTTGGATGAACACACAGAGGTCACATCCGAGGGCACCCCTCTCGGCGAATTGCTGGCATAACATGGAGGGAGGGTTCATGGGCCACGTTCCAAGGGCGAATATGGACACCGGGGGGGGGGGGGGGGTTGCATCTTTGCTTTTCCTCTTTCTTCGTCGTCATTTACCCCGGCGGAGACGTCGCAAAGCTGCAAGTAGAATAAGGAAGCGGGACGCCGCCGGCCCTTCCCCGGAGGCAGCGCCCAACGCGGAGAAGATCAAACGTCGTCACAGAGTGAAGCGGGCTTTGATGTGATTTCATTTGCCTCCAGCCCCTGCGTTCACGCCTCAGTCAACGGGGAGGCGAGGACCAAATGATGGAGGTCATGTTGGATGCCCGTCGACACCACCCAGTAGAGACAGCCTGTAACGTGTCTTGGCCCGCTTGAGCGGCTGGCCGGCGGGCCCGATCCAAGGTTGACTTCCGAGGAGCCGCCTCCCCCCCCGCTTCTGGGGGTCTGGATATGTATTATGTACTAGACCGTTTAGGCTGTTGGTCTTGAAGCCTGAAAGGCGACTCGGGACGCCTGGCGTGGGCAATACTGAAGTGGGCATTTTGGGCCCTGCAAAAGTCGGTCGGCCGCTGGCCGTCTCGTTGGCCGTTGGACCGGCCTGCAACCCAAGGCCCTCCCTCCCTCCCGGGGCGACCCGGACCCACTTACCCGGTTGCCACGCCATCTTTCCTCTGCATGCAAGGCGCACGAGGGGTTCATGCGGCCTGGAGGCGGAGGGACCGGAGGCTGCATTAGACGGGATGGCCGGATCGGCGCGAGGCCGTCCCAACGAAGTGCTCTTTGCCGTGTTCCCACTCACAGGGGCGTTGAGCCTTACTGTTGGTAACCTCCACGACGCACCATCCCCACCCCACCCATGTTGTCGCGATGGAGGAAAACCGGCAAAAGGGGGAGGTTCCTCAAACGCGGGATGCTGGCGTTTTCTCGGCCTGATCAGACGCCGACGACCGATGTTGGTCGGCCGAGACGAGGGCTGCGATTCCAACGAGGGGGACAAGCCCCCGGAAAGCCGCAACCGCACTGCCCCCGAGAGCAAGGCGCGCCAACGCCAACGCCCACGACCATAATGAGTTTGGGCGTTTCTTGTATCATCATGACAACGGAGCCGTGCCCTGCGGGACCTGACAAATAGAGGCGGCAATAAAAAGAGAAAGAAATGTAAATAGGGGGAGGGGAAGGGGAAGGGGGGAGGTGAGCTCGCCGAAAAGGAACATCAAACCCCAAGCAAGTGTTTCCAAAAATGATCCAAGCCTCCGTCACGCCCCGGGATGACGCTGGATGGACTCTTCGCTCTTCTTCGGTTGGCGTACTGACCACACGGGCACGATCAAAATCTATTCCCGAACTGGAGCACCCCCTTTCGTAACGTCATTGGCCTTCCCCCGCCTTCCCCCTTCTCCAAATTGCGCGAACCACCCGCAAGCCGGGTAAAGAACGGGGAGGTGGTGTGGTGACCGGCGGGCGGAGGGTGAGAGGGAGAAGGTTCAAACGGGGTGGCCCCACGGAACCTCCCGCGCGCGGCAAGCCACCACACCCGTTTCCACCGCCGCGCCGCCCGCCCGAGATCGCCGTGCCCGGATCGCGTCCAGGTCAGTGTGCCTCTTGCCCCCCCCCCCTCTCCCCTTCCCTCCCCGTCTTCTCAAAATGCTCCGTCCATGGTCCGTGTGTCACCTATCCGAGCCAAATGGAGAGAGGAGGGGAAAGGGGGAAACCTGGGTGACGATGTTTTATGCTTTCAACGTTATTGATATTTTTATAATATAAATTCTGATTTCTAAACACGAGAGACCCTGCATCCGCGCTAGAGGCAGTTTTCTCGTGGTGACTCGTCCATTGACAGCGGTCGGTTCGAAATCTAAATGTAGATGCTACGGAACCCTCCTCCCCTTTTTCTAGTTTACTCCCTGCCCGTCTACACGAGGAGTCATTGCACACCATCGGATTACCTCTTCATCATGACATGCAACACAAGGACATATTTAAACCTTGGACCACCTCAGGCACTGAACCCTCAGCCGGGGTGCCGGACCTCAAGGTACTCCAAATTCCAATCAATGTGTTCCCGTCCGTCCGTTGTCGACATCGGAAATTATGCGAAAAGCATGCGAAAAGCACGCGAACAGCACGCTATGGGCAAATAAAACGAGACGAACTTGGGGATCAAAAAGCATGCGTGTTTTTTTTTCATTAAGTGGCTGCTCCATCCCGGGTAGAGCGTGCCAAAGACAAGAAAGCATCCCGTCCGTTCCATCTCCAACGCAGTTCCATGTGATGATCTATTCCGCATCTTCCCACCAAACCCCTTTCTCGGTGTAGCCAAGCTCCCTTTCATTCCCAGGTCGAAAAACAAAACGGCATGAGAACCCATTATAGCTGGATGCGTTCCGATCCCCCAGAGCCATCGGGGACTAGGGAGGGGAAACAGCAAAACTCCTTCGACGCAACCTCCCCTCCCCCAAAAGCAACCAAGGAAAAGCTCCCCCCAAGACCAGAAACACCCCATAGCCCAAACCCCTGTTTTTGTGTTTTTGTCGCCGTGTAAAAATAATAAAAAGAAGAGTCGTCTTGTGTGTCTGTGTCAACTCCCCGGATGTGCGTTGCCCAGTCCCAATCCATTCGAGAGTCAAACCAGATTGTCGGAAGTTGCGCCCACGCCGATTGTATGCTCGCAATTCGATTCATAGGTTGCCCTCCGACGCTTTTGGCACCCGTAACGTTCCATGCCCAGCCCCGAAGAGACGACTGTCCCCAAACAGCCAAAAGTGTAAAAGAAATGTCGCCCTGCTCCATGTTCACCCTAGCCACAAAACAATGGCCCATGCGAAGACCCAGGCGCTGTGATGTCCCACCGCAGCTTCTGGCCAACCGCCAAAGCAACTGTTTACCCTTCCACGCCCTTTTGTCATGCTGCCCTTTCCCCCTCATAGCGATACTGTTCGACTCCAAGGCTGCAGAATGCGGTCCCTGCTGATGGTGGAAAAGAAAACTCCTCAGAGATGCCGAAAGACACCCTTCACTCCGAATACCATGTGTTGAGCCCGAGGTATATATCAAGTTTTCCGTGACCGAGGAAAAATCAATCGAGACCGAAATCAAACTGAGAAACCACCCACGCATACCACCTGTTCATCAAACCCTTGTTCATTCCGTAGTTGCGCCGCGTTACAAATTCGAAAGGGATGATATGAGGTCAGGCATCATGCCCGTCTAGCCCAGACGCTAGCAGGAGGCTGGCTAAGGCTCGAAGACTGAGGCCCCCACACACCATTCCCGCGACCCCAACCGCCAGGAGAGGCCAGCGGGTGGTAGATCTCTTGGAGGACGAAGCCGAAGCTCCGCTCGGAGTTCCCGAAGGTCGCGTGCCTATGGGAGCAACCGTCTGTGCCGGCTTGGACCCGGCCGGAAGCTCCTGGCGTGGCGGAGAGCCGCCGGGCGACGAGTTGTTGGTGCGGGCCGCAGCCTGGCTCACAGCAGACTCGAACGCGCTCTTGTTGCTGTTGGACGCATTGGGCTGAGGGCTGGCGGTGCTGCCGCCACGAGAGCCTTGGTCACCTGGGGGCCGGCGATGGGACCGGGCCAATATCAGTGGCGGAGACGGGCGTGTGGGCGTCACCGTGAGGGGCGGACCGCGAGTGGTGTCGTAGGTCAAGGGCGACTGTCCACGCAGGCTGGATGGGCCACTATGGGTCGGGACGCCGGTGCGCACGACTCCGTTCTCATCGACGTAGCCCCCTTCTCGGCAAACTGGCCCTCGCCGTACAAGGCGCTGCGCTGACGAGCGATCAGCTCACGTGTCTCCTCCTCGGACATGGCCTTGGCTCCGTAGGGATGTCAGAAACGAGAGCTGCGCGCACAGTTGATTAGCATGGCTTCCTCCGGAACCTCGAGATACTACGGGGAAAGGGGATGGACGATGATCTGTTCAGGAAAACATCTTTCGACAGTAACATGACGGGGCAGCAGGATGTGCATGATGGTGAAACCCCTCGGCCTGAATTATCTATTTTTCTGCATTGCTGGTTTCCCCCTGGCATATGGAGTTTTGTGTGTGCTATACAGAAGAGGGCGGCCTACTTCGTTGGTATTGCTGCTCAGTGTGCAGGTTTCGCAGCTCCCGCTCCCGTTGAGCGGCCATCCTTCTCTTGGCCTGCATCATCTGTTCCGCATCGTTGGAGCCACGGGAAGGCTGGTGGCGCTGGGAGGCATAAAAGCTCTGGAGGTTCGAGTTGGGGTGGCCTCGGGCGTCATCGAACTGGTTGACCGAGTGCGGTCGGGGTCCGGGGCCGGGTCCGGCTCCCATACGTCCGGCTGCGCAAAGCGAGTTAGCGGCGGGATGGCTGCGGTGATGCCCGCCAGTTGCGAGCAGACTTACTGAAGTCGAGGGATTTTCTGGCGGGGCCGTGGCCGGCGGGTCCCATTTTGGGACCACCAGGGGTTGGGTACTCACGTCGACCGCCCATTCCGTACGACTTCCCGCCCTTGGCGAGATTATCGTATGCACGATCAACCTCTGTAGGCCTAGCAGTCAGTGTCCGTACCACGTCTAGATTATCAAATTGTCAGCTGGGTCTTCCTGCGCGCGACGCATGCCGGAAGCGGATCCTCTCTCTCTCGAGAGAGAGAGAGAGAGCGACGCCGGATTCCAGTCTGTCACGCGCTGAAGATTTGAAATAACCAACCTTCGAACTGGTAGAAGAATGCGAAGTCGTCCTGAGGCGTTGGGCCGCTGGCACCTGTTGGCGAGAACCTCGAGTCAATTCCGGTGTCTGACTTTGCGATTTGGTGCTGTTGCGACAACTGGGCCGACTCACCAGCACGGGCAGGAGGCGCTTGGTGTTCCCAGTTGTTCTGGCCGGGATTGGACCACTGCGGGTTGTTCTCATAGTAGGACATGATGATGATGGGGGCGATGTTTGACAGAGTCGAAATCGGGAGGGTTACGGGTGTTGTCCGAGAGGGCCGCGTCGGGAAGGCCGCGAAGAGGTCGGGGAAGGCGTCGTTGTCTTTACAACACGAATCGAGTAATTAGCTGATGTTTACTTGTCAAGGCGACAGGCTCGGGGCCAAAGGCGCGGTTGAGTAGCCTTTGGGGGGAGGAAACGGTGTCGCAAAGGGATGGGTTGAGAGCGGGCGCCGTGGTGTCAGGGAAGAGAGAGGCCAACGGGAGAGACAGGGAAAATAAAATTTTGGGTAATGGGCGGCGGCGCGGTTAAATGTCTCGCGGCTTTTTTTGCGCAGGGGTTGCAGCGGGTTGGACAGGGAAACCACTCACCAAAAGGGAAAAGAAGGACGGGGGTAATTCTTTTTCTCCAAGTCGTTGTGCAGGCTCAAGTCAACGGCCAACGGTGTTCTTTTCTTTTCTCCTCCTCCTCCTCTTCTTCTTCTCTTTCTCTTTTTTTTTTATTCCCGTGGCAGTCGGGAAAGACAAGAAAGGACTCCTCAAAAGGGCACCGGTACACTAGGTACCTAGGTTGATGGGAAGTGGCGGGTGCCGACGTGTGCGTTTTGAATGGTGGAAACGAAGCCGGGTTTGGCTCGAGAGTGTGCGGAAAACGAGACGACTGGGGAGCCTGGCGGGTCGAATCGGATGGGTGTATATGCAGATCGGCTAGGTCTTAGGACGTTGAAGGCAGGTCGGCTGAGTGATGTTGGCTGGAGTCTGTAGTGCGAAGCTTCGGGGTAAATTAATCTTGCAGATGACTTCAGACCGTGGCAAGACAAGACAAGCAACGATGAGGGCAGGGCAGGGAAGAAGCCACAAAGAGAGTGATGATGATGACTTGTCTTGGGGCGTGTTTGCTAGTAGTGCAACCGGTCCCGGGTGGCAGGAATTATAAAAAGATACCAAGGTGGGAAACCCCCCACCCTCCAAAAAGAGCGGGCGAACGGACGTAAGAGGGAAGACCGTACTATGTATGTAGGTAGCAGCGGCAGCCGAATCGGCAGGGCCAACCAGTCGAGTGAGAAAGGTGTACTCCGGCGGCAGGTAGGTAGGTAGGTAGGTAGGTAGGTAGGTAGGCTAGTAGGTAGTTGGGTACCTACCTACGACACAGAGGACAATCGTTACGGATACATATCTACTGGAACTGAACAGTAAAGTGACCGGCCAAGGAAAAGAAGTGGAGTAGAGGGGGGAGGGATGCCAATGTGAGGTAAAGGTATCCGTAACCAAAGTACCTACCTATCTACATCGTACCTCCCTACCTACAAGGGACGTAGCAGAAGGGGAAGGGGAAGAAGGTAAGGGTGAGGGGGTAGAGGGAACGAAGCAAGGTGAGCGAGCACCTAGCACCTACCTAGGTAAGGTATTCGTACCTACCTAGGTAGTAGCACTGTGGGAAGGAAAGGACGCTGAGGCAGACATGCAATGCCAAGCACGCCCGTGGACGCAGGCGCAGGCCCATGCCTCCCCCCATTCGCATCCACATCCACATCCACGTCCAGTTCCGCGTCCACGTCCACGCCAACGTCGGTGTGCACGCATACATACCACCTACAAAGGTCCCAGCCTTGTCCATCCGCCTACGTACATAAGATTACATACCTAGACAGGCAGGTAGGTAGGTAATAGGTAGTATAACAATATGAAATGTGTACGGAAGCCATATCCGTACTTGAGCAAGGCAACATCCCTTTGAACGTGTGCCAGACGGAAGGTACCTACCATGCACATGCATACTCTTCAAACCTGTTCAGTGTGTACCTAAGCAACTATCCACACAAGCAAAGCGAAAAAGGAGCAAGCGTTTATCTGCGGGAAAGAGGGACGAGGACGGGAACTCCTACTCCAAGTTGAATTGGAAACTGCAGCTGCAACTGCAACTGCAACTGGGATACCAGCTGGGACCAAGGGGGCAGGAACGACACTCGACGCTCGACATTGGACATCGAGCCGGACGCTAGTACTAAGTCAATAACGTGCACTGCAGTGCTGGGAAGGGTGAGGAGAAGGACCGGGTGGGTGGGGGTTGCCGAAGTCGACCAAGGTATCCTACCCATTTGTAGCCCAACCTGATGTATCCGTATATGTAGGTAGATGCCTATTCGTACATACCTAGGCAGGTACATATGATTGATTGCTTGACAAAGCCTTGATCTTGGCGTTGACAGCAGAGCGCCTTCCTTCCACCAGTCGCATCTGGTTCAGGTTCCCATCACCGGTTTCCCTCTCCCTCCGTGTCCTGTGTCCTGGAATTCCCACAAGTGTCTGGCGATTGCTCGCCGACGCCCAACGCCGCCCGAGGGAGACTGCCGTAACACGGGCAAGGCGAGACGACATGAGACGAGACACCGCAAATGCACGTACCAGACCTCGACGCCGCCGCCATGCCTGAGAATCCCAGTCGCCGCCGCTGGCCGCTCGCCTCTGTCATCTTGATCGAGTGCCGATGCTTACCATTCACCTCGGCCGTGTAATAGCTAAGCATTTGGCCCTGCTTACCCAACTGTCCAGCGTCGATGCCGATGACACCACGGCTGTCGGACCGCCGTGACTACGTGGGAGCTCCATGCAACCAAGGTACGAATAGATGGGTTAGTTACATACCTACCTACGGCACCTACGGCGCGGTATTCGTACGGCATCGGATACACCTCAGAATATCCGTATGTAGGTACTGTACGGGTACCTCGGCGGAGCGGAAGGGAAGGCGACAAGAGTTGAGACGCGGGGGCGTGTCGCCAGGGGGGAAAACCGAGGGAGCTTGTGGATGGGGTTCCACCGCTGTCCAGTTGGCACTCCCTAAACGCCCCCCCCCCCCCCCCCTTCATAAATAGTGCCCGTCGTCACCTGCCGCACGCGGCCTCGGGGATTTAGGATTTGATATCGTGCGTAGACAGAGACGCAGTCAGTCCAACATAATCTCAGATGGCTCCACGATCCTCACGATCCTCGAGCAAACCTCTTGCGCGGACACACGTACGGATAGCACGCGCGCACACACACACCCACATTCTTCGGACCAGGGTCGAGTTTAATATCGACGAGCGACCCACACCACGTTGGAGAAGCTCTAGAATGAGATTAGCAATTGGAGATAAAAAGAGGACCATGTATCTCTAGTATTGTCTCGCTCGAGCAGCTGTCCCAGCCCTATCTCCAATGTTCCATTGCTGTGTATCCGTAGGTATTCCGTACAAATCATGTATGCAGCACCTGTATCGTATCCGTACGGATATCATGTTGCCGCTTGCACTCATCAGTTCACCCTCATTTCTCCAAGCCGCGCTTCTTCAAGGTGCCCTGGGCGTGGAGAATGATGTAATGATAGAGACAGAATCAAAAATCCCTACTCTAGTAGGTACACTACGTAAAAAGGACTAGCCAGCACGGGTAGATATTCCCCTCTCGCCTCTCCATCCCCATCGCCGCATTAGCGCCGTTTCGACTTCACTTGTGTCGGTACCACTGTGTCTGGGTTACCGCCTGCGCCGTTCTTCTTCCCTGGCATTTCCATTAACAACTTTCATCCCCCCGTCGCCCATTTCCTCCTTCTCCTTGGTTCGTCTCAGGCTTTTCTCCCCTTCTTATTTCTCGTTGCTCCTTTTACTTACCGTACTGAGAGACCAGCCTGCTTGCGCTCCGTTGTGCGTAGGTATTCGAGGGCACAGGACTCTGTTTGGCTTACAGCACTCGTCACTGCATCCGGCACAAGAAAGAGAAGAAGAAGAAAAAGACGAAAAAATCCTGACAACCCGAAATAACGAATGGGCCGTTCGTTCGTGGACCAATGCGTGGAGAGCATCCTTGTCAACCACTTAAACCTCCTGTAATCCACCCACGCTAGGGCAACAAGAGACACCCATGTACCCTGCCCTTTCCACGATGCCCATTGCCATTACGGATAGGTACAGACAGGTATCAGGAGGCAAGATACGTACCCAATCTTCATCGTCCCTTCCGCTTTGCGACAACTCGCTTGCCCTCTCAGCAGCACTGTGCTTGCTCTCCCATTGATTCCCAGTACGGATATTTGGACTGGCACCTGAGCTATCTCACCAACAAGTCTGTGACGCTCGCGATGGACAGGTAGGTGACCTTGAATGTTGCAAACCTAAAATCTCGATTTATTTTATTTTATTTTATTCGAAACACAGCTGCGGTTTCTGGTTCGCGTCTATCAGCGATACGACATGTGACGGGACAACAAGGTAGGCGTTTGCAGGTCGGGGTTCGGGGCAATACGTCGTTGATACTCTTACAGACAAGACAACGCACACGACACCTGCTCCTCCTCTTCATGACACCCACATGCAGGCTCTCTCTGTCATTGACACATGCCCATCGGCCACACCATCAGACCCCTCTAATGGCTGGCTGCTTCTCTCCACGACGGATTGCAAGGGATTAAAACTTGCGTTGATCAACTCCGCCCAAGCGCTCGGCCGAATCATTGCTTTATACATATGGGCTACAGATCTGCTCTCTTCACATCCTACTCCGGATGGCAATCTTGTACCGCCGACTCCTACGAGCTTCCAGACAAACCCCCCTTTCCTTACTGTCACAAATCCCAACGACACTCCCCGAGGGGGCCAAGTGCACACATGGCTACCGCAACTACGAGGCCCCAGCGAGGAAGGAGCATCGTGTCGGTAACCAGCCTCCATGTCGCTCTCTCCTCGGACGCATCTAGCCCCAGCGGCTACTCACAGCTTCGGGGCCAGTAGCTACGTCAGCTGAGGTAGCAACCCGCTTCTGTTGATGCGATTTGGTCGGTTAACGTGTCGGATGGCCACCCTTCATCTTCTTAGCGTGGCTGATTTTCTCTGTCACTAGGGGCCGCCCGCCCGCCTTAGTCCGACTTGTCCTACCCGCTAACCAGGTACCGGAGGCGTCTTCAACCACCATGGCCTCACCCTCAAGTCTCTCCAAGGTCTCCAATACATAATTAACAACCAACTGCCTTACTACCTAACATCAGCCCAAGCTGGTTAACAAGGATGCTTCGTTTCTGGCAACCTTTTCGGCAGCCGCCAGCACACACTGCACACGTCGCAATCATGCGGTGTTGAACCTAGGCAGCGACGTGGAATTGCGACAGTCACCCGTGCAAAGTTGAACCACCCTCTTGGCTGCTGTTATGTTGCGATGCGATGCGATTCGATGCGATGTTGTTGAGATATTGAGGTTTTCCTGGGAGACGGCAAATCGACATCGCTACCCCGCACGGTGCTCACCATAACCCCCCCCCCCCCCCTTTCATCATCCAAACCTACCTATTGGATACATCATACTACCAGGCAATTCAACACCCGCTGACCATTGGGCCGAACACATCCACTGTGCTCCACCTCCCGGTTTCCCCACAGGCCATGCACAGGACTTCATGGACGGCGGGATTCCGCAAGAAACGACCTCATCCGCAAACTGACCGACTTACGATGCAGGCTCGATGTGCTTCTCCAGAACATCACCAATCTCAGTCAATAAGATTAGGTGGCCAATACCCAACGGCCTATCTTGAATAAAATCCTGGCAACGTAGCACGAATTACGATCTGCGCCAGTGGCCGGCTTGGCCACGCGGTCCACACCGCAAATCCAGTGTTCTAGAAGTGCTGGCAATTGTTGCTCCAACGTCCCGGTAAGCGGCCGCCGGACACTACCTACATACATAAACATTGCGTTGTTCGGACTCCCTATCCTCTTCAGGCTCGCGCTGCGGCCCCCGTCCTCAGGCAGGCAGCCGGTGTCCCGAGCTCAGTAGGGTGAGGCTAGGCACGCCAATCTCTACGTGATCCACACTTGCCCATCCCTAATCCCGGGTCCCTCAAGCTTTTACGATTCAAGTCAACTGACACTGGCAGCTGTGCCGTCAGACTGTCAACGAATCACCAAAAACCGTGCGCTGCGATCAGACCAGGTCGCTGAGACGAGATGCCAATGTCGACGAAATCTGCCCGTCTCTGGTGTCGCCCGGTGGTCCTATGTATTCGAATGCAGCCCAGCACCGTAACGACCTTGACCATGGTTGATCTCGATCCGCAAGCCAGCAGCAGACGACCACACACGCTTAAATGAGGAAATCAAAGAGAAGACGCAATGGTTGGTTGCCTGGTGATTGGATATCGGACGCGATCTGGGGCAGTTTTGAGCAAGCAAGCTGCCAGGGGCCAAGTTGCCGTTGCCAGAGGCACAGCAAAATGCTGCCGTGCAGTCATATCTGCAGCTTGTGCAGCCTGCAGCAGACCATCCCACATCCCACGCCTACGTCGCGTCGGGGGTTGCAGACTGCAAGGCTGCTTGCTTGCTTGCTTGCTTGCTTGCTGGCTCAGCTCGTTGAAATGGGGAGAGACCTGGCCACTTAATGGCGGCCAAGGATGGCGCGACCGGATGATGGAAGCTTGCCGATGTCCACCATCGACCCCGTCGGCTATTACTTGAATCCTCGCTATGGAAATGAACTGGAAGACGCGTCGCTGGTTCTTGAAACTTCAATGGAACAGTTTCCAATTATGTCCCTCCGTCGAGTCGAGTCGGGAAGTGGACCTCGGGAAACATCCATCCCTGAACCTGCTCCCCTTGCCAATATTCCGTCTTGGCCCCTCATGGATTGGACCCTTTGGACGATGCCTGGTACGACTTTTCCTCAGTCGAGAGTTTCTCTTGGCCAACGAGAAGAATATCTGGGAAAATGCGACGGTAGCACATCCATCGAGGTTGATGACAATCGATCACTGCGGAATCACAGAGGTTTTGCATAAAGGCCACAAAAAAAAAGACCTCATCTCATACAGAACAGAACAGAGCGGCCCGATGATACGGATGGTCTCATGACAGCCCGTCGCCCAAGGAGCCGTGTTTTCATGCCGACTTGCCGGTTTTCTCATGCGTCCTTCCAGGAAACCATGATAGGTTAGCTCGGTTGGATGCCAGCTAATTAGTAGTTCGCTGGTACCACTGCGGCAGGATGACCGACATACTACGTAGTAGGAGGCCCTTCCAATACTGTGCCAACTCCGCATCCTCGCACGTGGGGACCCTACTTTTCTGGGGCCAGCGCCATAGGCGCCTTTTTTCTTCTCTCGTGGCCATGTGCACCACTTTGTAGAGGTTGTGGGCGGTTACAAGCCACAAGCCTAGCACGCCAGATCCTAGCTGCCTCGGTTGGCATACCCGGTGAGTTGATGAAGGGTGAAGGAAGCAAAAGCACTGTCTGCCTGTCTTTTTTCAAAGGACCATTGTCCCGACAAACCCGAACGAAACTGCGCCGTCGCTGACGCGTATGCAACTCTCACCAACGGCGAAAGTCCCAACCGGGCGTCCGCCATCCAGCCTACTTCTTCCCAGGTAATCGACAGCTCTCTTTTAGCTTCCACATCCGGCAGTCTGAGGCAGCGCGCGCATACATACATGCCTATCTACGCCATAAAAGGCCGAACCCAAATGGGTGGCACGCGGGTGCCGTAGTGTAAGTAGCAAGTATATGCCCGAGTTCGCGCCGTTAGCACTTGGCCACTTGTCCACAATGATCATGCCCTCCCTACCTTGCCCTTGTTGCCGCGATTGCTGAACACATCCCAGTCCAACTTTCCAAGTGGCCAACGCCGGTCGCTGACCGTCGCTGGACAACATCGAAAAGAGCAAGCAGTTGGACGGCATCGCCTCAGCCTCGAAGCCCGAAAATAAAGCAGAGAGAGCAACGGCCCAGGAGGTATGAAAAACACCAAGCCGAATCTGGGATGAATCCCGACGCAACGCTACAACGGCCCATTGTGTCCCAATGTTGCTGACGGGATCCCAGTGCTGGGCGGCGGCGTACATGGAAATGGGTCTAATGCCACTTGGCTGTTCTTGGACTCGCCGCCTCGAAGCAACCCCCCCCCCCCCCCGCAACGAAGCACTAAATGCTGCATGTCACCAGTTGCACTGGGGCTACACTCTGGCAGGCGCCGCAGTGTAGGACGCGACTCGTACGGCACGCCGATCGAAATGACAGGGCACACAATCGTCAGCTTTTGTCGGCTTGGAGCCCTTACTGACACCTAGATATATCGAAAAATGATCTACGAATACGGCCTATTCCGTCAACTACAACACTCTCGCGGTTTTGGCTTCGCGCAAGTGATTGACATGGTTCTATTTTGCCTTTCGGCTGCTCCTCCGGTCCGAATTCAAGGGCCTCCAGATCCCACCGAATAGTGGGTTGTTGGCATGGGCATGACGGATAACCCGTTCGGGCTGCCTGCAACGTACGCCGCACACCAACAACAGAACAATGTTCAGGGTCTGCCCTCGTACTCGAGGCCCTTCAACTCGTCCACCCCAGACGCCTAGGTAGGCCATTGAACGGCAAAATTGCAGGTTCAATTGCCAAGGATGTCACTGGTCCCGCGCTTGCTGTCAGCTTGGCCAGTCCTATCCCCGCAGCGACCGACCGACGAGCAGCTCACAAGGTTGCAAACCACGCATGCGCCCATATGCAGGTTCTCTCACCACGCTGCTCTGGCGTCACATTCGGACGACCACTCAGAACGGAGCAGGGATGGCACATGGCGTCCTATCCAGTGCTTGCGGAGACCTGCGAGCTCGGTCAAACTGGCACCAGTGCATCACTGTTCAAAGGAGCGTCCCCACGTGCATTGGCACATTGACATCAAGCCTGATGAGAGAAAAAAAAAAAGTCCTTTCTGCCCACTTCGGCTCCACGCCGAAACGAAAGCCTGACGAGAGAATGCTGTCTACGGAGGTGTCGAAAGGTGGGGTGCCGCCAGCTCACTCACGTACACACATACCTACTCCGTACGCACACACACACACAGTTTCTCTCTCTGTCGATGTGGCTCGACTTCGGATGAACCCGGTTGATGACATACTTCCTGATCGAGATGGCTCTGACTGGACGGTTGTTGCCCCGCGTTGACCCTCACAAGCACTCAGCCACACATCAAGTTCGCCTGTTGGGTCTTGTGGGTGTGCCGTATGCATGATGCAAGCGACGCCCACAAACATCGTGACGGCGGGCGGAATTATGCGCGTTGCCGGTGTACGAAATGGTTGACTTTGGGGTCATTGACCGGAGCTTGGCCTCCTCGTCGGCTCGTCAGGAGCCCTTGCGTAGTGATAGAAAGCATACCATCACGGCGCTCGCAGGTCAAGAAGCCCGGGCCAAAGACCTCGAGTTTTCCGCTCCAGGGCAGAGTCGATTGATGCCGTACTGACTGGCCTATGAGAGCCGGCATCTTCCCGGCATTCTCTTTTCTTTTTTTTTTTCTTCTTTTTTTTAACAGCGTGTGGACTCAAAATCGTGTTATTGGGTTCGTTTGCTTACCAAGGCCGGCCGTTTTCTGGAGATGGTTTCCGTAGTCTTCGTTTAGTCGGACATCCCAAACTGTAGGTTCCCGTAGCCTTTACAGTGGTGCTGTAGAAAGATCGCCTTAATGAGTCCATCCATATCTCGGGTCTGTTCCGACTTGGAGATTGATCGGCCCCATCCATGCCAGATGCTTGAGAGCCTCGGATGAACCGCGATTCAGTTGGCAGCCTAGCTTCCAGTCTCGGTTTCCCATTCATGCCTCGGGGTGACGCGTACTTTGTCGTTATCCTCCCGGTTGGGAATGAAACTTGCCTCCAATGGCATGTATACCAGAGAGGGGTATAACTAAAGGCAGAGTGAGGCCGCGTTCCAATTCGAAGCAAGCGTTGTACCTTCCTGCTTGACGAAGCCATTATGTGGTATTGCCGCAGCATCCTTTCGACGAAGAGTTCGATATCCGTTGGGTTTCGGTCGGGGGGTATCCAATGGACAGCCCGGGCCACGCGCGCCTAGGTGCCCATATCTTGCAACATGGAGATTGGTGCTCGGCCTCCACTGGTTTTCAGTCGTCCTCATGATGTCAGCCAGCGGGAAGCCGGCTGTGCCAAGATTTCTCCGAGAAGGGCGGAGCAGCCGCAAGTTGTATCAAATTGCGGCGACACGCAGATGTCACAAGACGCCGCGTTGCGGAACAACTACCGCAGGGTGAAGGGCATCCTCCAGCTTGGGAACTACACTCATGGTGCTTTTAGTTCCCACCCCTTTGGCAACATGTTATCTGACCCCCAAGCTCCGACGTCGGCTCAGCAGACCCCCTTCTCTCCTTGACTCTCGTTGTGAGCACACGACGCGAAACACAGAAACCCAGGAATTGAGAAGCCGGTCCGTGGGACGAAGTCGGGCTATGCTCGACCACTCAACTAGAAAGTTATATGGCAAGAGGTAGCCCCTCCCCTCTGTTGATACCATTGCTGTCGTTGTCTGCTTCTTGGCAAAAACGTGGTGCGGGTCACAAATCCATGGCGTGACGGACCCCTTTTTCTGGGATGGTTCTAGACCTGATCTGCGGAAAGAGCTGTGGTGTCTGCAGAGTTGAAAATGCAACACAGCATCCATCCACAGGTTGACCATAATTGCTCGATGTTTGGCCGTACTGGGCTACACATAGACCAGTGCGGAAGAACACCTAGGGGTTGCGCTTCAAAAGTTCCATTTCGAAGTTGTATAGAGCCAGTAGACCATAACATTGCGAGAGAGAAACAAAACAAAAGGAGACAAACCTGTTGTCCACAGGTTTTCAGGTTTTTTTTAAGGGAACGTATGTTCCGCCTTCTGAGTATACCTCTGTAGACCACTAGGCTTATTGATATTGACAAGAAACCCTTCAATATCCACTATTCTTTTCACATACCACTTGCCTTCTTGTAGAACATCATTGAGGTTTGAACTTTGTAGGCGGATGAAGCATATGGCTAGCGAATTGTCACATCTGGGAAAAAGCAGAGTGGGAACAACCATACCAGGGAAAGAGCCTGTAGCATTATGTCAAGCAAAGCCAAGTCAGGTAGGTAGGTGTGTTCGGGTACCTGCATCTCGCTTACCGTTTGTCCAGCTCCCTCCTTCCACCTCACTCCTGTCCTGTTGTGTTGGATCAAGCAGCATGAGAGCAGTCCACCTCAGAGCCCGTGAACGGCCATGATGAAGAAGAGCTTTTGATAGTGAAGCAAAGATAAGAGACAAGATGGCCAAGAAAATAAAAGCAAGGAGTGAAGAGAAAGAAGAAGAGGAAGAAGAAGGAAGAGAAGAAAAAAAAAGAAAGGAGAAGGAAGAGAAAAAAAAAGAAAGGAGAAGGAAGAGAAAAAAAAAAAGAAAGAAGAAAGAAGAAAGGAGGAGGGAGGGAAAAAAGTGCACCGACGACGGGACTTGCACCCGCAACCTTTGGCTGAACCCGAAATAGGAGGCCAATAAGCTACTATTGCTCCACGCCGGCTGCTGAACCGTTAGACCATATGATCTGTTGGCTTTGTTTGTTGAATGGAAGAGACGGCAGACTGCGTTAAGACGGGATGGAAACTGTGAGGTTGGTTGGGCAGGAGCGAGTGAATGCGGTGCGGGCGGCGTGCCTGGTTTATACCGCCGCTCCTACATGTATTATGTATTAGCTCTCAAACCAGCTACCTAGGAACAAGCATTACACGCCTAGACCTGTGCAAACTCCACTAACCAGACACACAATGGGTGTTTATATGCTTTTTGCCAGGCCAAGACAGGCCAAGCCAGACAAGCACCCTTGATACGGTTGGATCATGAAAGAATACTATAGGTCTATGGTTATGGTCAGGATCTATCAGAACAGGTGGTGGACGGCGGTCACGCATGGCACACTTTGGGTCACTGTAAACAGTGAATGTTGTGCAATATTGCGAGAGTATAATGCATTGTCCTGTACCAGACTCCTGAATATGTGCGTTCCTCACACCAGGTATCTCCCATCAAGTACATGTACAGTATTTGGAACTATCGATATACAATGAAACACCCTCCCAACATCATGATTGACAACTTTACCCATCTCGTATTCAATACACACACATCTTTTACGCAGACTTCTTCTCAGCGGGAACCTTCTTCTTCAACGAGGCGGGCGGCGACTTGAGACCGGCGAACACTACGGCACCCACCACAGCCATGCCCGTGGCGCCCATGGTGTAGGCAACCTGGCGGCCGGCCCACCAGTAGACGCTGGTGAAGAGAATGGGCCCCAGCCCGCGGCCGAGCTGGCCCCAGCTGCGGAGGATGCCGAGCTTGCCGCCGCGCTCGCCCTCGGCGGCCTCGAAGCTGCTGAGCGCGTTCAGGCCCGTGACGACGGTCGCCGAGGTGATGGCCAGGCACGTCGCCGCGGCGTACAGGCCCGAGGTGGTCGTGATGCGGCCCAGCAGGACGAAGGACATGAGGCAAGCAACGACGCCGACGCGCACGGAGACCAGGGGCGGGAGGCGGCGTGTGACGCCACCCTGCAGGATCGAGGCGACGAGGCCGACGAAGCCGAGGAGGCGGCCGTTCTTGGCGGAGCCGAAGGCGAAGAGCTCGTAGGTCATAAAGGACAGAGAGGACTCCATGCCGGAGAAGAAGAGCAGAAAGACGAAGTGGACGGCGTTGAGGAGGAAATGGTAGTTGGTTCGCTGCATAGGGGTCGGAGCCGTCGTCGTCGTGTTCTTCTCCCCCTTCTTGGCGGCGGTGGCGCGGCCCTTACCGGTCAACGCGGGGAGGGTCTCTGGGAGGCAGAAGTACAGGTAGAGGGTCTCGGTCAGGATGAGGAACAGGCTGAAGCCGGCGGCGGTGGCGAAGGGGTTTTCCTTGACAGTGGTGATTGTGCTCAGCCAGGCGCCCAGGCCCGGGCCGAAGGTGAAGGCGATGGAGAAGCACGCGCCGATGAGGGCCATGGTCGACCCTCTGCTCTGCTCGTCCGAGATGTCGGTCGCCATGGCCGTCGCGAGCTGGACGTTGCCCTCGGACAGGCCGCCGACAACGCGCGAGGCGACGAAGGTGCGGAAGTCGACAGCGACAACCCACAAGAGGACGGAGAGGATGTTGCCGCACATGGAGGCCAGCAGGGCGGTGCGCCGGCCGTGGCGGTCTGAGAGGTGGCCGATGAGCGGGGAGGCGACGGCCTGCAGCAGGCTGAAGAGGGAGCCTAGGGCGCCGCCGAGGAGGACGATGTCGTAGCGCGAGTCGATGGGACGGGCAAAGGCGGCCTTGTAGCGGTTCAGGCCCGAGAGGACGGACTGCAGGAGGGTCGCGGGGCCGGTCGCATCGGCAATGGCGGGGCCGACTTCGCGGTCGCGGTAGAACTCGAGGAGCTTCGGGAATAGGGGGAGGATGAAGGTAAAGGAGATCTGGTAAAGAGCATTGTCAGTGTCGGAGTCGTGAGGCGCTATGCGAGGGGTGGTAGAGGAATCAGACTATACCAGGTCAAGGAGGAGGGAGATGGCGATGACTCTGAGGACGCGTTTGCGCGTCGAGGGGTCGACTGCCGTCGAGGACGGCGCCGCCACTGCTGCTGCCATGGTCGCGGGCCTGCGCTGGGGTATCGAGTGTTGGTATCTGTTGACAGAAGAACGCCCGGCCCTCGAGGAAGGTTGGGTGAGGCGCGGAGATAATAGTTGTGGTATAAGAATAGATCTCGAGAATGAGCGTTGGGGGGGGGGGGGGGTAAGATATGTTGGAGTTGTAGAAGGGCAACTACCACGACAGCATCAGTAAGCAAGAAGCTACAGATGAGGAAATGAGAAAAAAAAAGGTACGAGACAAAGAAAGGATAAAGAAATCGTCCGAGAGGCGACGAGGAAGCAAAAGTGTAGAAGCAAACTCAGCCACTGCAAGGCAACGGAGACGGGGAACAAGTGCAAACAAGCAAAATCGAAATACGTGGAACGTCCAAGCTCCGCCGTCATTGCCGTCACTTCTTGTTCCCTGAAATGCGATCCAGTCGGTCCAGTCCGATTGTTTCAGGGCCAGGGGCACCGAGGAGGCCCCCCCCCACCACGGGCAACCCACTGGGGTAAAAGCCACCGGCCAGCCACTCAGGGCACTGAATTGGTGACACTGCTATTAACATCGGACGACACCCCAACGCCGCCCGCCTCCAATATCTTGGGCGGGACCGGACCTTCGGAGTCTACTAAGGTGCGCGTACGGAGTACGGATGTGCTTGGCCGAATCAATTGGACGACAAGGCCTGAATAAGCCGAGTCGTGCTTCGATCCTCCCTTTTTCTCTGCATAGCCCACAGGATCTCATCCGAACTTTGCATTCGTTTTTTCTGCTTTGGCCGATGGGGGATTACTATTTGGTGATATCCGATTGACTCTCGCTGCTGTTTGTGTCGTCTTACCTCACATCAGATGGAGGCAAAGCAGGTCCTGACGCCGGAGACGGTAAGCAGCTAGCCACGCCCTTTGTCCCCTCCAACCGACGCCAAAAGCCCATTAGTGGACATTCAACAAAGCCAGTACAGCCCGACACAGCTACCCAGCCACAAATGGGACGAATCACAAATGGGATACCCGCAGCCCACCAGCCGCACTGTCAAGACTGTCAAAGGTGAGGTGGATAACTTTGGGTTCCTAGATGCTTTTTAGCCACGCGAGCCGTAGACAACATAAACATAACACAGCCCGTTTCCCATAATACACACTGAACGGAATGGGGTACAGCTCCGCCTGTGTGGGCATCGTACCGAGACGGACGCATATGCCGCCGTATATCGCCGTTATGCATCTCTCCACCCGCTTGCCGTATTTTATCCAGAGTTCCGCCCTCGAGTAGCGCCGCCTTGACCGAGTCCTGGGGTGCATTGCACCATAGTTTGGCTGTGCAAGACCGTCCACTCGCGCGGGCGGCAGAGCACCTCTCTCTCTCTCTCTCTCTCTCTCTCTCTCTCTCTCTCTCTCTCTCTCTCTCTCTCTCTCTCTCTCTCTCTCTCTCTCTCTCAAGCTCGTCGGACCAATGATGCGGAGCTGCCCATTTTCCGTGTTATCCGCCGTTTCTTTCCCGGCATTTTTGATCCTTAATGCCATTCTTGACTGGAGGAACCTGCCTCGGTCAGGGCAGCTTAGCCAAGCCATAAAGCAAAGTTCCTCGAGGGCTTCGTACCAGGAGCACAACGGCCCGGGAACGATTTAAGGAATGCCTTGGCCAGTTCGAGGCTCCATATCATATGCTAGACTACTGGGACCAGGGAAGTTCTCATGAGCAGATTGCCAACGGCATCACTCCCAGGAGTCTCGTCCTCGACTGCATGCCTTGTTAGCTTGCTGGCCTCTGCAGGCTGCTAGAGTATGACTAGCTGTATTTTCACCCCGAGCCAGGTTTCCAGAAGAGTACGTCAATTCACCTGCTGGATGTAGAGCGCGGAACCCTTCCAAGGTTGATCGGGCCCGGTATACGACTACGTTATGAATGACTTTGATCTCCCGCGACAGGCCTCTACTCCCGGTGCATCCCGATAATCTCCAACGAGTACTGCACTCCAGGATAATGTCGTATATGACTCTAAATTTGCGTCAGTCAGAGGCCCGGGTATGCAGACAGGAGCCGATGGTCTCTATCATAGTGTTTTGATGGCAACTGTTTGAAACAGACGCGCCGAAGACAATGTATGTCCATAAGACAACAGATCAAGCATGGCCCTGGTTGCATTTGTCTGCCGGCCATCGGTTAGCAAATCTCAATTGTGTTAGCACGCCGCACGTGGTAGGAACCGGACGAAACCATCAACCATCGGGACAGACAGGTCGAGGTGGTGAATGTGGAACGATTTCATTGGAAATGCTGACTTGGATTACCGGCGTTCACCGATGCCCATCTTTTGAGAGCTTCCAGTTAAGACCGACGCTGGAAGTGAATACCTCGCCAAAAAGCAGCACTGCCGTGCTCCTAACCGCGCAGTATCGCCAACCGGGAGAGCAGGTGAGGTCGAAATTGACTTCATGACCACCCCCAGGGGACCGCCGCAACATGGTTCCATCTCAGTGTTAGGCGCGATGACGTTGAACCCGGCTGCGCGGAGACGGCTGCGCGCGGGTGGCCGACGACGCGATGCAGGGTCCTTGTCGCAGTGCCTGTTTCCTGTCCCTGATTCCAGACGGGGGCGTGGTCGGTGGCGAGCTCGAGAAGTCGCAATGCTGCATCTGGTCGAAAGAGAAGCTCGACGGAATACGTCTTGGGCTAGAAACGAGAGGGGGGGTGACGGCATCGAGCAGCAGGGCGTCGACAATCACAGGGCCGATCGCAACCATCACCTCGCCTCTCGATACTCTGAGTGGATGGCAAAGTCTCTGGATCGTCGTCGGTCAGCGTTTGTCGGGCGGACAGCCAGCCGGCCTCATCCTGCCCAGAATCACAAAGTAGTTGCCAAGTCAGAATTGCGATGGGCACCGCTCTGTCGAGGACTCTAATGCCAAGGATGTAAATTGTGGCTGCCTGGAAGTGGAATTAAGATGCTGGTCGAACAATCAACAGAGCGGAGCCTGAAGCACAACAATTAAGTAGGTACCTAGCTACCTAGGTACCTAGCTAGCAAGAAAACAAGCTTCTAGGCGGAGGCAACAGGCCTACAGTGTATGGTGGGAACCTGTCTGCTGGGATCAGGCCTGTGAGATAAGCTCCTGTTGGAAGATACCTAGATACAGCCCTCCGGTTCCCTCCAAGGGGGGTGGCACATGGAGTGCGGTAAGGCTGATTGGACTGTCCCCCCCCAATTGGGTCATCGCTTAGGTAGTGCCATCAGAAGGGGCCCCCAAACTGCACACTAACAAGCACTGCCCAGCCAATCCCAGCATCACCCACAAAGAATCAGCGCCGCATCTTTGCATCTTTGACTATGTTCTTCGACTTTTTCCTCCTCACAAGACCAACAGCGCCGACGAAGACATGGACGGCGATGAGCTTACAACACGACTCCCTTTCCTCGGCACCAATGTTGCCAATCTCTCCAACGGTTCCCCCACCTCATAATACCTCGGACTACCCAGGAATAGGATCGCTACCCCCCCCTCCGCTGCGGCGCAACGGACGAATAACATCGTCGATGGCTGAGCTGATGAATGCCAAGACAAAAATCCACCGGCTCCTGGTCGCTCCTCTGGCTCATCAGCCCGCAGAATCCTTCTGCCCACTCGGTGCCCTCTAGGTAAGTACCTGTCTACATGCTCTTACCGAAACAAGAACTGATGAGTCTATGTCCCCCAGCGTTCTCGGCGTGGTGCATTGTGTCGCCAAGCTGCATCCGGGGCGGTTTCCCACCTTTTTCGAGGCTGATTTGCGCAAGTGAAGTAGTATGCAGCTTGAGGGGAAAGCACCGCACAATGACTGGGCTGTCTGGGTATCTCTCATCGGGCCTGCATGGGACTACCCTGGCATAACCTCCGGACGCCATCTTACCTGCTGGCTCATCGTCCTTTTAATACTTAAGCACTTGTCAGCCTGCCTTCCTCGTCCTCGACCTTGAAGACCTGATCGATTCATCATCGTACACATCTCTCGCCCGGTACTCTGGAGCAAACTCCCATCCAAGCCCGCTCCATTTTCATTTCAAGAGCCCGGTTAATCACTGAACTACCTACCCAGTTGCCTCCTTCAACCCTCACACACACGCGCAAAAACAGGTGATGGACTTCATACTCGAATCCCGCGTTCCTAAGGGCGGTGGCAGCGGCCGGGGCGGCAGCAGTAGCGGCAAATCCTCAAAACCCAAATCCAAAACGAACAAATACAAGCCCAAGGTCGTCACCGGCGGTGGCGGAGGCGGCGGAGGCGGCCTCGGTGCGCTTCCCCTTTGGGCCCGGATTCTCATCATCGTCCTGATCGTCTGGTTCATTCTGTTCCTCATTGCTTTCTCATACTACTTGGTTCAAGGTGAGCCTCCTCGTTCCTCATCCTCTGGCATCTGCCACGATTGTTCGGCCAAGTGGGTACCCAGAATGATCCGTGACTAACATGCCGCCCAGAGCTCAAACGCAAAAAGCAAGGCCAGAAATTCCGTTTCGGCCACGTCCTTGGCCACGCCCTCCTCGTTTCGACGGGTCTCTGGGTCCCAGTCTTCCTCTACAAGAAGTTAGCCGCCCACAGGAAGAACAAGTCCGGCAAGGGCGAGTCCGGTTCCCGCGGGGGCGTATACGCCAAGATCGAAGAGGGCAGGGCCGACGACGCCGACAACCGGGACTCCTGGTACGCCGGTGCCTCAGCGGACAATACCAACAGCAACGCTGCCGAAAGCAAGTATGAGCCCATGGGCCACGCGCCCTACCGCCCCCAGACGCCCGTGCTGCCGTATGCCCCCCGGCGGCGTCCGACTCGGCGGCTGCTCCGGCTCCTGTGACGGGGCAGACCGGCGCCGCGGCGGAGTACTACTTGCCGCAGCCGCCTTCCAACACCGCGCCCCCGCAGCACCCGCCCCAGTACAGCTGAGGATGGCCTGAGTCCGGGTGACGGTTCATGAGAGAGACGGAACAGCGCCCGAGCCGCGCGGGTAGTGAAATGACATGTTTTTTGGCGTTTTTATTTTTGTTGCTTTTACCTAGTGCGATACCCCCATATTTCGACCGAGCGCCGGTACCTTCGAGGTTAACATGTAGCGAGTTTGTATGCAAATAAGCCTTTTATCAATCTTCGATTCTATTTGATTAGGAACAGCATTCGCCTGTCTCGACATGACACGGATTGTGCTGGCGGCATTTTCTCAAACCCAAACCTCTTGGCGCTTGCCCACCCTTTCTATTACGATTCGGCGAGGCGGCGCTGGTGCTCTCCTTCTCCATGCAGATACCCGACCAACCGCGACCTTTGAATCCCATGTATGGATCCAGAATGAGCAGACCGACGGCTTAAGGTCTCCGGGCTGTGTTGTACGGCACACCGATTTTATCGTGTATCCGGATAGGCGGGCTGGCCATAGGAACACCGGCACCCTTCACTGAGCTATAGGCCCCAACCATCCCCCTCGTTACGGCTGGCAAATGTTACTTCGCCCGCGGTGGTCTGTCCAGCACATTGTCAGCTCAGAGTCACTCAGTTCTCTCTTGGAAGCAAAAACTCACACCAAGGCGCCCCGTCTCGGGGCGCTCTCCTCGAGTCGAAGGAATCTATTCGACCGGCATACCGGCTACCGTTATAAACGGTCAGCCCGCTGCCGCGCACTCATGATCCCCTCCCCACTCCAACCCTTATAGACAAGGAAACATACCTTGCCGACCGAAAATGAACTTACAAAAAACCGGTTCATGACAGGTCCGGGCTTCCCGCCTTCACTTCTTCGGCGGTGCCGCACCTCCACCCCGGTTCTTAGCCGGAGCAGAAGCCGATCCCGCCCCGCGTGGGACTGCAGCGTCTGCCCCGTCCACTCCTTTCCGACCACCACAGCACTCGTTCCTCCCTTCTGGCCCCTCCACCGGCCTTGCTGCCGCCGGCGGGGCGCGGCTTGGACCGCACGAAGGCCCCCAGCCCCGTCGTGTCATAGCCGCTCCGACCCATCGTGCCCCGACCTTCAGGCAGGGGCGGTCAGCAGACAGCTTAGTGGCTTTGGTTGTTGTCGATTCGTCTGGCGGGTTGTTCGTGGGTGTTTGCTTTTCCGTCCGATTCTGATTGTCGGTACAGCAGCCCGCGGCAGACCGCGATGGCGATGTAGGTTTGTTTGCTTTCTTGTAGTATTCCCCCCAGGGGCGAGGCAGCAGATGGGGAGAAGAAAAAAACCTTTCCGGTCAGCGTGGCCGCGGCGGTAGATAAGCAGGCCCGTCGTGACTAGAAACTGCGTCAAAGTGTCTTGTGTTGTTGCTGGGTCTTCTTCTGAATGACATGGTCCAAGTGATCAGAGATTCGCTTGTTTTTTCCCCCCTTTGCAAGAGTTCTCCTTTTCCCGACGATTGTACGCTTTCTTTCCTCCCCGAAATGACACGGACAAATGAGTATAAGTGTGTGAAGCCGAATCGGAGGAGTTGGGGGCCTTTACTTTTCTTTTGTGCTTCTTCGCCCTCGGCTTTATGCGAAGGAAACGGATGGCACTCTCAGACCTCATCATTTTGCTTGCCCCCCCCCCCCCCCCCCCAATATCCCTAAAGTAAAGGAGTCAAAGGTTGCGAGATTGTCCCAGACCTTTTTTTTCCCCTCGTTTGCCCACAACTGACTCAATTTTGTCTCAGGGCCTTTCATGTGTCACTTCCCTCCCCCCAAGGGGGAAAGGCCAAAGGGGGTGCAGAGAGGGATGCGGGGCGAAGAGCGGCATCTCTCCTTTCATTATTGCTTTTCCCCCTTTCTTGGTCTGTTTCTTCTTGCCTCTTCCCGCTCTGGCAGTTTTTTCTGCGACCGCTATGCTGTCGCTGATGCGACTGTACCCGCCATGTAAAGATAATGAAATGGAATAAAAACTAAGACACATGCTACTATGCCACCGATGGTATTTGTTGAGCGAGGGAGGTGGCAGGTCTCGACTGGAACGTCTCAGATCCCCCCCATTGTCTTGCGGAACTTTCGTGTAAGTCCAAACAATGAGCTTCTCATGGGCATTGGATCTGGCGAATTTCGGGGAAACTGCAGGTGTTTTACTCCTGGCCAGATGGCTGGGACTGGACTGCTCCGGGCTCCGTTCTGGGGATGACGTTCGGCGGTTCAGATCAGACGTTCTCATTCCCTTGTTAGATGAGGGAGGCCCCCAATGAGTCAGTAAGATGACCGACCGGCTATGATTCGAAATGGGTGTCGGCTTTATACGGAAGCTTCTGGTCTCCACTGACCCAGGACGACCGCGGCCAGGGTAGTGTCTTGATCAGTCATGGAAGGGAGTCTTCGGCATCCTTCTTTTCGAATGTCGAAATTGCAATCAGCGACCGAGGCCTCCCGCGTCCTATGTCATGGAAGGAGAGACGAAGTATCCTTCTTGGTATGATTTCGACTTTTGGAACGTCGGCGGCGCATGTCTCAGAATGCGAAGCCTTTTCCTTGGCGACATATTTCCGTGGGTTTCAACAATCATTTGGCAGAGTGTGGCGGAAGTTGATCAAGGCTACCAAGCACGAGGTTCAATCACAGAACGTCCCACAGCAATGGGTAGGAATGGAATGAGGATCTTCATTAGGATTCGAGTTAGGTCTGTCAACAGAGGTCATCAATCGATGTTGCTGCCAGACCAGTCCATCTCAAGACTGACTTGCCGGTAAGGACTTTGGACCATTCACGCCCATCCATGCCTTCTCCATAGTGCTGTAGGGTGAAAATATTACGAGCAAGTCAAGCCAGCTTTGCACTACCGCGCCACGTGGACTCAGCCCCGTAAGTTGCCAAGTCGTCTCGGCTTTTGGGCCGATTCACACTTGCGCCTTCCACCCCAGTCACATCGATAGCTACTGAAGACCGTCAGTGAACGTGCCGTGGAGGTATGGGGTTTGGGAACACCTACACCACTGCAAATTTCCTTATGAAGGCCAATCGTGACATCATAAGGTAGCAGTATCATTTTTGGGAAGACCGGTGCTGGAGGGAGGCGCGGGATCTTTCGAGGAAGACGACTCGGCTTCGGCATGCTTAGGGCTACGCCTTGGCGCGGCCTTGCTCTCTGAGTCTGGCTGCAGGCCATCATCCTGATGGTCACGTTTCGGCGGTGCGGGAGTCTGAGGTTTTGCGTCGGTAATAGCCTCAGGTTTGCTATCCCGGCCGAAGATTCGTCGAAGTTTGGCACGGAAGCCTCGTCTCTGCTTCATGGGTTGAACTCCGACACTTCGTTCCGCCTTGCGTTCGGATCGTGTTGTTGAGCTACGCTTCGTCTTTCGAGTCGCCTTGCCAGATGGGTGCCCAGGCGGCCGGGACGGTGGCGACGAGGCAGCCGATTCGTCCGCCAGTATGCCTGGGGGAAGATCAACATGTAAGCCCAGGTCCTCGTTGGACGAGAGGGGACCCCGAGACTCGATTGATGCCCGCGATGTCCGTGTTGCTCGCGAGGCTTGGCGAGATGTTAGCCTCCTGCCAACGGCCTTCAGGGATTCTTTGCTGCGGCGGAACTCATCGGCCAGTTCGTCTATGTCTCTGTCATCGTAAACGGGCTCCGTCATTGGCATGGGTATGCCAAACATATTCGCGTCTTTCGTGTTGCCTCTCTCAGTATTCTTCTTGTGGCGGTTGCTTTCGATCCCTCCTTCAGGTAGCACTTGAGGGCGACGCGCCGCTTTCTTCGGTTGAACGATGCGGGTACAAGGACACCCACTGCCTGTAAGAGGATCGTATCGCATACGGAAAAATGTGTAGGTGTTTTGCGGCTTCGGGTTAGATAGATATGGGATGCTAGAACGAGTGGTGAAAGAAACTGCAAGGTTGGAGTCTGCGAAGTTTCGATGAACAACGACAGCCAACGAAGGATCCCATCCCTGAGTGAAAGGTCCCTAGGTACTTTGCGGACCTGCCCATAAGCACAGTCACCCATGTACATCAATCAATACAGGCAGGAGCGAGTATGAGCATCATCACCGAGGGCTTGACGCGAGCACTGCTCCGAGGAAGTCACGTTCTCGTTCCTTGAAAAGGGGGGTGGGTAGCCACGGAAGTAAGCGCCAGCCGATGTAGCAAGGCGCTCAAATCGTTCCTCGAAACGGAACCCAAACGAAAGCTCCTCTTGAATCGTTGATTATTACTTGCAGTTAAATTTGCAGTCAAATTCGCGTCGAGGTATCATCCGCAGTAAAGACAACCCTCTCGTCAGAGCCAAATACCCAAAAGACTCCTACAGCCAATAGGTAGGTCATGAGACCACGGTACGTACACATTGAAGAAGCCACCAACTCCTATATCCTTGTCAAATTGATCATCATTAAAACGCTCCTTGGACCTTCTCGTTTTCGTAAACTTCATGGCCAACGGCTGGGCCCGATGGTCTCGCCGGGTGCAACCTGCGTCCTGATGGCGGTGCCCTTCCAATCCATGGTTTCGAAGACGCCAACGTTGCCCCACCACTGAGGTGGCCTGGCCGATGTGAGATACAGCGTGAAGAAGATGATGAGCGTGGCAACGATGAGGCCGCAATCCAATGCCGCCGAGGTGATGTAGTTGTACTGCAACCACCAGCCGGTGTAGCGACGCTTGATGAAGAAGTTGAAGACGGTACCGACAAGGGCCCAGCAAAGGTAAATGTAGACGCTGGCAGGGGGCAACCAACCGGAACCGCCATAGAGGAGCGGCGTGTTGACGTAGCGCCAAATGCTCTTGGGCCACTTGCGAGCGAGGAACCAAGTGATGACCGGAGTGACGGCGCCGACGAGCCAGAACCATTGTAGGGATGCGTACAGGGCCTGTCCAGAAAAGATGCGAGCCGGGCCAATGGCACCCCAGATAATCGATGCCGTGAAAAAAACTCGACCGCCGGGGCAGGTGTAGCTGTTGGGCTGGTCGGGCTGGCACACATCGGGGATGTGGCCAAGGGCCCAGTTCATGACGGCAATCTGGACAACGGCCGACCAGAGCGAGGCGACGAGCTGGGATGCGAACATGGTGCGCGGCGGCACCTTCATGTAGTGGCCCAGTTTGAGATCCTGGGCGAAGTAGAGCGCCTGCGACATGCAGATGTAGCCGTAGTTCTTGAACATCATCATGGCAAGGGGTCGGCCGGGCACCATGTAACCAATAATGAACTCGGTCAGAACGTTGAGACCGAGTTGAATGTTGGTAATGGCCTGGACGATGCCAATGGGGATGAGCCAGACAACTGGAATCAGGATGCAAACGACATAGGCCCAGGCAGGGAATCCGGTTGGCCAGCCGGCAACAACGCCAAACGAGATGCCAACCATGACGACGAAGAGCGCTACGTGCCCATGTTAGCCAAGAAGGGGGGGGGCGGTTTCGTGGGAATTGCCTACCGAGGTACCACCAGTCCTCAGCATCGCGGTATTTCTTCATCAAACGCATGTGCACATCATCCTCCTGATGACGGGCAAGCTTGAACTGACCCCATATCTCCGTGCCATGGTACAGAACAACATGAACGACAACTGCGGCTACGGCGGCAAAGCACAGAGCATAGGCGAGAGCAAACTGAGTCGGCAGGTAGAGCGGCGAGTAGTCGTTGTAGGCGGTTTCGTTGAACTGAAGGTTGGCATCGAGGATGCGACTGACGTTGTAAACCGCGCCGGTGTTGTCGAAGGATTCGGAGCTCTGCACGGGGAAATAATCAGAATACCACGTGCCGGAGAAATGAATGCCGGAAGAGACAATGACGAAGAAGATGATGATGCCGGCAATGACGTTGGCGATGGCGTGAAAGGGCGGGATCAGTGGGGAAGTGAGATAGCCCGAGATGACGGTCCAGTCGAAGGAGATGGGCATGAGTCCGTAGCCCGACAGGCCGCCAAAGACCTTGTTGACAATCTCGTTCTTGGGTGCGATCCAGCAGATCCAGGTGAAGTACGAGAGGCCCTGGAAGATCCAGCCGGGGAACCAGTACCAGATGAAGGCACCGCTGCTGACGATGAGGAACCAGCGGTAGCGACCAATCTTCCATCCGTTGGTTTTGGTCGGGTCCGAGCCAGAGTGGTCGTGAAGGGTGTAGAACAGCGCGCAGTTGACCAGGTTTGAGGGCCAGATCATGGCCGAGGGCCAGACGAGGAAGCGCCGTGCCAGTCCAGCCAGGCCGTATCCGGTGCAGAGAGTGGTGACGCCGAAAAGCAGCTGGAAGGCCCAGCCGAAATGCTGCTTATAGAAGAGCTGCTGGGCGAGCAGAACATCCGTCGCATACAAAACACCGCCTCCATACGCAGCCTAAACATTCGTGTTAGTCCCGGCTTTAATGCTCCTCCGGCCACCGCCAAGTAAGTCAGTCCTCCTGGGCGCGGCCTCGATAGCCTGGCTACTACGAGCCCCACCGAATCGGACTTACATTAGACATGGCAACAATGATAACGTGCTCCTTGTAGTTGAAACGGCCAGGCTTGAGATTGAACTTGATGCCAAAAACATTCTGTTCCTTATCCGGCATGACCAGATCCCAACCCAAGCCTATGGGGTAGGCGATGAGCTGCACAACGTAGGTCGTGATGGTAACACTAGGGTTGCGCAGTGAGAAAAGCATGTTGACACCGGAGCCGACGGTGCAGAGCAGCATGCCAATGACCCAGGCGCGAATCGTGTTTGCCGGCAGATCGACGTCGTAATTGCGCACTACAGCGCGAACCTTTGTTTAGGCGTCGCATCGTGTCAGCGATATGAACGGGCTTCTTCTTCACTTGGTACCTGTGTATTTCCGCCCTTCCTCTTGTGCGTGGCATATTCGGCATGCTTGGGTGAGTCCATCGCGACATACCTCTGGATAGGGCGAGTTGTCCTCCAAAAGGGCCTGCTCGATCTCGAGGCCCTTCTCGGCGTTACCTGTGGCGAGCGCGGCATCGACATCGTTGAGCTCGTCAATTGGCATGTTGGGGTCGAGCTTGTGCGCCTTCTCGAACTGAGCCAAAGCCTTCAGCGGCTCGATTCCCGTGGCCTCTGCATGGTCGTCGAGGGCAGGGTATGGTGTGATTTCCTCGGGCTCGCCGCGCTTGCGAAAAATGGACGGCATGGTGACGGCTGGTGAGGACTCGGTGGCCCTCTCTCCTTCGCTCTACTGTCAGCCGAGTAGATTGAAAGGTGAGAGTTTGAGGACGCCGATTGCGGATGAGCTGAAGAGCGGCCGACCGACGAGATAAGCAAATGAACAAAAGAAGGCCCCAAGGCCACAAGGGGGGGGGGGGGGGGCGACTGGGGGCAGCGGGCGCCAAGGGCTTTTTGGATCAAATCAACCGAAAAGATGGCGGCGGCGACGCTGGTGCCGGTCGGCAGTCTGCAGGCTAACAAGACACAATGACAAGGCGGACAGACTCAGCCCGCCAGACCAGTCAAAGAGGGAGAGAGAAAAAACCACACTTCCCGGGGATCACCAAGGAGCGGCGAGAGACGGCTTTTGTGTCGTATCTGTTGGGGGGTCCTGGAAGATTTGCAGTGGTGGGGGGTTTGTGTAACTCGAGTCGAGTTGAGATTCGCAATGCGCAAGCATGTAAGGCGTCGACACTCAACCCTCACTGTCCGTATGTATCCATCCGCCGTATGTGTTGGTCTTTGGGGTCTTTCGGTGCGACGAGCTGGGCGCTGGAAGGTGGAGAGAGAGGGGGGCCCGAGGAGAATTCAGCTCCCTTAGCGTGCTATCACGACACCAGCAGCGAAGCGACGCAACAGGCCGCAGGTCCAGCAGTCGTTTGCCGACCTTCCTAAATCGGGGTAGCGACATGCGATGGGGCTGTGGAGGGAGCAAGAGGAGAAGAATGGTTCGTCGGGGGAGACGGTGACATTGGGAGGACAATGGCAACTTGGCCCACACCTCTCAGGTCGGTCTACGTAGTAGCTGTCTTGCACGGCTCGAGGCCGGGGAACACCTGAAGCTAACTCTGTTGGTACACATCCGACGCCTCGATGGCTCGATGCTTGATCTAGCTCCTCCAAGCAAGGCAAAACCTACAACCCGGCTGTCCCTCTTGGAGCTGTGCTGCCTGCCTCCCACTCATTAGCAAAGAAACGTGGGGACCAGCAGATGGGTAGCGGTTCTTCTGTACGAATAAACAACACAAACAAACGAAGTCAAGGAACCCTTGGCGAATTCAACAGCACGTACCTAGGTAGCGTCGAGTGTATTTCGTCCAATGTGCCTAATGTTCGTCCCTCATCACTACCTAGCTGCCTAGGTAGGTATTCGTAGCTGCTGGAACTGGGCTGACAGCAGCGGCCGCTACGCGAGACTTGGCGAACCACCAGACATGGGACTTTGGTAGAATTGCGTCCGTTCTATCGGCCAATTACCATGCGTGCTTTCCAGCCAGGAAGAGGTTGATTTTCTGTGTGGTCCCGGCTTATCTTCAAAACAATGTAAACAGATCCTAGGTACCTATCTATATAGGTAGTACGGAGTACCCTCCTTGCCTACCTTACAGCATAGCGCCAAGACGGGAACGGGACCCGCCCGTCAGCCCGGCTTTCAGTTGCATGTCATGTCCCGGCTCCATTGTCTAGAATCGCGGCTTGCCAATGCCGTCACTCACCACCTAGGCACTCGGGGGACAAAAAACAGGATACTTGCACTAAAAACATCGCAAATGCCATTTTACCTACTAATAGTACATATTTACTCATAACGTAGTAGATATAAAATATACCCTATTAGAATAAAGAGTATCTAATAAGCCTAGAAAATCAATGCTAAAGAATTTATAGTATGTAATTAAGCTGGGAGGTAAAATGGCGGGCTTCCGAAGATGGTATTTGCGATGTTTTTAGTGCAAGTATCCTGTTTTTGTCCCCCGAGTGCTGCTAGGTAGGTATTCGTAGTTTACGTAGTACGTAAGGCAACGCCGAGCCGTCGTCTGAACGTGGGCACCTGGTATGCAAGTAGGTAATCGAAACACGGCAATGTAGTGTGCAGTCATCGCCAACTGCACTTGTCAGCGCAGATTCCAGACATCTGAGAGTAGCTCCACCGGCAAAGTCGGCATCTAGTCTTCTCCCACAAAAGAGCCTCGCCACAATGGGCATGGCCTTGACAGGAACCTGGGAAAGTGTGTCGCGCTAGAAGCCTACAGCCGTCATTCTCCATCGCGATCCCTTCCCGGCCCGTGGTGCCCATCGTGTTGGTCGGGGCTGCCGTGAGTGCCTTGATTGCCTACCTAGGTAGGTATGTACAGATACCTAGTTGGAGCCATTTCCGGGCAACTTGAAACAATCCTCCGCACTCCGCTCGACTTCCCAAATGTCGTCATTCATCCCTCACCATCGGCTTCAACTGCCGAACCACAAATTGCAACCGTTTTCATCATGAGCTACCTACCTAGAGTATATAACCCTCGCCCCCTGGTCCTCCGGTCTTGGCAACCTTGGTTTGAACATCAATTCCTCTCATTGTCTCGTTTCCGCCTATCCCGTCCTCGAGCCAGACCGGTTCAATTTCAAAGTCCTCTTTCCAGTACCACTTAGCCGGTTAGCTTTTGCAAATCAAGCTGCAATCGTCATGCCTCTTTCAAGTCATGTGAGTCCCACGCTGTCAACGTCAAGCACATCAAACGCCCGATTCTTACAGTCTTGAAAGGTCAACCCTGAGGACATCGTCCAACGGCTCCAGGCAACTCATATCACGCCTGCCGGACACGCCAACATTCGCAGCCACGCCACCTCGGCACACATTCAACCCTATGACAGCCGCTATACCAGCCAAACAAATATCCCAAAGTATAAAATCCCCCAAGAAGGTGCCTCTGGAGACACCGTTTTCCAGATGATCAGGGATGAACTGGATCTTGATGGGAAGCCCAACCTCAACCTGGCGAGGTAAGCATCTTGTAACCCTCTTGCTATTCGACATCTGCTTACACTCCGCCTTGCAAGTTTCGTCGGTACCTGGATGGAACCCAATGCCACTCAGCTCATGCAGGAGAACTTGGCCAAGAATCTGTCCGACGCAGACGAGTACCCTGCCATGATGGATATGCACCAGCGCTGTATCAGCATCATCTCCCATCTCTGGGGCGTACAACCCGGCGAAAAGGCCATTGGATCCGCAACCACCGGCTCGTCAGAGGCCATCCACCTCGGCGGGCTCGCTATGAAGCGGAGATGGCAGATCAAGCGCAAGGAGCAGGGCAAGGATACGTCAAAGCCCAATATCCTCATGGGCTCCAACGCGCAGGTTGCATTGGAGAAGTTCGCCCGCTACTTCGACGTCGAGGCCCGAATCCTGCCCGTCAGCAAGAAGAGCCACTACCGTCTCGACCCCGCCTTGGTGAAGGAGAATGTTGACGAGAACACTATTGGCGTATTCGTGATCCTCGGCAGCACTTACACGGGTCACTACGAGCCCGTCGAGGAGATCTCTCAGATTCTCGACAAGTACCAGGAGGAGACCGGCATCGATATCCCCATCCATGTCGACGCTGCGTCTGGCGGCTTTATCGCCCCTTTCACGCATGCTGGCGTCGGCGGGTCCAAGTGGTAAGCTTGTTTTTGACAGCCTGGTCACCTTCACCCCGCTAACGATCCCAGGAACTTTGAGCTTCCTCGTGTCAAGTCGATCAACGTTTCTGGTCACAAGTACGGCCTCGTCTACGCCGGCCTCGGTTGGATCATTTGGCGTGACCAGTCCTTCCTGCCAGAGGACCTTATCTTCGAGCTGCATTACCTTGGCGGCACCGAAAAGTCCTTCACCCTGAACTTTTCCCGCCCGGGCGCTCAAGTCATTGTCCAGTACTACAACCTCATTCACCTAGGCTTCGATGGCTATCGCTCCATCATGGAGAACTGTCTTTCCAACGCTCGCCTCCTTGCTCAGGGCCTCGAAGCCACGGGCTGGTACACCGTCGTATCCGACATTCACCGCCCTGCCCCCAGCAAGGCCGCCAGCAACGTCGCCAAGTCGGTCGTCAAGCAGGCCGCCAGCAATATCGGAGGCGAAATTGCTGGTCCAAAGGAGACGTCTGCCGATTACGTCGCCGGCCTTCCCGTCGTCTCTTTCCGTCTGACGGACGAGTTCAAGAATAAGTACCAGCACATCAAGCAGGAGACCATCTCCCTCATGCTCCGCGCACGCGGTTGGATCATCCCCAACTACCCGCTTCCGCCAAATGAGGAGAAGATTGAGATCCTCCGCGTGGTGGTCCGCGAGACCATGACCTTTGACCTGCTCGAGCACCTGATCACGGACATCGCCGAGGTCACGGAAACGCTCATGGAGCACGACGAGATTGATCTGCAAGTTTTGAAGAAGCATCACCATCGCAAGCGGTTGCGTGTCAAGGGCGACGAGGAGAAAAACAAGAAGAGAGAGGGCGCGGATGGCGCAGCCAAGAAGGTTGGAAAGGAAGTCAGGTCAATGGAGGACGGTATTCACCGTGCCGTGTGTTAAGGCTCAAGACCTGTGATTCTGTTAGAACCAAAAAAAGGGTATATGAAAGCGAGAAATTCTATGATTTGTTTCACTTTCAAGTCCTTGCTAAAACACTGCCCTGTAGCTGCGAGGCATTGTATTCCTAAATGGGCTGCCTACAATTTCCTTCATGCAACAGTTCGTTGCTGTCATCTCTGGGAGCACAAGTTTTTGGGGTGACTCCTTCATGTACACCAGTTTGACTGACATGGCTTGTTTCAGTCGTGCATCGCGGATTTTTGGCGCGGTTGTTAAGCGGTTGTTTAGGTAGTGAAGGACCTTCATGACCTGCTTCGTCCACAAGCCGTCAGCCTGTTGCTTAAAGCCAGAGTCCCGTGTTATATGACGACCTCCAGTTACATTGTTGGGTCCCATAATCTCTGGTTGATTCGAAAAGAGTGTGAGAGAGAGAGAGAATAAAGAAAAAAACACACCTAGTCTGAGGCTGGTTGAGAAGTTGGACTCTGAACCTTATGACGGGTCAGGCCCCTGGCGGTTGAGTACCCAAAATACTATCCAGGGCAGGCCATCGTGTGGAATTTCAACTGAATATATGTGGTGGCGGTAACGGTTATGATCTGACTGCCTCAATCGCCTCCAGTTGACATCTCAGAAACCGCAGGCGTCGTATCTTGTCCTTCAACAGTCTTCTGTTCACGAAACGGTCGCCGCTTTTGCCTGGGCGCGCTGACTGGGAAGCGCTTGACGTTGCCGCAGGTCTTGCATTTGGTTACCAGGACGTCGGCCCAAGGCTTCTTACCGCCCTTGCTCGGGTTCTCGACCGTCGTAGAGCACGTCTTGCCCTCAACGAGGAGAGAGTCGCAGTACTTGCACATCGTCTGCTTGAGCGACGGGCTCGGGCGGATCTGGGCCTTCAGCGAGACGGCCCGAATGTCGGAGACGAAACGCCGGGCAACCGTCTCATTTGTCTTCGAGTGTTCCTCGTCATTGAGGGCATGAGGAGCATGGCGGTAGTCGAAGTTGGGTGACTGCACAGTCGCCAGGTACGCTGCGGCCTGATGCAGGTAAGAGACGCGCGTGTATGCGTGTCTATTTGGCAGGCTCTCGCTTTTGGGCTTTGCCATTTTGAACACCGTGTATCCGAAAACGTTTCATTGACTGAGAGACAATAAAAGGCAGTATTGTCACGAGGACAAACGGTTTTTTTTCTGCAATGGTGGATAAGGCAGTCCCTGGCCTACCTACCTACCTAGGTACTATTTTCTCGAGGTTGAAGTTAGCGGCATCTGTGGTTCACGGTGCGAACGGTTGACAAGGGATACTGTTTACACTAAGCGGGTCCTGGTCACATGATGTTGCCTGGAGACTCAACTGCCTTCTACGCGAAAGCTTTTGACCTTGCGCTGCCCGACTTACCTCCGTCTCCAATTCTACGCCAGCCATCCTTGGATCTTCCACTTCCACCTCTACATCAATCACGGCGCCTCCTTCCATCCCGCCTTCCCACACCAATTGCTGTCTGTCTTCAATCTCCACCTTTCGTGTGCTTTTTCGGACACGACTTCGCGTTCTTCCCTTCTACGGTTGATTTGTAGTTTTTCGACCCTTCAATAAGCGACCAGCTTACTCGCTGATCGTCGACCTATCCTGATCGCCCAAGCTTCGCATCGACAGCCTTGGGATCTTTCTTTCTTGCGCATCAGCCTTGCGGCCGATTCTCCTTCGACACTCTAGAAACGACACCCCCACCATCGACAACATGTCTGCTGAGGAGGATCTCATCGACTACTCCGACGAGGAGCTCCAGACCAACGAGACGGCCGCCGCCTCCAACGGAAAGAAGGCTGACGCCGCCGCCGGTAACAACGTCGACAAGAAGGGCAGCTATGTCGGCATCCACTCGACCGGTTTCCGCGACTTCCTCTTGAAGCCCGAGCTTCTCCGCGCTATTGGCGATTGCGGTTTCGAGCATCCTTCGGAGGGTCAGTCCTGAGTTTATAATACCCTAACCCATACATCATCCCCTCCCCCATCATCAGCAAGCGTCCGTCCATCTCGCAAGCCACGCAAAACTACAAAAGCCATCGAACTCGCCATCGAAAAAGTGCCGAGAAGGCGGGGTTCAAGTCGGACATCCACGTCTTGATGTACGGGCACTGCTCGCGAATCCACTGGTGACAGGTTGGATTACACTGCGGTTCTCGGGGGGAAGCGTGATGGCGCCCCTCGACTGTGCGAATGCTGCGGTGTTCTCGAGTACACAGCCGGACTTGCGCGACGGGAGCTTGGCTTCTCAGCGGTCCGGCTACTTTGCATCACGGTCGCGAGCTGCAAAAATGGGCGCATAGCGCTGTCCATGCTCGTTTGCGACTCGTGCTCTGCCGGGCCATTGTTGTTTTCAATCGATCGGTGTATCGGCTGTGGAGGGAGGAACTCGGCTCGATTCGACAAAATGGCTTCTTTGCGCAGATGGACGGGCCCTTTGCACGCCCTCTACGTCGCTCTTCTGCTCTTGGAACAATTATCTAACATCGGCGCGATCGAACAGTCCAACAAACTTGTATTCCCCAGGCTCTCCTAGGTGGAGACATCATCTGCCAGGCCAAGTCCGGTCTCGGAAAGACGGCCGTCTTCGTCCTGACAACCCTTCAACAAGTCGAGCCTGTCCAAGGCGAGGTTTCCGTGTTGGTTATGTGCCACACTCGTGAGCTTGCCTTCCAGATTCGTAATGAGTACAACCGCTTCAGCAAGTACATGCCCGACATCAAGACTGGCGTCTTCTACGGCGGCACTCCCATCCAGAAGGACGTCGAGACGATCAAGAACAAGGAGACCTGCCCTCACATCATCGTGGGTACCCCGGCCGACTTAACGCCTTGGTCCGCGATAAGGTCCTTCGCCTTGGCAGCGTCCGCATCTTCGTCCTTGACGAGTGCGACAAGATGCTTGACCAGATTGGTGAGTTGCGGCATCACTCCCACCAGCGACCATTTCTAACACGAAATCAGATATGCGCCGCGACGTCCAGGAGATTTTCCGCGCCACTCCCACCCAGAAGCAGGTTATGATGTTCTCGGCCACCCTGTCCGACGAGATCAAACCTATTTGCCGAAAGTTTATGCAGAACCCCACTGAGCACTACGTCGACGAGGACACCAAGCTCACCCTGCACGGTCTTCAGCAGTATTACATCAAGCTCGAGGAGCGCGAGAAGAACCGCAAGCTCAACGAGCTTCTTGATGATCTTCAGTTCAACCAAGTCATCATTTTCGTCAAGAGCACTCTGCGTGCGACCGAGCTGGACAAGTTGCTGAGAGAGTGCAACTTCCCTTCCATCGCCGTCCACTCCGGCGTTAGCCAGGAGGAGCGTATCCGCCGTTACAAGGAGTTCAAGGAGTTCAACAAGCGTATCTGCGTTGCCACCGACGTCTTCGGCAGAGGTATTGATATTGAGCGCATCAACCTGGCCATCAACTATGACCTTCCCGCCGATGCCGACTCCTACCTGCACAGAGTCGGCCGTGCCGGCCGTTTCGGTACCAAGGGTCTTGCCATCTCCTTTGTGAGCACTGACCAGGACCAGGAGGTTCTCAAGTCCATTGAGAAGCGCTTTGAGGTCGCTCTTCCGTAAGTCATCCTCTTGGCTTTCATGCCAGTCCGTCTCTAACATCATGACAGTGAGTTCCCCAAGGAGGGTATTGACGCTAGCACCTACATGGCCTCTTGAGCGGGCTCTGCCGCGGTTCGGCAAAACGTCCGCTGCCTGTGTCCTTTCTTCCACTGGTTTCGGTTCTTGGAATTGCAAAATTTTGGACGTGTGTGACGCGCAAAGAAAGTGCTTGCACAGAAAAGCGAAAATAAGAGCTGCTCCAAGCAAATGAGGAAAAGTTTGACAGCCTCGAATGAGGCCTCCTTGCTATCTGTAGAGTAGTTACTCAGGGAAATCAAGACTGGGATCACCACGCTCAATGGCTCGCTCGATTGACACGCATGCTACGCCCCTGGTAAAGATGATGCCCCGCGCCTACTGTTTGTTTTCTGTATTCTTAGTACACCCGCAACTTAAATAGCATAAACCTTTTATCCCGATGCCACACGATAGCAGGTGGGCGCTTCAAGTCTTTCGGCAACGTCTGCGACAGCCATACAAGATGCACGCTTGATTCGAGACGAACCCAGTCAACGACATTCACGCAATGAGGTATTGTAATTTCCAGCGTGTGATGATTCCACTTAACTGGCGATGCTGGGACAGCGGATGATCCTAGATCACGCCCAACTCCATTCAACACCTGCTAATATTACATACTATCCCAAGGGCCCCCACTTGAAAAGTAGGCGCAAGGCCTGACTTGGATAGGTAGTCAATAATACAAGGTCGTATTTGGCCTATCAAGAGGAGCTCCGACTTGGGATATTGAAGGCTAACAAGCAGCACAGGAGCGGAAACACTAGAGAAGAGTGAGACAAAATTCAGGACTCGAAAAGGGGTGAAGCGCCAGCTCGACCATGAAACTTTCCACAGTCCTCCAGGTCCACGCGTGCATGGCCCTCGGCAGCCATCTCCAGAGTCCCTTTTTATTCCGGACTAAGAAAGTCGACCGAGCCCCTTGTGCGTTTCCTCTTCTGGGCAATGTGGCAAGGAGGGATGAAGCAAGGCCGGATACATTGCGAACAATACCTCCATCCGGCTTCTTGAAATTTCTCATCGGGCCAGTCTTGTAGCATATAGACGTCGCGGCGAGCCGCTCAATGGATCGAGGATACAGACCGCGAGCCATCCCGCATCTATTTTGCACATCTACAGCAACTCCATCACACATCGCCCCTAGGTGTCATCTTTGAATATCTCAGGCCAAACATACTAGGTAGTAATATAAACAGAAAGCCAAGACGGCTCTAGCTTCGAACATGATCTAATTTAGTACCATGGTAATGCTGTTACCATTGTCATCAAGATATCGACCACACTGCCCTAGCAAATACGCGCTTGCCTAGCAGTATCGCTATCCCAGTTTATCTAACACATATTAAGCCACGCTCTCTAAGCCTCATTTCTTTTTCAGAAGCTCGCATCTCATCTACAGATAAACTACCAGTAGTCGGGCGATATTAAACCAGAGTCAGTACTGCGGGTTTCTACATTAACAGAGTCGTGGCCAGCACACAATTTGTGCTCATTGACTACCGTTATTGACAACCTGCCATCTCCTGATAATTGCAGTCCGTTTCAATACAGCGGCCGCGTCTTCCACAACATGGATCCAGGCATGTGCGCCAGCCAACGGCCTTCAATACCGTCCGATGCCCAAGGGCTGCGATAACGAGACCGTTATCTTGGCCTTGGAGAGCCCCATCAAGTCGTCTAGATGTTTGATGCGCAGCAGTAGCAGGCTGAATGGGAGCTGTGGCATCAACTTCTGCCCCCTTTCTGGTTTACGGTTAGTCAAAGTCGGGCGGTCCGAGAAATCGTCAACACTACTCCTTGCCAATGAAAAGCAGAAGCATGTCTGAACCAGTTTGAACAGTCTCCCCCCCAAGAGCACCTCGACGAACCCGAGCCTTTGCCAGTGGAACATCGCTGGGAAGGAAATATGGCAAGAAACCCGCACTCTGTGACGAGTCTATTTGGATCCTGTTAGTAATCTCCATCAGTCACACCACGGTCTCAGTGAGGCAGCGGCCGGAGTCCGAACGCATCTCCTTTGGAGCGCTACCGGAGGAGATAACGCGGGCTACATCGACTTTGGGCGATGATGCCTTCGCTTTCCTTCAGGCCAAAAGCTTACATTGAATCACTTTTCACAATAAGAGGCGGGGGCAAGAGATACACCGGCGCTGACTCACACCATCCATCGCCTTCCTCGTCATCTTCCGACCGTGACCGTCATCGTCACGAACGCTTCAACGGTGGCCTCAGACTCACACCCGTCGATAGAAACACCCCTTGTCATCACATACCCAGGCGATGGTCTGACACGAACGTGGCCGGGTCGTGAGTCTTGGGGTCATCGTGTCGACGAGCCGCCCAACGGAAAAGATGGCTCAGGTCTGGAGACTCCGCCGGGAACTCGTTCCGATGATGCATGTCGCTGTCGTCGAAGCCTGGACGTGCCTGGCGCGTCCGACTGACCCCCCTTGTCAACGCGATCTATTCTCGCCCACGACTGACCGGTAATCACGCCGATGGCTGCACAAGTTTCTCACACTCGTGACTTGCAAAACAGGTAGCGCTGAGCACTTACAAGTTGTGGCAACCGGGCCAAGTCCAGGGCCAGGCAGACAACATCCACACGTCCACCGTCACGATGATTCATACGCACCCATCCTTGACCAATCTGAGTTCTTCTCAACCATCGCAGCCCGCCCCAAGAAGGGCCCGCCTCGTTGTCTACCTACTGCCTACCCCGTACTTGCCTGCCCAGGCTACAGGCCCACGAAGCCTGGAGACCTGCTTTTCTGCCCGTTGTTACAACGTTGCCCCGTGACGTCTCGTACTGGAAAACAGCCTCGGCAAAAGTGTAGATCCTAATCCAGCTTCGTCACTGGAAGGGAGGGGGGAAGGCCTCCCCTATCCAGTCAAGCCAGCCTACCGACTCGCCAACCTCTTCAAGCAGGCCCTCGCAGCCGGCCGAACTCTTCGTCCGAGATGTGTTATACCAGGGGCCCAGCAGCCTCATGTCTTGGCATGTCGCCGTGAAATACCCAAAGTTCAGCCTTCCAAGTCTGCCCAATTCCAAGCCCAGTTTGCCCGTCAGTCTGACTTTCAACCGCGCTCGCATTCGTCATTCCAAACGTTGGTACCTGAAGATGGCCATGCAAGCCGTCGCAGCCCGACAGACACAGCCACGCCGCCATAACAAGAGAGGAGGCTGACGACCAGAACAAAGAATACGCCGTACTACTGCGCCCGCTCCAACGGACCGAAGCGCGGCCGGCCAGCTTTGCTATACCACGACCGATTTACTTTTTTGACGCGCGGCAGTGCCGTCCCCAACCGGTGCCAATGCAATACTTTAAATTGCGAGACGACCCTGGAAAGTTCAAGGTGGGTTCTTTGTACGAGTCGCGCGATGGGGGGAAAGGGAACCCGAGATCTGCGCCAAAACTGACACGCGGGAAGAAAGCGGGAACCGGTTGCAGCTCAGTGACCGACTGACTGACACTTTGTCCCTCCACTCGAGTTTGGACAGAGTCAGATAAAGAGGTAAAGAGCGACCGTTTCTCGGCCTGTTCAAGTTTCTTTGCTCCTTTGACTTTCAACAAACCCCGCCCGCCAGCAGGTGACAAGGCCCCAATGGCGGCGGTAAGAGTCATTGTCTATCATGATGATAGTGGTCAGATAAATCGCTGGCAATCGTGGTCAAACCGGTGACTGAAAGGCCTTGGGCTGGCATAAGTCGCCGACACCGGTTTGTATCTTCTTTGCCCGCACATGTCTGCCCGAGGCCGCCAGATGAACGTTCGTTGCGTGGGCGCGTTGCTGCTACCTGGTGCCTTGACACTGATGTTCAGGTCACAATGCCGGTCCTCAACAGCCACTCAGCCGAGTTTTTGGGACACTTTCGTCTTTGGCGTATCTGGGGGGCTGGGCAACCAACCCCACCTGGCCTGCTCAGGGAGCTCGCGAGGTTTAGGATTCGATGCCAGGTATATCTCAGTAATCCGGGGGATTCCTCCCCAGCGAGATCTAATAAGATGAGATTCACAGATTCACGCCGTAAGCTCATGCAAGGCTACACTTCAGTTGCCTGCGCGTGAAAAGCTGCACAATGGGGAGAAAGGACGGTGGTCATAGGTCCGGTGGGCTGGTGATTACTTGCTGGAGTGTTTCCACAGGGCGTCGCCGGGCCCGAGAACCAATAAATGTTCACCCTGTTCCCTTGGTGATTTGCCTTGTGTGGGGAGGCCTTGGGCGGGCGGACCCATGGCTGACATCCAATCCATGCTGTTGCCTGGGCCAGGAATTGCACTTTGGTGTGGCAAGTGGGCGAGGGCGGTCACCAGGAATCGACTTGTAATCCCGTCGAGGATGACCCCCCCTTTGCTGATGGTGTGATGTGTCTGCCATCCAGCTGGCATGTCTCATCGACGTGCCCGACCAGCAAGCGGGCATTGATACAGCTGCTAAAAGGCCGGGGAACCGTTTGGAAAGGCCTCCGAAACCTCATCTTTGGAACACGAGCCTCGGTGCATGACGACGATGGAAGTCAGGCCGGATTCTTGCGAACGGGCGGAAGGCGGACCCTGGGTCGTAAGTTGTAACAACCAGCACCTAGCCTTGAGAGCTGAAAAAGGTCACGCGCTGCGCCATTGTCGTGCCTCGGCCGTTTCTGTTCTTGGTCAGCTGTAGAAACTGGTCCAACGCCTAGGCCGGCGGCGCCATGCCCTTCTGAAAGGTGACCCCGGATGAACGCTAGCCCTCGATCCGACTGTCCGCGATTGTTCATGCCGCCAGCCCAGCGATGGTGGCCACTCCCATAACCGAGGCTTCCGGAGCTCTTGGGGCGAACAAGAAGGCGGACAGCTCCTCCCGAGTCCCGACCCTCGCTTCGTCCGGGGATTTGCCTTCTCTCCTAAGCGTAGAGAAAACCGCTCTGCTCAGCAGATTGTCCGTGATGTGAGGGGGAGGCAAAGTGAGGGGTTTCCCTCTCGCCACTAGCGAGCCCGGCCAGCGTCACGGCGGCTGAAGCCTGTCCGCTAGGCTCGCTCGGTCAACAAAGATGACGGAAATGGAATCCAGTACGTCGCGGGTTGCGGCCCAAGAGCGAATCCCTTCCCGCAGTGCCATCCATGCATTGCATTAAGTGATCGTTGTTGACATAAGCCTCGACAAATGACCGTTGTTTGATTTGACAGCCAATCTCCAATGGTGCCACCCGGGCGGTGCTGAAACCGAATGGAGTTCCGTGACGAGCATCATTGTCGATTTTTTCCCACCAGTTCAGCTCGAAATCCGCCATCTTCTCGAAGCATGCCGCTTTGGACGGCTCGACGCTCCATGGTTGGTCTGGGCCTGCCGATTCACCCAATAGAAACCCGGGGATTGTCTCGGCGACACCTTTGGTGTGTCGTACTCGGGCTGTAGACTGTAGTGGAGGTATTGGTTTGAACTGCACTAGAAATTTCTTCGGGCCCTGGAACCATCGTCGCTGGTCCCAGCTTTCTTTCGTGGCCCGTTTGCTCGAGTCGTTTGTTCTCACAGGATAGCAGCCGCGCGGCAAATCACTCACGGCTGCGGCTTCTTGCGACTCTCGGCGCTTTCGCCAAGTCCCTTGGAATTCGGGCGTCGGCAATGCTCTCAGCGATCGGCGTCACTGAATTATTACTGCTGAGACACGGTCCGTCAGAGCCTTTTGGTGAACACCGCAACCCGCACGTATCCAATGGAGTACCGGTGTCTGTCGCTTCTCGGCTCTCTGCGCCGCCGGAGTCGAAACTAGGCATGTCCTGTCGCCCCTTCGTTGTCCATGTGCCACTATCGTGATCTCCGCGCCCCTCTCTTCCCAAGCAACCGAGCATGGAAGCGGGCCGAGGAGTTGAGTCATCGCAGAAATCAGTCGGCCACACAGCGACGTTCATTGGCCGCGAGCGACAACAAGACAGATGTTATGGGCACGAAAGAATCCACTAATGATTCCAGTCCGCAAGGTATTCCCGCTGAAAGAGGAGGGGACGTCCAGTCCGTCTTCACCACGGTACGTGTACACTTTATTCGTACCCAGTCTGCACCGGTATCGTGTGGAAATCCCATGAGTATGCGAACGAGTCCCTTGTCGTGAGTACGTTGTCCTCGGATTAACCTCCTCGGGCGAATGCCACCTGGGGATGGACAACGGTGAGAAGGAGGGGCCAATGGCGACCAGCTGGCATTGTTAGTCTGCCCCTCTCATCTCCATTTCGCCTTGATCATCACTGCCCTGCCACCGCATGGCAATCTACTACGTAGAGTTCGTTGGCTTGCTGTGCTGCACGAAAGATGGTGTCCAATGATGATGTGCCGCGGGGCGGAGCGGGGAAGGGCAACGGAGGAGAGTGAAGGTGTGTGACATGGCAACGCCAATGAAGCTGCAGACAGCGTGCAGCGTGCAGCGTGCAGCCAGACCAAGTGACGCCTGCACGAACCGCACAAGGGGGCGGTGGCCAGATGACGGCATGGCTTCTTGGAAGCAGGCACAGGCAGAACCTCCATACCTATCCCCTCTTTCGCCTCGTCGAGGGTCACTCTTGATGCCCACTCCCAGCCTCCGGCTTCTAGAATCTCCTGTCATTTGAGAGATTCATAGAGGGCGGGGGGCGGGGATACAGTCCTCTTGGAAGCATTCCGGATCTGCCATGTTCAGTTCCCGAAATGGACCTTTTTGCCATGGGAGAATGCTCGACATTTGCTTGGTAAGTGGTGCCAAACTTTGCTGGCTCGGTACGAGTCGGAAGGGATCTGGCTGCTTGGCGGGGTCTAAACTGGCGGTCGGTCTCCCGCGAGCCCGTCTCCACTGATTCAGTGCCAGTCTTGCGAGTGCCGGCGCACCCAGCATCGTCCGGCGGGCGAGATGGACCAGTACACGCAGTTTGCGTATCATATCGACAAGGCTAAGGGCACCAGGCGAATGAGAGCCGTTCATCTGAGCACAGGAACCAGAAGGGAAGTTTGGCACTGGTTATCCGTAGTTCCGCATCGTCTGACGGCATGAGGCTTCGGGGGCAAACATAATGTAGCACCCCTGTGCTCATACGAGTTGTTACTACGAACACAGCGCTGTAGTGATGCAGGGTGCCTCTGGGGGAGGGGAGATGCAGATATGCATCGTATGGGGGGTTAACGCGTAAGTAAGCATTGCCCCGGCGCGATCTGACCTAAACATGTGTACCAAACCTGCCGCCTGGGAATCCAAAAGATCCTTCTGGTAGGAGCCGGGTATGACACATTTATCGACATTTCCGCTACATCAAAGCTACAGTTTGCCCGAGAATCTTGCAGTTAGCATGGCAATATGCCCAAACATGACACCGTATTGTATGCTGGGTAATGATCAAGCACCCATGCGAGGACCGATACTACAACGGACGCTCGGCGTGGTGCGAGGCAGGCAGCCAAGTGAAGCTTGTCGTTGTGGAAACCCCAATAGACAATGCGCAAGAACCGAATTGGACAACAGGCGATGGTGTGGCTAAGCCAACCGGACGCGACGCTTTCATTGCTTCCGAGACGTCCAGACGGGGCTGACAAAGAGGATAAGCGGCTGAGCAATCGTTTGACGTCCAAGGAAGCGCCGAGACGCGCAATAACGAGAAATGCTGTAAGCGTCTTGTTGAGTTTCTTGCGTGCCTTGGTGGGGAGGGAGGCGTATTCGGTAATTCGGGGAGGCACCTACTGACCGAAGGCCTCTACTACTAGGGGCATGATGCACAGGCTTAGGTACCTACGAAAGGGGCTCTTGGACCATACGACGTTGGTGAGTGACGTTACAAACACGGTGACTACAAAGTATCCGTACGGAACACAGGAGAGACGGGCTTTTGAGATTGCCAGGCTCCGTCCGGCGACCCCATCGATTAGGGAACTGCGGATACCTTATGGGGCGGGCCCAAGTCCCTACAGGTCACAATTGACCTCGGTATAGTGCTGCCGGGTGACGAATCCAGTCCAACGGCGAAATTAGGGTGATATCATGACCGTCGACGCGTTAGATTAGCGCGAGGGGAGAGAGAGCGAGTGAGTGAGAGAGAGAGAGAGAGAGAGAGAGAGAGAGAGAGAGAGAGAGAGAGAGAGAGAGAGAGAGAGAGAGAGAGAGAGAGAGAGAGAGAGAGAGAGAGAGAGAGAGGAGAGGACGAGGGAGCACGCACCAACTATCAACATCGCGTCCAAGGAGCGATAACAACCAGGGGGGCATTATCAGAAGGTTAGAAGACCTCTGCCTAGATAGCCAAGTAAAATTGGCACGATACATAGTGCAGAGCATCGAGATTCGGCCGCAGCGGTGATTGGCGCAGGCGAGACAGCATGGCGGGTGCGTGTGTTGCCATCTCTCGTACGCCTACGGATGCCTGTACCTAGGTAGGTAGGCAGGTAGGTAGTTAGGGAAATCGGGACCGTCGCGGTTGGTTGGTTTCCTGACGCCAAAAGCCCGAGGGTGTGGTGGCATGATGGAACACAAGGTCGTGCAGAAAATTTCCAGCTTGAAGCTTGACCAACCGGTGGCGAGACCACGGCCGAGACAACAGCTGTTGTCAGTCGATTCTGCCAGATAGAACCCCCCTCGATCGCCGGCGCGTGGAGGCTCGGGTTACAATCCTGTGTGATGTACGGATACAATGAATATAGATGGATGCTGACAACCGGGCTCGTGATACCTTCCCCCATGGACTTGGCCATGTCATGTTTGGCCTCGCACGACAAACACGGCGTGATCTGTCCAGTCCAGAGCAGCGAGTCTTCGAGAGACCGCATGTGCTGCCCATGAATATGTGTCAATAGCTAGCGGTTGCTATAACCCAAAGACGGAGAGCAGCGAGACGTTGGATGGAGGAACGGATGTCTGGCATCAAAAGAGCGATTCCGTGCCACCCTCCCTCCCTTGGCCATGGTGAATACCTACAGGAGGGAGGGCAGTCATGGTGGCGAAAGGTGGTGGGGGAGAAGGCGATGACTCTTCTTTTTCTCTCTTCCTTCCTTCCCCTACCGTTCCTTCTCTCGAGATGCAACATCCTTCCTGCCTTACCGGCTTTGGGGGGGGGGGGGGGGGGGGGGGCTTGCTTGGCAGCAAACAGCCATTCAGCAGTGCAGGTTGCCTGAAGTCACAGAGGGTGGGCTACAGCAAGAAGGTGTGCTGCTGGCGTACACGAGTGGTTGAGCAGGTCATTTAGGCTTGGCGACGCTAGCCTCAGATGGAATGGCGCCGAGTGAAAACAACCAATGAGGAAGGAAGCTTCGACGAGAGCGGCCAAGCGGCCACGGAAGATGCCATGGCCAAAAAGACAAGAAGTTGGGCAGGAGCGAGCAAAGGATGATGCAAGTGGGAAAGACTCACCAGACTGGGCACTGGGCAGACAGAACCCCTCGTCCACTGGATCTCAGGTGCATGGAACGGAATGGAAATACATTCGGTTGGAGACAACGACGGTGAGTTTGGGCACAATCTCAGGCTCTTGGGCAAAGCAGCAATGGAAGCAGCGATACCTGACTGAACCCGGAAGGACAGGTACGAATAAGGCATCTGTACGCCGTAGGACACACGTGTAATGAATGAACGAGAGACGATAAGGAGACCAAGCACTGGACGGACACACACAAAGTGGGCAGCAGAGGTGGGGGCGAGGCATGTGTACTATTCGTATCATACACTGACTATCTACAGTACGGAGTATCCGTAGTTCGTGTACGAAGTACGATATAATTACATGTGCGAGTGGAGAGAAAGGGGAAAGAGGCAACAAGAGGCAAGGAGCAACATGCGTGCGTGTCCAAGAGGTGTGTGCTTGATGAACAGCAGTAGACACACGATGGGCATGAGCATAAACATGATGGGCTTGAGTTTGAGTGATAGCAGCATCAGGAGAAGCAGGGGAAGGAGGCATTCTGCGTGAGAGAAGACAGGAGGACACTAATCTGAGAGTCTGAAAGAGAGAGAGTCTGAGAGTAAGGGAAAAGTGGAGACATGGCTATTTTTTGGGTTTCGATGTCGCCCTCACCCTCATCCTGGGAAGGACGGCGACGGAGATCCACAATGCACCATAATACAGGCCAATCAAGTTGCAGGCGAAGAAAAGACAGTGGACGGATGCTGAGACTCGCTCTGCTGCTGGGTGTCCGGCTGCATACTCTTCCACCATCCCTCCCTCACCTTCCCCCCCTCTCTCTCAGTCTCCCATCATCCTTTACCTACCTACCTTCCTGGGTACCTACCTACCTATGCCTCCAGCCAAGTCGGGCAAGGCGGTACCATGTGCCATGTACTCTGTATGTAGCAAGGCAAAGGTGGCCTGTGCAGGCAGTCCCAGTGCAAGAGAGGTGGAGGAAGTGCTGGTGTGCAGTCCCCCTGGCAGTTTCCCAAATCGACGACGCCAAATGTACCTTTCTCCATGTACCTTTTCGCGTGCTGTTCAACGTGGTGTACCTGCCTGCTATGCCGTCAAGGGTGCTCTCAGTGTTTCCTCCCCAAGGCATTCAAAACTATCGATGCGCCCACATTGCCGTGCACTTGAGTCCTCCCCCCTTCCCTTTCCTCTTGCTCTATCGAACCATCGCCGTCGCCATGTTCGATTCCAAGGTCTAAATTTGTACGACAGCGACTCTCCGAAGTCTGCTAGACGTGCCTCATCTCAGGAACACCTGGGACGAGACTCTAGACCAAATCCTCCGCTTATTCCTTTGTCATCTGGGGTTTTATTGTTGTGTTGCAACACCTCGCCTCTCCCGCCATTCATCAGTCACTCCCCGTGGCATAATTCCATCCTGCCTACAAGAGTCATCTCGGCCTACCCCCATCTCTCCCTCGGGCGGTCACGTTACTCATCCCGCCAACATCGCGACAAACCATCAGCACCAAAAGAAAAAGGGGGAAAACCGACGACCACACGTCCAACCAACCCTCACGCCATCCCTAGGCCCCTTGTTTCCGTCGCAGCGGCATTCACTTGTTCCTTGCGACTAACAAAGGCTCGACCTGCGGATACACTCCCGTTTTCAAGCTCCACCATCACCAGCAGCCAAGCAAAGCAGGCTTTCGACTTCCTTTCACGCTGGGATATTCTCACTTTGGACTCTGCCTTGAGTCCGGCCAATTCGCCCTTTCCCAACCCTCTGCTGCCTACCGGCGTTTCCACGCACCCCCATCTCCCAGAGTTACTCATTTCTTCTTGTCTTGCAAAATCCCGATACCCTGCACCTATATTTCGGCTCTTACCTTATACTCGTTCTTTTTTAATCATTTGCCCCGGCAAGACACGATAACAACCAACTCACACGACGACTCCGACTCATCCTCCACCCTGGTGTCTCTCTCGACTCAGCTGACCCAGCACTCTCTTCGCCACACTCCTCTGTAGCCGCCAAGAGCTTTCTCCATCCGAGAGGAACTAAGCACTGCCTGCTAGGTAAGTAACAAGACACTTTGCGCAGCACAATCCACCACACGAGCGAGACAGGCAATCAAGCAAGAAGCGCGCGGCCATCAGTAGCGGCAATCTTCTTGCTCGTTCTGCCTGTCCTGACTCTCCCTCTCTTCCTTACCCCGTTCTGGGAGCGATCACGCACTTAGCTGGTCCACCCTTGCAACCCCTGTCACACCTTCTCGGCCTTCCCTAGGCTACCACCACTCTTCTCCCGCACATGCACGCACGCACTTGCCCGGCTATTCCCCCTCCCATTTCTGCCTGCCACTTGGAGCCACCTGTCTGGGCGGCAACACATCAGGCACACCCCCTTCGCCACCCCAACCCGAAAGAGTCATCCACACCCAACCTGGGCTGGCCTTGAGCCAGACTTGAGCCACCCAAAGGGACCCTCCGACTTCGTCACGCCAGCCCAAGTCGCCCCTCTGAACACGTTCGAGATACCACGGCGCAAGGCGAAAAGAGTCACACACCATCCCACCTGCTTGGATATAACCTCTCCTCGCAGCCACATTTGGCTGCATCTTGCATATGCTCACCTCCCTTCACCCTCCCCTCTCCCCTCAACCCATTACCTTTCCGCCTCCGACCTCGCCCTGCACCCATCTCCATCACCATCCATCACCCTCCATACAACGCACCTAATCACTACCACACTTTCTCGTCGCATCGGCTTGAACTACATGGTGGCTTTGCAAGAGCTCACCATATAACCAGGAACCTCACTCCCCTCCGGCTAGATGCATTAAACCAACAATGCATCTTCGAACTACAAACTCTACTCCAGTCTCCCGTCTTGTTTCGTCTTCCGGTTTGATCGTTCGTGTAAAGTCGGTTTCGGACACATTCGTCTAGAAACCGCCCCCCTATCTACGACTCTCAAGAACTTTACCTCAGCCACCAGATGCTGTTGTGAGGTTCGCGTTTTCGATACGGTATCACGATCTGCTCATACGAACCCATTAACGGTTTACCCGGTTGACTTTGCTTGACGGCGACTGGAGGTACATCCTACTTTGAACTTCCAAACGCCATCCCCCCCACACACACCTTCACCTTGCATACAAGATGACGTTCGCCGCCGATGATTCGTCGGCTTTCATCAGCACCTACCGAAACGATACCTACAGTTCCTCACTCGAGTCTCTGATCTCCACCTCGTCGGGCTCGGTTTGGTCCGCTGTTTCCTCTCAATCCTCTAATTCGACTTCCCCCACCAACGCTTCCGACTCCGACTCTGCCGATTCGTACTGTTTGTCGCGATCTTCTGCTTCGTGCCACTCTGCTGTTCGGTTCACGAGTCCCTGGGCTAAACAACCTGCCCAGCAAGCCCCCCCGCTATTCCCCACGAGCTACGACAAAACCCGAGACGGACTGGCGCGGGTAACCCTCGCTCCGGAGCACCTCCGACTCTGGTTAGACAGTCCGAACGCAAGGTCAACTTTGTCGACAACCTCGTCGGTAAGCCACAACAGGAGATTGTACGCACTTGATATGTTTCCTGACCCGGTATTGCTCTTAGATTCGTCGACTCAGATCGTCGAGGCTATTTGGCCCCTCTCCTCTGCCGTCTGCCGTAATGAGCTTGGTAGCAAGGCTGTGCTGCCGCTGCGCACCTTCATCCAGGAAACCCTTCGCCGCTCGCGCACCAGCTATTCTACCTTGCAAGTTGCTTTGTACTACTTGATTCTGATCAAGCCCCACGTCCCGAAGCATGATTTCACCATGGAGCAGCCCGACGACAAGCATGAGTGCCGCGCGCTTCAGTGTGGCCGTCGCATGTTCCTTGCTGCGCTCATCCTGGCTTCAAAGTATCTTCAGGACCGGAACTATTCGGCGCGAGCTTGGAGTAAGATTTCAGGACTCAACACCGCGGAAATCAACCAGAACGAGATTGCTTTTCTTCTGGCGGTCGACTGGAAGCTGCACATCGTCGACGAAGTTTTCCATCGATGGACCGAGATCGTCCTGAAATACACGCCCCGTCTCCTCCGGCACCCGGAACCTCGGCCCAGTGGTACGCGCAGCAAAGCTCGAACTGGAAGATGGTCATTCTCAAGTTGAACCCTGAGCTGGACAACATCGAGGGTCTGATTCCCACAGCCCATATCAACCTCGCCCGCGCACCTTGCCCCGCCATCGCACCATGCTCTCGGCGACTCAAAATGCTCCGTCTGTAACCAGCGCTTGCGGATTGGGCTATGACTCGGCAGAGCTTACTCCTACCCCGCGCTCATTCCAGACCCCGACCATTATGGAGCCTACCCCGGCCACTGTATATACTCCGGGTCGGCTGGCTCCCGCCCTCGGTCTGCTGCCCACCCCTCGTCTCACGCCTCAGTCGAGCGGATACAGCACTCCTGCCGTGAGTGCTGCGTCTCACCTCGCCAACAAAGGCAGTGCGATGGGCCTTGCCATGGCCCAGGCTTCGTGCGTCAGTGCTACCCAGTGCCTGGATCGTTGGCCCGCTTCCAGCACGTCGCCCCAGGGGTACTTCCCCGTTCGCCGATCCTCTCTCGCCGCCTCAATCTCGACTGCGTCTTCTCCCGAATCGATGGTTTCCGATTCGTCACAGACCTCGCGCTCTTCCTCCATCTCATCAGCTTCGTCACTGGCTAGCGCGCCGGCCCCAAACTTGGGGATTCAGGCGCGATTCCGGTCTGCGAAGCTGTGTAGTGAGAGGGCGAGCTTGAGGCCGACGATCACCTCTGTTCCTGAAGACTACGAAGAGACTTGCATCACGTCGTCGCCCGGATCTTACACCGGCCCGGTGGGAAGATTGGGAGACATGTCGTTGGATACTCCGATGGCTCAGAGAGAATGCGACCTAGACGCCATGGTTCATGACCCCGCGAACGATGCTGCACGAGCACTCCAAGAACTCCAGAATTACCGCTCTGACGAAGCCACTCTGACTGCCTTGTCTTCCCGCAAGCGGGCTCGCGGTATTTCTATCGTCGACACCTCGCTTCAAGAGAACGTTCGGGACATGCTCTCTGGTAACTACTCTGGGAAGCAGTGGGCTCAGTCCCTTGTTCGTCCCAGGAGCATTCAGAAGGCCATGAACGAGCGGGGCTCCCCTCGCAAGCGCGTATGCTGCGCCAACGAAGCCACGCCGGTCTACGAAAAGGCCCTTCATTCAATTGATGGGTATCGCGGACCGGGCATGTGGGACGGTATCCTCAACTAAGTGCACTTGGTGCAAATTTCCCGAGATACCCCGACGGTCATTAGCCAAAGGTGAATTGACCTTGTGCATTATTCTCCTTTTCCTTTGTTAAAACGGAATTCAATACGGGGTGGTGGGGAACGGAAAGAGCTTTGATACCACCTGGCGGTTCATCAAGTTTTTAGAACAGCTTAGATGGCGTCGAGGAACGGCACGAAAAGCGTGATAATCTTGCATGCATCATCAAAGGACAAGAGCATTGGGGTGGTGGACGGCGAAGAGGCTTGATGTTATGGCGGTTGTTTGCCGCGCTTGTGTTTGTACGATCACCCCCTGAAGAAGAGAGTCGATTTTGCGTTTGAAGTTTTCGCGTTTGTTAGCTCAACGACATGAGGTTCTCGGCCAAGCTCCATTTTGGACGGAGGCGACGAGTATTTCGGAGTTGAACCGGCCGCGATCAAAGTTTGGGTATGTGTGATTGGGCGCTCGAAGGGAGATCCGAAAGGGGCGACCAGGACGAGCCGAGACACATCTCATTCGCTGCGCGTGGAAGCATGTCACTGGCCGCGGTTATCGAAAAGTTTCTCACAAAAGGATCGAAACGACACAGCACGTGTCACTACAACTTCCGAAAAAGCGATGAAGCTATATTCGAGAGATTGATAGCTAGCTTTTTGACCGTGAGACGAGTTGTTGCTCTGTCTGGCCTATCAATCAAAATCTACCAGATTTGGGACCGAATTCGCTTCCGCGTACACCTATGCGCTGGGAACGGCTCGTTAAAGTGTGCGTTGTGAGACGTCAGTTTGCTGGCACACCCAGGATCTTTCTGCTGCTTATTAACGCACGTGTGCTAAATGAGGCCGGCAACGCGGTATGATATCAACGGTTTCCTGATGTTTGACCAGGGCATTACAAAACGGAGCCCAGCAACACCGATGGTTCGTCGGCGATAATGGTGCGCGCATGGTTGGAATGTGAGTCATACCGCCGCCACCATACACAAGCTACCTCGCTTCCCGCGCGGTGGGTTCAACACTACCCGGGATGTTCCAGGAAGGGTAGGTAGGGCTGGGAAAGGTCCTTGTTCGCTGTACGACAGCCCAAAGTGTCTGTCATATGACTGTTGCTGGGTACGTTAACTGGCTAATTTGGACTGGGCTGGCCAGCGCACGAACGAAATGGGGGGGGGGGGGGGGGGTAAACGGTCTTCACGGTTGCTTTACGGAGAGTACCTTGACCACCGGCACCTTTCGCCGCAAGAGAGAAGTACCCAGCGTTAAGAATGTGCGGGTTTTTGGAGCAGTACCTGGGTCAAGCGGTGACCTGGCACCATTTGAAGATGGGTACGCAAGATGATTCATTCTGGTGACGCGAGGGCACCTCGGGCAGCGACACAAGGGGGTTAACCCAGTGGTCTCCCAAGGGCATGGAGAAATGTCACCGAGTGGTGTTCGGTATGTTTGCCAGCCGGTTGTCAGCAGGGCCTTACACGAGCGTCTGGGGCTTGCGCTAGGGAAGCACGGAAGATGCCTCCTGGCCTTGGGAGGATGTGGAAGAGGAACAGGAAGTTGGGGGAGATCACGATGGGCCCAGAAGCCTGGTTTGTAAGGTTGGCCGAAGGGGGGAGAGAGAGAGGGTCTGTCTGTCTACGAAGTTGTTTGGCTGCCAGGCAACACTGCGGCAGCGTATGAGTTTTACTAATGCCCCAGCTCGGTGCGTTCTCCGGGCGCCGCTTCATGCCTGCCGGCCTGAGGGGTCGAGATGCCAGATGCCAGAAGGCTGAAGGTAGCAGCGATGGATTTCTTCGAAATCTCCACGAGCCGGTCCTTCTCCCAGGGGACTTTCTCTCGGCCAGCCAGCCCTCTTCCTTCAAGGCCAAGGCCCTTTGCGGATTACCTACCTGGCAGATTAAGTCTCCAGTAAAAGACTGACTTGCCCGATACGGCTCGCCGCTGCCTTGCGGCGAAGAGGGGATAGCGTGTTCGGCATGACGGATTGGGAATATTTGAGGAGATGATGGATGTGTCTGAAGTATACGCGCAAGTGCGTGCCGCGGGAGCCTCAGAGGGTTGCTGGTCCGGGGCTTCCGGGTGTCAGTGGTTTGTAATGTTTCTGGGGTGCAACCGACCGTCCTCGGCCAGGATGCGTCTTGGTAACCTTACCTTGACGATATACCTCTTCTCTTGCTCTCGTGCTCCTGTCCGTGGCAAAGTGGAGTGCCACAGTCCTGCTTTGTCATTCCGGTTGAGCCGAGGGGTAGGCGAAGGAATCCGGTTCGTCTATCGCTGCCTCTGACATGTTGTCCGGCCCGTCGGATCTTTCGAGAAACGCTTGGTCTGAGCGTGGATGGAGGATGAGGATGCCTGGTCATCCCGAGATGCGGCTACACGTACGTCGTCGCTGTTGTGCCGCGCGTTGTGTGTCTGTCGTTTGTCGTTGCTTCAAAAGCTGGGTCTCAGAGAGGGCCAGCTGCTGCCACCCATGAGACCGGTCAAGTGTTCCCATGTCTTCCTGTACCCAGCATCGTCAAGTTCAGGCTGTGGTATCTATACACCTAGCATCTCACTCGAGATTCTTCACGATCCGGGCATATGATTATTGCAAACAAGATGTCAGGGGCCTCGGGGGCCTTTTGATCCAAGATAGTGCCTAAATATAAGCAATACCCCGTGATAGGAGAGGTAACTATCGTACGCTGTGGTCAAATCAATTCGGTACACTAACTTTGATGCTTACTTCACATCGGATCCTCATCGCGTCTTCCGCTAGCTAGCTAATTGGCCGCTGCGGTACACCAAAGACGTCAGATGAGTCTTGATGAGACGTCTAAATATTTGCAAAAGCGAACCACACCCTTCAGTATGTACGAATACTCCCTCCCTAGGTAGCTCCCAGTGGCTATCGGCTTCCTGTTTGATTCAGTAAGTCGGCATCGAGCGTGACATTGGACTTTAGTTCCGACTTCGTCTCGACGTTAGGAGATCGACCTCGCGGCGGTGGTAGTCGACCATTCGCCTCTCAAGTTGGACGAGCTCGGGTAGAGGCCCAGCCTTGCTGCGGCCCCTTGCCTCGAGCAGCCTGACCACTTTGGCATGCTCCTCTTCCAAGACATCCAGCGGCCAGAGGGACAGGTTGTCCTCGAGTCCTTGCAAGGAGAAGAAGTCGTCCAGCAGGAGAAGCATGTGCACCAGACGTCCGTCCAGGTTTCCTGGATTCCGGTGAGTGACGGCGTTCTGAAGGCCAACTCGCAGCGTCTGCCCAGGTGTTAGCTCTCGAACCCCGACCCCCGAAATCGTTCCGACGCATCACATCACTTGCCTCCCAGGTCTGATGTTCGGCCTGGATTTTTGCGCCGCCTCTCCGAAGCCAAAAGAGAAGCCTCTGCTGCTCCGGTGTCCATGGCCCCGTAATGAGACCGTCTGGGATGGTTGTCTTGGGGTGTACATCGACATAAAAGTCGAGTGCGGGTTTTGAGCCATTAAGCCCGTACGCGAGCCAGTCATAGTCGAAGCATCCCCTTGACTCGAAGTGACCAAAACCGCCAACTCGGTCGTGAGGGGAGTCCAAGGAGCCAATGTGGTCCGTCCCCTCGTCTTTTGGACCAACGTGGGAATGCGAGTACCACCTGTCGCGAGCGAAGCGCCAGGCCCAAACCTGCCGGGCGTCGAAGATGATATCCACGTTAAGCCAGGGAGATGCTAGCACAGAAGACTGCAAGCGGCTTAGTGATCTGTGACCGCACAGCGTAATCTTTCCATACCTGAAATTCTGGATCTCCCGGAAAGAACTCGGGGAAGTTATCATGTCGCCAAACTCTCCGTGATTCTTGTGTGGCATAGCGCTTCAAGACGATCTCGAGCGCCCGTCTGTCGATCCCAAACCAACAATCCCACGTAGGGTGGAATGCAGCTATGAGAAGGTTGACAAGTGTGGATCTACCAGAGAGAAGACGGCCGACGAGGGGGCTGCAACGGGGGAAGTTGAGGTTCTCGCTGAGAACAAAGATACGCTCAATGATTTCGAGAGGTAGCTGCCGCTCCAAAAGCGACTTGCGCTTGACTGAAAAGCGACACGAAAGTCGTGATGTAGATTTCTTCGCTAGCTGCTTGGTCGGTGCCTTGGACGAGGGGGCGTTGCCACGCTTGCCTCTGACTTTGATAGGGGTCAACGGCATGATCCGTTGGGGAAGGGCTCACCTTCCAGTTCGCTCCCGTATCCCCAGGCGAGGTTATTTCAACCTTTTCATCTCAGAATATTACCCGTTAGTACTGTAGAAATTGCCCGGCCGAGCAGAGGGCGAGGTGTAAGGATCGTTTGTTCCAAAGAATACCAAAGCTGAGGAGGTACCGGTGGTGTAAGTGAAAAAACCTTGTGTCTCCTCAACTTTTCCCTGGTAGGGAGTGGCAAGAACGCCTGTCAGACAGCCGAAGATGTGAGAGAAGGAGACGAGAGAGAGAAATTCGCAGGGAACAAAGGAGACCCGAACGTTACGGCCTAGGTAGGTGCCTACGAAGACATTTCATCGTCACCCAAACCTTGAGGGAGAGAGGGTCTTGAGATTTCAGTCAGTGGATTCCCCGTACCGTACGGAAACAGTGCGAAATGATGTCAAAAAAACAGGTCACCTGGACCGTGCACCTGGACCCAACTTCCAACTGATAGCTGCGCGGTAAAACATCGAGGGAAAAAAAAGTGGCAGTCGCAGTAGATTCGGAGACGAGTTCGCGTCATCAACCAACACATATCTCCGGAAGAGGGATTGTGTAGTATCGGAGCGTCACGATGCCTTCGGCGATCCGAACCCCGGTTCCATCGACGAGCCTGCTACGATTTCTGCGATCGCAAACGGAGGCCTCTTCCATCTTCAGCCGGACCCTGTGTGCCGAATCCGCGACTGCTGCCATTCGACCCAGCTCAGCTCGGCCGGCTCAGAGTCCCCAATGCCTTGCAAGGAGACTTTCTAGGACAGGTTCGGTGGTGGTGGCGGTGACGAGGTCGGTTTCGACCAGCTGCGGGTGTTCAGGGCTCCTCCCAGCTTCGCCTCTTAGCTGCAGCTCCAACTTCGACTCCGTCATCACCCGGGCGAGCCGCAAACGCAAAGTCACCCATCTACCTACCTCGCCCGTCGCATCCTTCACA